>JAFIDM010000001.1:133166602-133182870 GCA_023159025.1 Thereuonema tuberculata
GGGACTGTAACTTTTGTATTTAGAATCATAATAAAAAAAAAAAAAAATTATATTTATTTATTATTATTACTGTCATATTTATTATTATTATTATTATTTAAAACATAGTGGGAAGTTGCCCACGTAGTTTTTGATCATTTCATAAAGATTTTCACTATATCTAGACATTATTAATGTTGATCCTTAAAGGTAATTACAAACGTCATTACTCAATTAAGGAACATGTCACTTTACTATAGTCCGGTATCTTTAATATACGCTGCGGAGGTGTAAATTTGGGAGCTATGTTTTGCCTTTACAACGACTTTTTTTCCGGACTTATCAATATTATTGATTTACTTTCGTAGCTCTTATCATTTTCGCAAATTCTTGCAAATATAGAAGAACCTGGCGGCTATGCGGACGTGTGAAAAATATCAACTAAAGCAGTGTCGATACAACAGCTGACATCTACATATCTCTGAAATTTTTGAAGAATCCACATATGTCGAATACAAAACGTAGCAATCAAAACCATAACAGAAAGACAAAAAATAAATGAGAAAGGAAAAAGTATGGTATATAATAATTAACAAAACAGAAACTGTAGATAAGAATACTATTGCTTCTCTATAAAAACTGCTAGAAAGGAAATTAAAATCTTGCTAATTTCATGATCTACATAATGAGGAAGTTAAGGGACAAATACAGCGTTATTTAATTGATTCATCTTATTTTTATCAACAAAAATAACTATACCAATAACAGAATTTTAATACAGAAAAAAGAATACTAACAATTTAGGATAGTAAGTATAGTCCAAGGTAATTCATCATTCAGTAAAACGCTGTTAAGATTTTTATCATGATGATTTCGTCACATAATTCTTTAATATATTAAAAATAACTTTCTTTCTGAATTTTTGTCCCTGTGAAATAAGAAAAATGAAATTTTAAATTTGAAATTAAATGAAGTTGAATTATGAGAAAAATGTTTTTCTCATAATTCAAAACTATTTTTTTATTGTATTTATATATACGATATAGTATACTTAAATTTTTTTAAGTTGCTTTAGAAAGTTATATTCCAATTAAAATACAGAGAACTGTAAAACAATTGAGGGCTCCAGTCAGATAAGGGGATAAGCCACAAGAACTTTAAATGGAGAAAGAAATAACTTTGCAAAAGTCAAACTGACAACAAATAATTGGCTATACACTTGTGTTACAATAATTCTTATCTGACTAAATATACAATATGGTATCACAGAAAATATGTTTGCCCTTTGATTTTCTTTATTTAATATCAGAAAATAAATATAAAAACAGAAAATTACGCTAATTGAGTGGCTTTATTAAAACATCCATATTTTACATATTAAATATGTTCTAAATATAATTGTTTATAAGATTTAAGATCACTGGAGACAGTACTGAAACTAGTTCATAATCGTTATCTTTCTTTTGATTGTTGTCGTACAGAGTTGTAAATACAGGATGATGCACAGCTGGCACGTAGAGAAGTAATGACATGATATCAGCATACTTCTAAGTTAGGCAAATTTTCCTGTAGAATGGATATAATACATAAAAGTGTTTTTTTAAGAAGTCCTCCATGACATTCCAACTTGTAGCAGTCTTATCTGGAGATCATAATAAGTGTATTTGAATAGAAGATACCATGGCTTATTTTTATGTACTTCAGAGAAGTTATCTTTCTCATTTGAAACTGAAGTCCATCCTCTGTTTTACTTTCTTTCATTAATATCTACGCAAGTTTGCTGAAGTTCTTCAAATTTTCTGGCTGCCTACGCCTTACATTTAAGGGCTGTTTTACTCTTTCTTTATATATTAAAAATCACACCCTTGTTGTATTGTAGAAACATACTCAGTTTTTCTAACTTTTTTCTCTATTACACCAAAATCTCTTGTCACTTGGGAAGAATATGTGACATGGTACAAGAAAGTTATGTATTATTTCATCATAGCGGCATGTGTGAACTAAAACATAATACAGAAAAGAAAAAAAAATATTTTTGTATTAGAAAAATTGTGTCAACACACTTGAATAATTATTAAAAAGGTACACGTAAATAGATTAAAATACAATGTTTCAGCTTGTCCTGCAAGCTGTTGTCTATTTAAAAATATTTTTGTTTTGTCCAATACATTAGTTTGTGAGAAATAAATTCGTTTCTTTACAACATTAGATGGGTGTGATAAAATTTTGAGCGCACACGAACGTACTTCTGAAGAACCTCGGGAAGCTACATTTTCCGAACAAACACAGATAATGGCATTATTGTTATTATAAATATTAAAATCAAAATTGTTCGCCTGCATAGGAAGAACAGTTTCTGTTGGTATCCTAGAGACAGGCAACGCTTGCTGCAAATCATACGATATAATACACTGGTCAGAGTATTCTGAAACTCACTCCCTTATGTGAATATTCTTTTAATAAGTCATACGCACGCTGTGCTTGTAGCTGATGAAGGCATCTCTTGCTGCTTGGTGATCCAGTTACCACATATCTTATAAGTATCTGATGATGGTTGTTTGAAGCCAATGAAGCTTGAATTAAAAATTTTCCTGTATTTTTCAAGTCACATACCATTTATTTTAAGTTTTATTTTCTTTTTTATTTCAATGTATTTAATTACTGCAATCACAATCAGACTTCATTTCTCTCTTCTGTACAGTTTTCTTGATTTTGCACTCATATATAGCCGACATTCCTTAAACATTTTGCCTTATTTCATTTCCACTCTTCATTTCAGGGCATCTTTTTAATTTGAAATCACTTTTATCATTAACACACTTTTAATTACCTCCAATTTCGTAGCCAAGACAATACAAACAGCTGACCACTGATTTCTGTTCCCTCTAGTGGTAGAAATGCGAACCATGTGAGTTGAATCCTTCTCTCACTGGAATGTGAAGACATACTATCATCTATCAACATTTTAAAGCATGTTAGTCTAATGTAACAAGCCTGTAATAGTTGCGAATTATTATGATAGATGGCATTATAGAAACATAAACATCTCGATTTTCCCAGGAGTGTGGCTTGTCTCCTTTTCTGACTGGAGCTCTGTTGTCATTTAGGACAGGAGACAGAAACCCTTAGACTTAGTTTTGTTTTGTTTTTGTCAGCTGTAAGCAAAATTTCGATATTTTAACAAGTCAAGACTACTGGGAGTCTTTGATTTAGTCTCTATCAGAATTATCTAAAATTTTCTAAATGATAACTAATATATATCTAAGTTAGCTAATTCCTCCGAAATTTACGAATTTTGACATTGTAAGGTAGAGATTCCAATAGCACGTCTCACCTTCAAAATGGTTATATTCATAACGGGTGGCAAATTAGCCGTCATTTGATGATGAGCTGAAAATAAGATGTTATTTGAAAAATGGAAAAATATTTAGGCTACAGAAAGAATCGGTGTAGAATTTAATTAAAGACGGGTATGTAAGCAGTAATTGATGCTCTTATCATTAAAGAAATTTTACTTTTAAAAATATTTTGATACATTTTTAAGAAAACAAATATGTAAATAAATAAATAAAAAAATAAATAAATAAATAAATAATTGTTTAGATAAGCAAAAATAAAAGATTACTTCATTTTCGATTTTGAATTTCCCTCTCATTTTCCTTTGACTTCATTCATAGTCATTTTTGTTTTATTATATTTTTGATCTAATGAAATAGAATCTCTCTTCATTTGAATTCTTTTTATGCTCAAGCACTGTTTTGGATTGTAAGATTTTTATAGCAAAGCATTTTTCTCTTCTTTTATCCAAATCCCAAATTGTTACATTTCAACAGAACAAAACATTCCGAAATTCGTCTCAATCAAATAGCAAACTTCTTCGCAACCTCTGAATGAAACACCCTTGTTTATTGTCATATCCTTTTTCTTTCTCTTTGTTAAAAGGCCTTCAATGTTGCATTTCCGTTTTCTTTTCTGCCGAACATAAAGGTAGATGAATGTGGGGCAGGGGAGGTTTTCAGACGTGTTTTGCAATGAGGAGAAGAAGGCGGGAAACCCAAGGAATGACACGAAAAAGATTTGTCTAGTCTTTTCTCCAACATCTGCACCTGTGATTTGCCAATGGAAAGAAAGTCTGTTGACTTAAGCAACGTTCCATGAATAGAGTCTATTTTTTTTGGGGGGGGGGGGGGGGGGGGGGGCGAGGTAAATATATATATTTGGTGCTCATCGCGAAAGCACAGACAAATACGATAACAGGTAAGAATATCAAAAAGGAAAGAAATGAAGTCAGTTAAATAAACAAGACAGTAATCTTCACAAAAATCCAGAAACACTGAAAGAAAAATAAACAGAAAGAGACGTAAACTAGAATTCCTGAAATACTAATTTTTTTAAAATGATTTACGACTATTAAGTGATTTTAAGCCAGTTCTATTAGGAGAGAACGTAATAATTTATTAAATAAAAACAGACGTATTGTAGATAGAACGACTATAAATATAAATAAAAATAAATAAAGATAAATAGAACCTTAAAAATTAAAAATTCTAAATATATGATGTTTCTTTTTCACTTATCTATATTAAGTGAAGCATATTTACTTTAATATTCATTGTAATATCTTAAACTATCTTAATGTTTTTTTTTTCTTTATTCTGTCATTTTATTTATGCTAATTATTAACGTTATTTTTTAGTTCTGTGTAATTTAATTAATAATATGTAATACCAATTTCAACTAAATATATTCGTAAATCTGAAAAATCAACAAATTTATTATTATCATTAATTGTTCTTTAAGAATATATTTTGATCATCAAATTCCATATATTAAATTGTTTAATAAGACATTTTTATTTAACTTTAAAATTAATAAATTTTCATAAATTTTCCATCAATATCAGTCTAATTTATTTAAAACATTTTTATTTCCAGAACTTAAAACATATCTCGATATTAATTCTAAATTTGAAGTTTTTTACACAATTTAAAGTATCTTTTTAGAGAATTACTAAATAATAATATTTCAATTAAAATTGTAATAAACATATTTTATAATTTCGAAATAAATTTAAATTTCAAATTTATTAAAAAAAATGAAGTTAAAGATATTTTTATTTTTCATAATTTTATGTAATCATTTAAAATTCTTCTAGATATGATTTGTTAATTAATAATTATTTAAGTTATCTTATGACGATTCAAAATTGATTCTTTTAATATACAATAACTGAATAAAAAAGAGCAAAGTGTTGGAATATTGCGTTTTTGTTTACTAAATTGTTTCTAAATTTTAGTTATTAGCGACCTATTTAGGAGCTATTGTGATAGCGACCAAAATCGATAGCTACTGCGTTTGTCCTGTCCGTCCGCCCCGTCCTTCCATGTCTGATTACCCCTAACAACTTCCGAAAGGAATGTCGGATCGACAAACGGATTTCACCGTGTTCAGAGGCCCTAAAACTGCAGAAATGGAGTATTTTCAGTGGCCAACGCTCCCCCATGTTCCAGATATTCGGCATTGTTGTCATTGTATCTTCCTAAAAATTTCCAAAGAAAGGTCAGATCGACAAACGGACTTCACCATCGTGTTCAGAGGCCCAAAAAACGTAGGAATAGGATATGTTTAAGTGCCAACGATCCCCCATGTTCGAGATATTTGGCATTGTTTTCATTGGATTTCCGCTATTAGCTTAAATGTTAGAAACGCAACCATCTGATTCCAGTTAATTTCAGTTTAGAATTATTATATATATTTCATTCTGTTATAAGTAGTCGCCAGTGCAACGTTTAGGACATACCACTCATAAATGAAATTAAATTATTCATAAAATTCCTTATTTACGAAACCTCTTTTCCTTTACTTCTACAATACACACGTTTATCCGATTCGGGTTTATACGAAAATGTGGTTTATCCGAAACGATTCTTAGGATATTTTAAAAATGGACAAACACATTTTTTCGTAGTTACAATCAGTATTTAATACCACCAGAAGCGATTATGTAACTGTAACTTTAACTTATATAATTGGCTAAATTCGTCTGTCTGTCTGTCCGTCCGTCTGTCTGTAACTCGATATAATGAAACTATTAAGATAGATCCAAGGTTCTCAATGGTACCATTGAATCAAGGGTACTCAAATTGGATAAAATATTAGTTCATTTTGTCATTCCATGTTGTTTCATGAAATTTTACCTGAAATTCTAACAAAACATACGTTCAAAACCAAATAATTTTGTTATCACTGCACCGATTTTAATGAAATTTGGCATATATATATATATATATATATACATATAAATTGGCTAAGTTCGTCTGTCTGTCTGTCTGTCTGTAACTCGATGTAATTAACCTATTAGGATAGATCCAACGGTTCTCAATGGTACCATTCAATCAAAAGTACCGAAATTGGATGAAAATATTAGTTCAATGTGTCATTGCATGTTGTTTCCATGAAAATTTATTCTTGGGAACTGACCTCGACAACTGAAATTCTAACAAAACATACTTTCAAAACCAAATAATTTTGTTACCACTGCATCCATTTTAATGAAATTTGTCATACTTACTCAGTTGTTACTGCTGATTTCGAAATTCAAAACCTTTTTTGCCGTAGAAGCTTCGTTCATAAGTTAGCACAGTATTTAGATTACATTTACTTTATATTTGATATTTGATAATAAAATGATTTTTCAGATTTTTTTTATGCCTATCAGCCAACAGGCTTTGCTGCTAGTAATTCTATAAATAACATTATTCAGTACAGCATATCAATACTGAAAAAGGTTCAAAAATTGTTATATCTTCACAACATTAACTACTGTATATCTTGATAATTGCTGTAGATAAGTACTTGATAAGTACTGTAATTACGGTAATAGTTTTAGCGTCCATTGTATGTTTGCCGAGTGAACTAGTCGCCATGGTTCTACTAATATACAGTAGGCCTACATATTTATTACAATACATTCCGGATTATCATTAAATTCGTTTATTCGAAACGGGCGCGGTCCCATTAAATTCGGATAAACGAATTTTTAGCGTAAAACTGTATGCAAGCGAAAGTAATATTAATAACACTACTATTTAACCTAAAATTTAAAAATCCTACGATTTCAAATATGCTTTTGTTTGAAATCTTATTAGTTCGAGTTTTGAGAGATGACAGATTATAATTCATCAAACCCTGCAAAAACACAAATCAAAATATTCTACAAAACAAACAAAGGTTTTATTAATAACAAAAAAAAAATTAACAAAATTTTTTTTTATGAAATATTTAAGACAAACTAACCTCTTGAACCAATTCTAGAAAAGTAGCTTTGTATTTTGAAGTCATTGAAATGATCAATATAAAAATGTCCATAAACACGAGTTAAGAGAGCGTTGACAGCAACGAATATTGAAAAGCAATAAAATTAACACATACAAATAATTTCTGCCTAGAGACTGCATGGAAGTGATATCGGTACAAGGTACAAATCCAGCAGGAGCAACCGAAGCTGCTATCTGATCATTTTCTTCCATGACAAGACAAGTTGTCATCGAATGGTGGCACATTTTCAATCGCCTTAATTATGCAACGCTATTGCCTCCACACTTGCTTCAGGCTACACGTATTCAGTGAAACAATTATGATATGGAATGCAATTCATTACGTAACACTATTAAAAGAAGGGCATCATTTTTTTTTAAAGATAATGTCAACATCGTTACCTGCTCAGCAATACTGCAGGAGTTTTTGTTGCATTATCTCGATGAAATGCTTCCACAAACCTCCAACAACGCTTTTGTTTTCACAGAGATTACAAGCATGGTAATCACGATTGCTTGCGAATGGATGAATAATGATTTAGGTTGGTAGAAGGGGATGGAAGAGACTCATGGTCCAGTGGTATGGTCTCCAAGGATTCTACATTTATTCCCTGCGGGATCTCTTCTTCTTGAGTCATTTATAGTCTGTTGATTACTGAACAATACCAGCCTCTCTTCTGAGCTGAAACACAACACAGCGATCAATCAGAGTATGGACTTTTTTTCGAATTTTAAATTTTTCTAAATCTTGGAGTGAATAGTTTTATAAAAGATTAGCAAAATAAGGAAAATGAATTCAAAAATATTTAATACCGGTATTTAAAAAAAATGCAAAGAGAATGCGATTGCTTTAAAAATAATAAATAGCCGAATCTAAAAATAAGCAAGAAACAATACTTTATATGTAAGAAAGAAAAAAAGATTCTCAAAGAAAATAAACCCAATTAAAACTGCTTTTAGTGGTGTTTATATTACTACTAGTACAATACAATAATAATCATTATTATAATTATTATATATATTTGATTCTGTTACAAATAACGGTCTTTTTTACCCAATACAAATAATATGCATCTTGATCATTTAAAAATTTGCAAATTAAAGTATTTTAATTTTATCAAAAAAAAGTTGGAATAACTTTTTTATATAAGTTATTTTAATAGACATTCTATTTTAATAATATGAAATTTTATTTCCAAAACAAAAAATATTTTTTAATGTAATTATACAAAACTAATATAAGATATTGGAAAAAAATATCTAATAATATTAATCAAAATTATAATCTCAGACAAAAGAATAAAAGGAAATTATAATTATCCGTCAATTTATAATAGTTACGGGCAAAAAAATATTATTTATGATTACAAACGTCTTTTTAGAAATTAAAAAAAAACCCTCACTTTAAAAAAAATGGTATATTGAAAATACTTAATAAAAAAAAAAACCAAAAAAAAAATTTTTTTTTTTTTTTTTTTTTTTTATAATATAAAAATACTAATGAAGGCAAAAAGTTTATTTCCTTAATGTGTTTCAAAATATATTATTTTTTATGTACGTTACGTATTGAAATGCATGTGTCAAATTTATTTCAATAGGTCAATTTGAATTGTTTTCTAGAATAATTTATTAAACAAAATTGGTTAACATATACTTTTTGTATATTTTATTTATGTTTACTCTATTTTTACATGCAACGTCACTTATAGATTTTAAAATTATGTGTATTAAAATATCATAATTTACTATCTTAATAAAAAAATTAAAAAATAATAATAATAATAATAATAGTAATAATTATTATTATTATTATTATTATAAATATAAAACTAAATATAAAAAATACAAGAAAATCTTAGAAGAACATGAAGCTAAAGACGAAATCTAAGGGATTAAAAACACTTATTAAAACAAATTTAAACAAAATTTTATACAATGGCTAAATAAAGTAAATTAATTTATTAAAATGATAAATTAAAAATAAAAGTACGAAAATAAACTGCTATCTTCGTAAATTAAAATTTCCTAGCAGTTTCTTTGCTTACTTTATCATTGAAAATGTTTACTGGAGAAGGAATTCCAGGTTTAATTTGGAACATGTTTCCCAGAAAACGAAACAAACAAACCCTTGAAGCGTGTTTCAGGAATTTATTCTTAGCTATTTATCTAAGTTCAGTTTACTTTAATAAAAGCCACAAAAGAAAAATTTGCTAATCGAAAACCCTGATTCCAGAATGTTCTCTTCAATTTTTTCCTATTAAATTCTGTTCCATCTGGTTAATGAGAATTTACGAGTGAAACTAAATTTCTCTTGTATGCTATAATAACAATTTATCATTTTTTTATTGCATCCAAACGTTCTTTCAAACGTGAACTCACCTGGTCCTAACTGGTGAGTATGAAACACATAAAAGAAAATTGCCCTTTTCGCTTTAATGGCAACCCGACGAGGGAAAAAAAAATTAGGTGGGTGGGAAGAAGACCCAAGTAGTACAATGTCTCGGGAGATCCTGCACCTATTTTCCAGAGAAAGAACAAGTAAATGGAACCGGAAGAACTAAATTATCCAAATGTGATTCTTGAGAGATTCTCGTCTTTCCTCTATTCCTAATTTCAGTTTGGGTTCTTGTTACAGAAGTCGAATTCTCTTCAAAGAATCCGGTCATTTCTTAATTAATTTTTATAACTTTTCTATTTACTGAACTTTCTGAGCATGAAAGAAATTAACATCATTTGTGCAAAAGCTAATGATAAAAAGTTAATGTAAAAAAAAAAGTGAATGATAAGCATGGTAGTAGATACCGAAGATGTTTTCCAAGTTGTCTTGGAAATCATGCATTATTCTAATTGAGAATAACATCTAAGGCTAAAAATAACTGACTTCCCTGCTTAACCTTCTACGCAAAGCCCATTCAATCTACCATATAATCAAAAAAACATTACCATCATAATATTTCAGGAATAACTTTAATAGAACAAATTACACAATAATGACGTGTCGATATAAGGAAGAAGCCTAACTGAATATCATAAAGGTGTCCTACCTTTTAATAATTATAACTTAATGCTTATTTAATAACTCATGTAATAAGAAAAAAAAGCCCAAAGACTGATGATGTGACAGAAAACATTGAAATCATGATTTCATTCAAGTTCAGATTGATAAACAATAAGAAATTACAGAAAGGACTTAATGCTTATTTTCCAATAAATGTTATTCTTTATTTTTCTTTTTTAAAATCTTAAAAACAACACAAACGAAAAGCTTATTTTTATACTATGATATATAACCCTAATATGAACAGCTAAAATTTTCCATTTCTGCAAAACAAAAAAAGAAAGAAAACTCCGCATTACTTATCAAAATTGTCTAACGCCAATTACTTTTCACCACCCTAACGTCTGCGGAAATTGGTTTACGGAATAAAAGAACTCCTTCTTATAGATCATTCTTTCTAATGCTTTTTGTTGGGAATTTTCTGACCTTTTTCACACTTTATTTATTGACAAGGACCTATTTGGAAAAGATATCAAATGTAAAAGTTTATAAAGATCGTTTATAATCCTTAAATATGTACACCAAGCTTCAAGAAGATCCATGCAGCGGTTCTAATGTTATGAAGGGATCACACAGATATAGAGAACACAGTGATTTAATGAGTATCACTTATCTAAAAATATCAGTAAAACTATTATTGGAAATTCTGAAATCTTTCAAATGAGTTCTTGTGAAATGTTATTGACAAATACTTTGAACAATTTCTCCGATAATTATCTGCATCAAGCTTGAAAGCCTTCAGCTTGTGTTAACTGCAGAACATCACGAAATTTCCATAGGTTAAGTCGAAAGAATATCAGCATAGTTAAGGTTTTTCATAAAAAAAGTGGTGCCATCCTTTGATACTATATTCAATGCTCCGCTATTTCATTCCTCGATGTGTCCCGTAATTTATTATCAGACACATCGTTCTTGACGATCCCAAATTTTCGCGATTTCACGTGATTGACGCGAGAATAGCCTCTATATGTATATATGCTTGTATAAATGAAAACAAGGATACATATAAGAATATACATATAAGAATAGGGGAATATAAACCAAAATCTTCTAAAGAGAAACCTTCGGTAAGAAGGTTGCAATATCGAAGATGTTATCAAAAGATGGTGTCTATGTGTGTCTTTATTTAAATTTATGAAGAATAGGGATTTTTGTTTGCATCTTTATCTCTGTAAATATATATAATGTCATCTTAGAAAAAAACAATAGGCCTCTTGAGGTTACGTCTATGTATGTTAGTTAGTCTGTAGGCTAATTAAATATATAAATATAAATGTACATATGTAATAATAAACATCCTGTTGTAAATGTAAATAGGAAATATTTATTTTATCTTCTTGTATTTGCTATTCTTACCATGTGACTTCTTTTCATTATAATCACTATTTCACCTGGCCAAAAAGTATGATTTATCTTTAGTTTTTAGATATTTTAATTATTTCTTACTTATGCATACTGTATTTTAAATCAAAACAGTGCACTTGTTGACAGGGAACTTAACTTCCCTAACAGAATTGAGTTGTGGATTCAAGATCATTGGTAATATAAGTTGTAGATACTTATATTACCAATAAAAAAACAAGAACTTCTTTTTCGCTCAATTCTATGGCAGCAGCTAACAGAGTTGTTAAAGTTAATTAGTTGTCACGTTCTGTACAAAAACAGTAATTTCTTCTGTTTCGAAATTAGCGCCATCTAGTTTTTTGAAATTCCAACTAAATTATCCAATTCCACCATCTATTAAAATCTAAAACATATCTGATGTTAAAATAATAAATATTCAACCACGTAGCTTTAAATTAACAATCAAAAAGAGGAAAAATTGTTTCTGACTGACAAAAAGACACGATGCTTCGTTAAAACTTTACTTTTAATATTTTATTATGATTATTATTATTGTCATGAAAACGACAAAAACGAAAAACCAACATTCAGTGTCAACTTATGATATCTCCTGAATACAAACAGTACAAATTATCCATTTTCCGAAAAAATAAATATTAAATCCGCATAATTTGAATAAATTGACTAAAGTCGGTTAATTTTAATCACATCAACCACCAGAAAACTAATGGATAACCTAAAAGTTTTAATGCCGATTATGAAAATGTTCGAAAATGTTCCACACGGAAAAAAAAGTTAAAATTTAAAAGGTATAGGTTAGTTCTCAAGTAGAGTGGGACATGATAATGGACATACTCTTGTATAAGGAATTTTCGCTGTTCGGAGGAAGTGTACTCAATATTTCGGTCCAGTACTTCGGGTCTTCTTAATTCACTATTCCCTCCCCTCTTCTCCCGTTATATTAGTGTGCTCACCATCTCTCAGAGAAGCAGGCCACGAAAAACAACTTATCCGAGACACTGACAATTGAAATGCGCCAAACGTGATGTAATGATCATTCTGAAGAAGGCCCGAGGTACTGGCACGAAATATTGAATGAACCACACTCGGAGTGCGAAACTTTATCATACAAAGAGTATATTTATTATCAAAGTAGATCATATATTTGTCCTTAAATATGCAAAGCAAAAAAGACTTATCTAGTGCTTAGGTGAGATACACACAATGACATTATTGATTTTATGAGTCACTTTTCTTTAAGAAAGTATGCTAACTATGAAAATACAAAGTGAAATAAAAATGTAGTTTTAAAATCTTACTAAAAAAAACCAAAAAAAATTAATGTTAACTCCAATAGACTGTATTTTTTTTTAATTCTTAAAGATTTGATGATGTCTAAGAAGTCTTCTAAGTTTTTGAAGTGGAATGTCAAACGAAGTTGTCAGAGAGTTTTGATGGGAACGTCATTAATAGGCGATAAAGAGTGACATCAACTTCATCAAAGACGTCATCATTATGGCAAATAGCCAGAAGCTGTAAGATTGGAAGAAATTCAATTTCAGATTTCAAATAAATAGAAAAAAAATAACAGAGAAAAACTGCGATAACAATCATTGGGACGAATTTCCGCTTTGGTTGAGAAAATGGAAAGTGGCAATTATCTTAATTGAAATGAAAGGTTTTAATTATTTCAAAAGAGCTACTTCACTTCGGATTTCATTTTGTAAAAACCTCAGTCTCCAAGTGCGAAAACAGGGTTCTTGGGAGCTGATAAAAAAAAAAAGTTACAATTGCAAAAATAATGATAATTACGTTTCCATCATTAAGAGTGAACGAGTGAAATTATCATTCACAAAATAAAACTGAACAGAAAATTATTTATGCCTTGTGATAAATTCGCATTCTACAAAGATTTCCTCAAGCATTTTGCGAAATATTTCGACGTATCGAATTTTACAAAAGGTCTTTAGTCCAAAAAGATGCAAAATAAAGTCGTCCTTGTACGATAATGTGGATAAATGGACATGGTTAAAATAATATTACAATCTCTTAATCTCACTCAATGTAAAAATAATTCAGTTATTTTAATTTTCAAAAAAATTAGAAAAAAATTAGATAAAATTATAATAAAATTTATAATAATATATAAATTTACATTACTCAATTACATACAACTGTATCGTTTATCATTTCATATAAATTATGTTTGAATGAAATATATGAATTTATTACACTAGAAATTGTCATTCGTAAAAGCATATTTCAACATAAGTTACAATAGATTGTTTACTATAACTATTAAATATAAATAAAAAAGTATTCTCTTAGCGCGAAAACACTTAGGAATTACTTGTAGCGTATATGGCTTTATATTTTAACAAGAAGGTAAAAGAACTAAAATCTACTTTCTTTAAAATGTCATTTTATTAAAAATTCTGAAAATTGTCAAAACATCAAAAATGAAAAGCTAACAGTTTTATTCCAATTATAGTATCAATAAAAACTGTTCTATGTTTTGTAAAAACAAAATAATAATTAAATCCGCATTTTTTACTTAAGTTGTCCAAAACGATTAATTTTAATCGCATTATAAATAAGCGCAATGAATTATTAACAGGGTTAATTCCATATTAACAGGGAGATAAATGAGATATTAACAGATATAGACAGAAATCCATTCTTTACATTCAATTGTTTTCAAGAGAATTTTTATCTCCTTTCCATTGTTATTTTCCATTGAGAAGGACCTATTTGGAAAAGATCTGATATATGAAAATTAGATCGTGCGTACTTCTTGAATATGTATACTAAGTTTCAAATAGATCTAATCATGTTCAGGAGTTTAAAAGTAATTAGGAGCAGGGAAGGGAGGGATGGGGGAAACACACCCCTACACACTTTTTCATTCTCTTTCCTAATGCTAAAAATGTCATATTCAGAACAAATTCATGAATTGTAGGTGTCCTAGTTAAATCTGCGAAAATATTTGATTTTTTTAACTGTTTTTTTTCCTAGGTATAAAAATTTCGGATTTTGTCAAGAAATTAAAAAAAAAAAAGTAATATTACTTCAAAGACAAAGTAATGTCTTTGGGAAAATTAATTATATCTCTCAATACTGATTCCATTTCTATCACGAACGTTAATTAATTTTAATTGTAAGCTTTTCTATAAGAGGTGTGATGGGAATTGTATCTAAACGACTAAATTAACGATGCATACATGTGAAGTATATGATGTATATTTCATAACAATGGCAATGTCAGCATTTACCAAAACGAGTTTCCTCTAGCTTCAGTGTTTCTGACGGAAAAGCATTTCGAAATTGTTCATGTATCAAAAGATGATACATCAACATATTACATAGTGTTACATGTTATTACTTGTTCTATTAAGAATGTAAAGGGCTTTTAACACCCAGTCCTAAATACCATCATACAGACATTCAAAGAATAACAGGTAAATAGGTTTTACAGTGATCATTGCACAATAATACTTAAGTACTCTATTCAGGAAAGGAAGGAAGAACGTTCCAAATACGTTCCCGCAAAAAGTATTTCATTCATTGTTCTTGTTATTTAATGACGCTTCAGTCATTTTTCCTTCACCTTGAAATTCAACAAAGTCGCCAATTTGATTGAATTTGTTGTGATTTTTCGGCTAGGGAAACACAAGTGCTAAAATTAAACTAACTTGTGCGCTTCATTGAAACGTGTTATTTAATTAGAAACTGCTGTTTCTAATTCAGATGTCATCGCTTTCGCAAATCATTTTCCCAACAACGAAAACGTGGTGTGTCCAAGTTTGGTCGACGCCGTAGCCTCAAGCCGCTGCAAATCGATGTGGTAATCAACATAGCGGCGTCACCAAAGCCGTGATGAACGCCAGTATGCGCCGTATGGTTCTGCAAGCGTTGTGATTAATATAATAATGCCGGATAAATCTGATTGAAGTGTATCATATGGCCATTGGACTGTCGTCGACTCTCAATCAATACTAATCATAACAAGAGTAGTTGTACTGTTGCTCTTTCCGTTCTAAGGGAACGCGCATCCGAACCAATCCAGACAATCGAGATTTTTATAACACTGCTATAAAATTATGTCGATCCAACTTGCATATTACAGCAAATATCGATCGATCGATGCGTTCTTCCCAATTTCTGTAAACAAGATTAGCTGTGGTTCTCTCTCTCCTTCTCTCTGAAGTGAACAGCTCCTTTTTTTTTTTAACTTAGTTTGATCATTAATGATAGCGTTCTTATATGAGCTTTTAATCGAACTCTACGTTTACAGTATTGTGGAAATAACTGCCCACTTTGGCAATTTTAGAAACTTTGCGAAGCTACCTAGAGAATCAGCAAGAATTTTGGAAATTGTTCTCAGATAGTGTACAGATCTACTGGCATTACTGAGTATGTAAAATTTTCTTTCAAGTTATTTAAAAAAAAAAGCTGTATAAATATGGTGGTTAAAGAACAAAACATCTGCAAAAAAATAAAAGACAGTACAACTTACCTTAAAACAAATTAAAGATAAAATTAATAATGACGAATTTACTGAAAAAGATGTT
>JAFIDM010000001.1:133193624-133235088 GCA_023159025.1 Thereuonema tuberculata
AACTTTTAACGTAAACTGCAAGCATGAACATTAGAACTTGTTGATTTACGATACATTGGTAATGATATTTCATTATCAAAATAGCCGATGGCAGAAAAGCAGCAGTGATTTAAGAGCCATTCGTCAATTGTTCGCCTGCAGCTTCCATACGACTATTTTCACCGCTAGTTGCGCTGTAGTCTATTGCAGAAGTCTTAAAGCAAGCTATATAAAGACTTCATCTATATTTTTTTCAATTGTTATTAAGTATTAATAACATATAAACGGCGCGGCGACTGGTTTGACTTTGAAAGAATGTAGACGAAAAGCAAACAAAATACCAGATCTTATCCAAAAGAGAAATGAAATAGAAAAAAAAAATAATCAAGAGAAATGTTTTTATATTTCTCATTCAAGAATTGTAAAATAGCAGCAAAAACTTTAATATTGCTCGTTTGTTTTTCTATTTTCTTGTGTAATTATTATTGTTTTAATTATATTGATATCAAAGTCTTATTGCTCAAATATCATATCCCCTTGAATAGTAGAATTATTAATAATCAGAATTATCTATTATTCAGAATTTCATTCTAATCGTAGATTACTTCAAAAGCAACATTTCATACTGAAAGCCTAAATTGATGACAGATTCTTTACATTTTACGACTTCAAATATAAGAAGAACAAGCAGAACATTCAAATTACAGAAAATAAAATAAAAATAATTATTAATGTGCAGCAACTAATTCACAAGCATTTATTCCAGGAACAAATTAGAAGAAGTCATAATGTTCAAAATGTTCTAGCCTGTAAGTAACTATTTGCACATAAATAAACATTCAAATCTTGGATTTTATTTGAGGAAATCGGGAACGGACGTTTCGTCCTTTTTAGGAACTCTTGAGCGCGATTTACCCTCCTTGATGATAAACCCAGAAAGGAGTGAAAAGAAATAGAAATCACCTTCGCTCCCGAAAGTGACTCCCGAACAAAATAAACAACAATATAAAGCAGGTGCTCAAGTGCACTCAAAGGCTTGAATGTTTGCTTATGTGCAGTCTTTGGTTTTTGGTTCTTCATGAATTTTATGCACTTTAAATTTATTTATTTTGATTTTCACTATTTGATAAATTTGGTTTTTAGATTCTTGGTATACAAGATAAATTAAATTTTTAACTAAAAGTTCAGAATGAGTCAAGAGATCTTATAAGAATTTATAAGACAGCTTTCAATACATTTAATAATTAATTATTTAGAAAGTATTCTTAATCTAACAGTTGTTGACACAATTTGCGAAGTCTTAATATTCCGCTTGTTATTCTTTTTTGTTTGTCTACTTCTATAAGCATCATTACAAATTGGCAGGATGAATTTCTTTACAATCTGGTGCCTTTCTTATTTACGGCTCAGCTTAAAATTTGACTACGATAATTTTGATATCAGTTTCCATCTCACTCCCCGAAATTGAGTCTCTAGCGCTGTATGATGTATTTTTTTTCCAAAGGATAGATAAATTTCAACTTAAACTAACATCTTAATTTACTTTGTTGTCACAAACAATTCTCAATTGCAAAATTTCATATTTTAAATTTTAGATTTTTATGATACATTAGATATGTTTCTTAATTTTATTGTTGTTTTAATGTTTTAACAAATTGAATGTTATGATGAACTGGATCTGAATTTTGTATAAATTACAATACCTAATTGATGTTTGACCATACTATGTTATTTTTTCTGAAAGACGATGAAATTATACTGTAGTTTCTTTTTAAAGAGCTCTTACTATTTTTATGTATTTTTTTTCCTATTATATCGAGTTAAATACTTTACAATCAAGAAGATAATAGATTATATAATTTTTGATAATACGAGGGTTGGGCATAAGTCATAGCAACTATTTTTTATCTGCCAAACATGCGGCACAACTGCAATTCCAAAATACACGTTTGAAAGCTTGTTCGTTTAATAAGACAAGCCAAGGAAGAAAAAGGAACAGAGGAATGCTCAATACACATTGCTAACACCCTTCAATATAGTCTCCAAGATTATCCACCGTACGTTGCCTGCATCTGGGAAGGCGGAGATACTATTGGTTGCATGTGAGTCGTTAAGTGCTCGACCTCTCGCCGAAACGCCGTCCAAATGTCATTTTTGGAATCAAATCAAAGCCGCATGGACTCAGGTCTGACGAATACGCAGGATGTCTCAAAATGTCCCATTCCTATCCACCTAACCAAGCCTATTCTGGAGCTTCTGTGTGAGATGTGACGTTAGCGTGAAGAATGTTGGCGTTGGACAGCAGTTCCCAAACGCTGGCAACGGACGGTGAACAATCTTTGAGATTACTTTGATGGGCGTTAGAAATGTGTATTTCTATTGAGTATTCCTGTGTTCCTTTTTCTTCCTTGGCTACACTGCATTGCCTTATTAAACGATGATTTCCAAATACGTATTTTCCACTCGCTGCTGTGACGTCTCTCTACTTACCCAGACCATATCAGTGATGCCAATCAGATGCACATCCAAAAAGCTTTCAAACGTGTATTCTGGAATTGCAGTGGTGCCACATGTTTGGCAGATAAAATAGTTGCCATGACTTAAGCCCCAGCCCTCTTAGTACTTCAATCAATCTTCTTTCTTATTTAGTGTAATTCAATAAACTTTTAAAGAAACTTTTTAAGTGGAGTGATGGATTTACCTTATTAAAGACAAATTAATTATATAATAGATAAATTATGTTTTCACCATATTTTAATTATGTTCATTGTAGCTTATATGATTATGATTAGCTTTAATGTCGTTAATGAAACTGTTTGCTTCGGTTAAAATAATTATATATTTATATATATATATTGGACACTAGGTTTCTTGCAGAAGGAAGTTTCTTTTTCATTTTATGTCCTCCAACCAATATCAGGATATATATATCAATACTTCCTGTATTGGTGAAATACTTACATCATTTCCGTGAAATACTTAGAACTTTGGTTTTTTGTTTACTTTCAGCTTGCATTTTAAAAGCTATTCTTTAATAAAGATATTACTGCAAAATTAAATTCAGTAAGTTTATTTACGGTAATGAAATATGAAATATTAGCGGATACACTTAACAGTTCCTTTCAAAGTAGATATTTTACATTCACGCACAGAGATACCTCAAGGAAAAAGAATGGAACAAGACGTCTGATTTTTTATTACATCCAACCTTAACGTTTGTTTTTAACGTTTGTTTATACATCTCTACTGAATTCTATTTAAACTTTTCTTATATTTACAAGCAGAAAGTGTGGTTGTTGCTTAATTATAATAGTCATTTATAGTAATAAGAATTTGGTTGTATCTCTTTTCGTTTATTTAATTTTCTGCATACTGTAATCTTTACTGCTGTAATGTATGTAAGGAAAGTTTATGTCCTGCCAAAAATTGTTGATTTAAAACAAGAACTGTAATCCTAGAAATTAACGTTACCATGTTTTTGTTACGTTCTACATTGATTTAGTTCACGATTTCTTTTTTATTTTTATACTTTATCACTGAAGATTTTATGTCACTCTGAGATGCTTGAACTTTTCCTTTCAACGCCCCTCCTATCTTTCCCTTAAAAAAAATCTCCTGTAAGAGTATTGATGTCTTCTTTCCATATCGTTACACTAGCTGCAAGCCGTAACATACAGCAGCGTGACACCTGCCACCGTTGATGATCGATTATTTCCTCCAAGGTGAACGATCGTCATTCCCCACCCTAGCAGCCATCAACGGCGCAAGTGCTGAACCAACTCATCCGCAAATGAAATTAGCTCCCAACATTTATGACGTTATAAGCTGCCGTCCACGAGTGAACCACTCTTGCCGTTGTGGTTCATTAAGGACCACTGCCTTTTCCTCGTCGATGGCTACATTGGCTGCCCAAACTTTTTCTCGATTATAATTGCTAAATGACATTATTTTATGTTTAGGATATTTAGCATTTGAAAAGCATGCAAATAAGCACTCTTCTTCGCTGCTCCCTTAATGGAATTTGCCACAGCATAGTACAAACAAAAGCATCTACTTTACCGTTTTCTGAATTCACTTATAATTAGAAGTTCAATAAATACCAGAATACAAATTACATGATAAGTAATAAAACATCTGTTCATTTTTTTAGAAATTAAATAACTTAAACAAAGTTGAATTTTAATAACAGCAAATCAACTTTCCTTACTTACTAAGAGGCTTCCTATACATGTCTTATTTTTAATATTACATAAAAACAAATATTTTTGTAAAGAAGTATTAAACATAAATTCAACTATCTACAGTTATACTAACTAAAGCTGTTTACTTTTTCTTTCTTTGATGTAAGAATACAAAGAAAACAAAAATAAGTACAAATGGTTGAAATCAATGATCACAAGGAATTTGTAATAGATGAATTGTTTTCTAATATCGTAAACATTAATTAAAATCTTAAATTACAGACAAGAAATACTGAATGAAGAGATCACTTAATTGCAAACCGAAAACCTAAACAAAATTAAAACTGAAATATTCGAAAAAAAATCGTAGACAAAAAAAAAAGTAACTTATAATCGACGTATTACTTTTCTCATTTTTCTAAGTAGTAAACTGTTATTGTTTTAACATTCTTAAATTAATAACTCCAATAGTTAATTTCTTAGCATTGGTATTATAACAGTTCATAAGTTTGGGTAGACTGAAAGCGTAGAGCATGTTCCAACATGTTTGTTAAAATGACTTTCCGAAACTTTTAAGCCAAAAAAATACAATTGTACATCTTTATACCACTTCGTTTGCTATTAAAAAAACGAATAATAAAGCTAAAACCACAACAATAAGTGGCCCAGTGCTGCTTAACAGAATAAACTTTTTTTCACTCGTAAATCATCCGATATTAAGCTTTTAACATGGAGTTTCTCCATCCAGCCAAAACAAAACGCCCGAAATACAGCAAAATTACACAACTAATCAAAGAAAAGGAATGGAAATGTACAATTTTCTCTGAGAAATCGCTAGATGAGAAAACGACTTTGCTAGTGTCAGGGTTTGCTAGTTTGCAAAACACGAATGGAATAAACGACGGAAGCCTAATAGATTTCCATTGTAGGAGGTCTGAAATGAGTTCCACGGTATTTTTCTTATGGTTACATTACATATTTGGAATATTTTTTTTGATAGACAAGTTTACATAAGATTAGCAGCTAATTTGCAAACGAAAAGCAACTCATATTTACTGATGCGGAAGTTTGATTTCAAAAGAATGGAAAGGCTTCTGCAAAGGAACAAATCGTCGTTTCCGTAATTAATCGCATCAGAAAGGCGAATGGCGTCTCTCATTACCAAACCGCAATTCCCAGGATGTTCTTGACGTAGATTAATTTTCAAAGGGAAAACAAGAAGCGGAGGAAAACGAATGAAAATATATTTGGCATTCAGAACCACACGAAATTCACTTTTCAATTGACGATTCGAGAAAAAAAAAGAAAACAAAATGAGTTTAAATTAAAGTTTAATAAACAAATAAATTAACGAAATAAAAGTGGGCGAAAAATGCATAATTAGCCATGTTAATTACCGTTTTTATTCAATGAACTACGTACATCATATTTGCAAATGTGCTATCTTTATCAGGGTTTTTCAATTAGCGGACAATTTGAAGTTGTTGAAATATCGGAACCAAGATTTTAGTTATAAAAGTACAGAATCGGGAACTGTTTTCAAAGCTGAAAGCAGAAGGAAATTAAAGTTTCAGTTAATTATTAGTTAGTTAAAATGTCATTACGTAAATAAATTGTCGTTACTCGACACTTTAGCACAAGATCTACTCCAAGATCTACTCTAGATCTAGTATAATTAGACATTGTTTAACTTAAGTCTTAATAATTTAAATTATGCTAGAGCAAATATGAGAAACTTAGTATTCTATAACTAATAAGCAGAAAATAATACTTAAAAGCCTAAGTATTCGTATATACTAACAAATAGAATACGTATATGACGTATATATTTTTTGCATGTTCGTCTCATAAACGATTTCATCATTGGTTAATTTCCGATATTGATTGTTAATTATTTAAAAAATTATTTTTTTCTTTTATGTAAATTAACTTTCTATATTTTGGCATATTCTACTGCAATTCAGAAGCTTCACTAAGTTCACAAACTTAATTTAATTTTAGACATTTCAAGTTTACTTCTTAAATTTATATATAAGTTGTATAATCTATTGATATCCTATACAGGATAGTTATTATGTAGTAATCCATTGCCATTACGTTCTTTCAAAATTGTTGTTTTCCATGTTTTTCATTTAGGACTTTGAAATAACTTTGTGTTGTTGACGGATTTCTTAAAAAAAAATATTTTTCGTTCGGATATTGTCGAAGCACTGAAAACCGGAAACATAGATGATAATTTTATGGATTCCTGTTTTTGCCTAAACACATGTCGACAAAAGAGCGTCACGCCTCTTCGTCGTTTTGCTTTCCTTCCAGAAAGTTTCTATGGGTCCTTCAAAAAAAAAAAAAAGGGGGAATAAAAAAAAGAACAGAGATGAGGTTGGCACGAGTCAAGAGGTCTCACGAACCTTCCTCAGTCCATTGCAAACTGCCTCTCCGGGAATGAGAAGCCGTACCCGGAAGAGTCGGTGAAGCACCCATCGAGAACACGTAAACGTCCATTACAGGCTTTTAGCAGATCTCTCTCCTGATTCACAGTCGCCCACTAGTAGAAAGACTTCAAGAATTCACACGCTGCGCTCAACGCCATCGCTGGTGGCTGGAAAATCCCACCGGAAGTTATGGTTGAGGAGTTTGCACACGACATCAAAAAAAAAAAAAAAGAAAAACCTTTTTCAATCGAGCGGAATGGAAATACATTTCGTAGAAACTGCGAGTATCACGTGACATTGAAGTTGATGAGAGATGGCTCAAAAGGAGTGTGGTTCCTTACAAATTTATCATTCTCAACGATTACCTCTTTATCAATTGAACTTCATTTATTCTTTTGTAAAGTGCTAGGCCTGATAGTGTTACTTTATGAGTAATTGATGATTGCGCCTTAACAAAACACAAGGTACATCTGCAGTACAACAAAAGACAGAGAAGATCCTGAAACTTATTTAAAGAGTTTGATTTCCAATTACTTCAAAATCAGATTTATTTAATATATAATTTTAATTGTATTAATTCACTGTGTCCCGAGATTTCTGTGTGGCTAAAACTAATAAATTTGATTCGGTAATCCATTGCTACAGACGTTTTGCCTGGAGGAACCAAGTTGAATTTCTTCTCTCCTCCAAATTTCTCCTAAGGTTCACTAAGCTCACTGTGAAATAGGAACAGAGCTTATTTGCTGGGGTTAAAGGTAGGAGAGCGTCGGACCTACCAGTCTACGACGCTCTCCTACCATTGAAGTAAAGGACTGACCAGTCTACTTTACTTCATTTCAATGGCGATAAACGAATCTCGCTGCGAAAGGGTCTCCATGGCCTGTGAAATGACATCCTTTATTTTTTTAATTTGAACCAATAGCAATGATATATGGATTTTTATTGGATTTGATACTTTCTTAGATGATCGAAATGATAACAATGAATTTTAGTACCAATTCAGACATGTAGACATGTCATTTTTAGCATGTTCTTTTCCTGAAACGATTTCATCTTTGGCTAATTTCCGATATTGATTGTTAATTATTTAAAAGATAATTTTTTTCTGCTATATAAATCAACTTTCTATATTTGGCATATTCTATAGCAATTCTAAATCTTCACTAACTTCAAACTTAATTTACTTTTAGATATAAAGCATTTCAAGTTTACGTTATAAATTTGGTATGTAAGTTGAATAGTCTATTGATAATATATGATACTTATTGTATAGTAACCCATAACAGCCATTGTATAATAACCCATAATGACTATTCATTAGTAATGACTATTATGCTATTGTAACAATAAGAAAGCAAAAATATCATTGATGGTCACTATATCAAGTATCATATTAACACATCCAAGAGACAAAAAACGATTGAATGAAGGGAGGGATTCAGAGGGATAAAGTGTTACCTACTGTTTAGGAAGACACCTGAAATTTTCGTTAACATTCAAGATAAGCTTTGTGGATATGTGATACGGTGTTGATTGGATGAATGGTCATCAGAAACGGAAACTGAGCGACTGCGTCACGGTAAATTTCCATGTCAATTTGGTTAGTGTAGATTTACAACTCTGAGTTCTTAATTTGGGCGTAAGGCGAATGACATAGTTAGGATCGACAGAACAATGTAATCACATTAGCTGATTACCTCAGTAGGAATAGTTCAGTTTCACAATAACGGAAGGGTGATTGGAGCGGCAATCCACTGATTTAATTAGGATCGACTAGGGTTCACTTAACTTCACACATATTATCTACATTTGAAGAGCAGTTCGGATGGAGACAGGGTTTATTTCAGCCAAGGTAAAATTAATAGAGGGTCACAATAAAATCTGATAAAAATTCTCCTCCAGTATTAATTTGGCATTATTTATAAATTTCTTAATTAAGTCGTAAATATCATCATGTAGCCACAGGATTGAAAAGATAATGGCAACTTTATTTAAAAAATAGATAATTTAATGATTTATGTAATCTGATGTGCAATAACTAAATAAACTAACAATTTACAAAATAATAAGCAAAACCATTTATTTATTTTTTTTGAATTGAACTGCGAACTATTTTGATCATTTGACTCTTGAAAATTTAAGTTTCGTTGGTGGTTTCCATCACTGAGATTGGTCAATAGCCACGACGGATATATTAAAAGAAAAGGTTTATCTTTACTTAAGCTTTATATTTTTTTTTAACTATGTTTTATACTTGCCGTCTTTTACAGTTCCGCAAATATAAACTTACTTTATGATGGAAATGTTTCAATATAATTATAAGCCAAAAATTACATTTTTGCAGAATTTGCAGAAATTTACTGCAGCGTGTAACATCTCAAACAAAATAATCTTAACTCACAGCTTACAACAAAACTATTAGGCTTGGATTTATATCTTCCTGGATATTTCTTTTTGTATTCTGAGCACTCAATTAATGCCTAGGCATTTTTATTAACTATATAGTGAAGTTTTGAATTTGTTTTCGCCAATAATAAGATAAGAAATTTTGAAACCGTCAAAAGTTAAAAGGCGGAAGGATGATACATAACCGTTACTTAAGTAACTTCAAAACTACTGTAATTTTTTTTTCCCTAAACTAATTTAGAAATAAGGCGCTTTATTAATTGAAATATTTCAATTTATAACAACGATGTTGAGATAAATACTAGAGAAGGAAATATCACGAGTATTTTTTTATAGAAAAAAAGGTAAATAAAGAGGGAGTTATATCAGATTTCTACTAAATAATAGAGAGATTGCTCATAATATTTAGCAACTACAAAATCTGTAATCTTTTCTTTAATTGGAAGTCAAATATTAAGTCTTCTATTATTACATCTACAGCAAAAACATCTTAATCTCTTCTCGATATTAACGTAAAATACTAAGATTTTTAGGTCAGGAATTTCAAGTACTGTGTTAACTGTAAGAAAAGGCTTTCATATTTTTTTATATGTTTCTTTAATCTCCCATACCACTTTCCTTGTATCGATACATGATAAACTTCATATGAAATTACTCAAAAGTTTGGTTCACAATTAGGAATGCTTAGTTTCAGGATATGTTTGAAAGAAATTTTGTTGAAGATTATTACTAAAAACAAGTGACTCGTATTGGAAGCATGAAATTTCGTTGTGAATCGCCCTGAACATTCCATTTTATTCAAGAATGATATTCCTCGTAGCCACAGTAGCGCTACGTAGTGGACTACACTCTCGACAACGTGTTCTTTATTAGACTGTAGTGCACTACTTCCGTTTTCCTCATAAACTGTAGTCGACTACAGTAGTCGAAAGTAGCCGCTGCAATGACTGCAGTATTTCGAGGTAGAGCGCAACTACGACTACACAAATGAAATGTAAACAGCGATCTAGCAATAACCGACGATTTCTTCTCAAGCCAACAAACCATATATGACGAATGTATTTCAATTTACTTTCTTAAGTATAACTAGTCGGCTACCCGTCGCTTCGCTCCGGAAGCCTGGCGTATGTAACGGAAAATAACTTTTTATTTATTAAAAAAAACACACACACACTAAAAAAATTTTTAAGTTTTTTTTTTTTTAATTTAATTTTTGATATCTATATTCTCTCAATTTACGACTGCTTTTAGAACCAGCGTGTAAATCATATATCTATGATATATTTTTACTTTTTTATATAGATTAGAATGTATGCCTCGTGATCTAATGGCTATGACGTCTAATTTCTGAGCAGTATTCTACCTAATAGAAATAATGCTTCTTTATTTCTTGACTCTCTTTTTTATTGTAATTGTCAGTTTTCAGTGGCGTTTGAGTTACAAATATTGATTTTTTCGGTATTCCACGTTAAAAAAAGACTGCTTCTTTCTTTCTTGACTCTGTTTTCTTTACTCCAACATCTGCCGTGTACACGCGCTTATTTTTCAATATCACATAGAATTTGGTTAAGTAAGAATATTTAAAATATTGCAACGTTTCGGCAATTATAGTTCTAATTGTCAGTTTCGAATTACAAATAAACTGACGGATGGGAAATAAATAAACAATCTTGAGATTCAAAAAAAAAGATTGAATACATTCCTTATTGATTGGGGAAGGGAAGGAGAGATAAGTCAAAAAACAATATGAAGTTGGTTGTAGTCCCTATGGCCTAATAGATAAGACGTCTGACTTCGGATCAGAAGATTGCAGGTTCGATTTCTGTCGCGGATGTTTCATTGTAAAAATTATTTCAATTTTCCATTCTCACAGAAAATTGCGCCGGACAGACAGACATACAGACAGAGAAATAAAAGATTTTAGTAATATAGATTCTTAATTAAAATTATAAATATGCAATTTTGTTTTTATGATTATAAGAAATGAATTTTATTTATTTTTCTCGCAATGAAATGAAAAATAATGAAAAAAAAAAATATGATACACTTAAAAAAAAAACCTTCATTAAAACTTTAATTATCTTTTAGAAAGGTTTTTTTAAAATTGTAATTAATTCAGTTTTTTAAAAGCTTATTAATTTTGCTTATTTTGAAATTATCGAGAAGAAATAAAATATTTAAACCAAAAACACACATTCACATAAGAAACAAATTTTTCAGTGAACTTAGAAGCGCATTGTTCCTCATAGCTTAAAACTACACTATTACAGTGATGTCATATGCACGGCTACGGCGCGACTGCGCAAGCTTTCGAAATGTCATTACTGTAGCTATCACGAATACGCCTAACACCAATTACAAATTCAGGCCACGGCGCTGAAACCAAAAGGTCATGAAAGTAGTCCTTTGACGCTACGTACCAGTAAGGTAGAGCTAATACAAGACGACTTTGTAAGCAAGGTAATATTGTATAATAATAGTTATGCCTTGTTATGCTATGGAGTACTATCGTGAAGTTTTCTTTACAGCGCCGTGGCCAGTATTTTAGTTGGCCGTGTAATAATAAGTAATAAATTTTCATACATGAAATGCATTATTATATTAATGTTGTAAATCAAATGTACTATTATCTCAGTCATATAGAGTTACTTCTGAAGTGGACTTATATAAGCTTAATTAAATTGGAATAGACACAAGGGTTGATTCATGTGTAATATAGTCATATTGAAATCATATATGTACTAAATATTTTGCTTTGACCAACCAACGAAGACAAAAAAAGTTTATAATGCAGTTACAGCATTTTTCAAATTCATCAGGAAGCAGTCTAGGTAAGTCCTGATTAAAATTCTAAGTGTATTTTAAAGATGGACTTCTGTGGGAAAAGTCCACCAATGTCCATTTAAATTCCGATTGAATAGATCGAGGCGTTTATCTTTGCGTCTGAGGGTATTTGGAATGCTTTTATCTTAATGGGTTTAAGTGGAACGCCGAAAGAAGAGTGTCCCTGGCGAGATCATCGTTCCATCTCCCAAGGGTTGTTAACAATTTGTGATGGTAATCATTCAGCGGGTAACTGTGAACGTCAGGGCCCGTAAGAGAGAGTGGTTTCTGTGCAAACAAAAGCGTAGAAGTTGAAGATTAATCCCCGTAGAGACAACAGAAATCAATAAGAATAATGAGGGTCTCATTAAGTGGAGAGAGAAGTGAGAAGAAAACACCTCACAAAGTAACGAAGGAGTTGATTTCAATTGGACTTAACACTGCGGGTGGAAGATAACTTGTTGGACTGCATCGAGAACTTTCGACCAAAAAAAAATTAGACTGTACTTCACTTTCACGCAATGACTGATCTGGGAAATATATATACGTTACAACAAGCCAGATACAGAATTTAATTAGAAAAAAACATCTTTAAAACTTAAAGTTGGTAATATTAAGTGACAGAGCATTAAAGCTGATCAAAATAAAATCAAAATAAAATTAAAATAAATAATGTAGACCTAAATGGCATCTGACTATGTATCATACGTACTAAAAATTGAAGTATTAAGCCTTACTGAAAATTTTAACATTTTCATTACAAATACTGTTATGAATAAAGTATTTTATTCAAAAAATAAAAATTGTCAAAATACAGCACAAAAAAACCCAACCAAATAGCATTGCATTCCGTTAGAGTTGAACAATGAATTTTAAGTACATTTCATATCACGGCATAAATGATAAATGTAAATATTACAACTTTGCACATTATGAAGAGCATTACCATTTTCATAGTTACTGTTTTACATTACTTTAACATCTCCGTTTGCTGTTACTCTTAAATATAAAAAAAAAATTGATAGTATAATTACAGTAATATAATAGCAAAAGAGCTCCAGCACATCTTCTATCTTTCTTCTTCACTTTTATTATTAAGGTTAGGTAGAGGAAATGCTTACTTACATGTATGTGGTCATATTATTAGAAAGAAATTTATTCTGTAGAAATATTTCACAGCCATCAATATCCTGTAGCAAGCAACTGGAAACGCAATGATCTGAGCAAAATTCATCCTATACAGATATGCCACAACTTACATAGGCTTAATTATACTTATATCTTTATCAATTTATAATGAACAGAACGAAATTTATCATTCAACTTTCTAATGTTAATGTTGTCTTTTTCTTTATAGCCGAATGATAAGCTACAGAATTGAATTAATTACTAGAAAATATGTCAGTTACATCTGCCATGTTTTTTTTAATATATAGGGTAAAGGCACTAGTTGTGGATCGGCCTAAGCATAAACTTGGTTTTCACCACGGGAAATAGCTAAATAATTTTCAGTTTTCCATTTATTCCTTTATTAAGCTCTTATAATTGACATTGTATTACCTCACTTCGATGAAAAAATATTAAGTGCATTTTCACAGTCTTCATTTGTATTGTAACGTTTGATCCACAATTGGACCCCAGGAACTGCAGAATTTTCGCCAGAACCCAGACTAAAGAATATCCCGCAAACATGGCTAGAGGCAGAAAACACTATGTTTTCTTTTTTCCCGGTTATATTAAACCTTGTAGTATCGTACATACATTAATTCTAACATATATCCATTCTAGAATAACTATAAACAATTTTCAGGCTAAGTCACCTAAATTTTCTTTTGAAATTCTGACAAATTATTTAATAAATTCACAGGATGGCTCCACTTGAAACTCCAAACAAACTGTAATACCAAAACGAAGCTCATGAAGGGATCGGGATTCTATATATCTGAGCCATCATGTGTGGCAGGGAAGCCGACCAAAAATTAACGGTTTGTCTTTGACCTTATCTCACGTGACTTACGGTTGACCTCCATCAATGAAAAATAAAATAAGGTATCCTCAGTAGTATGCCTAACATTTGACACCTTATTTATATTTCTGTGTCTTATGGTTTCGACGGAGTAGCTGGCAGAAAACCCAACGTTATCTTTTATATAGTAGATGGATGGATAAAATATAGAATCATTTATACATTTTTAATAATATGTATCAGAAAGAAAAAGAGTTAAAAAAGTTTTAGAAATTTTTTTTAATCGCAACACGTAGAGCTGTCCATCCGCCTGTGATCAAGATAAATGAAAAATTGAATATTTTTAGAATACCGGTACTGAAATTTTACAGCTAGCTTTACATTATTAATTTGCAGATCTCTCTTAATTTTGATACAATCACTTCCAATAGGTAAGGATCTAGGACCTAAACCGATGAGGGTATTCGATAATTGTCTACTACATCGAAATGTTTATTTCTTCCCTTTACTACCTTTTTTTTTTGTTCAGTGTTTTTTTTTTCTATTTTTGTGTGATAAAGAGAAGAAATTATAAATACTGCTATGGGCTTGAAAAATATAATTAAAAAAAAATCCGTGATCATCATCTGAATTGTTCAAAATGTCAGACATGAAGAAATGTAAATCAAAATGGAACAGTTTGACATAGTAGCAATTGTTTAAAATAATACACGAGCATTGAATTGTGTACAGTTCCACCTCCTCGCATTGCCCAAGCACTTAACGCTTTGCCAGTCTATATGAAAGAATAACGACAAAGCTTTTAGTTCATTTCGACACAGGATGAAAATGGATATGGATGAAACCACAAACATATCATATCATTTCCAACCTAATAAAAATAAATAAATGGAATGATAAAATATTCAGTAGATGTTGAATTATTTCACTAAAACCTCTCATACACTATATCTGTTATGGCTTGCAACAATTGGAATTCAACAATTGGTTTGCTGACTTCCATTAAATAGGTAATGTTGGGTCCATGTTAAGTTATTAAAGAATTGTAAGACGTAAACGTGGTGATCATATCAAATGTGGTAATCTTTAATCATATTTTCTTCTTTTGCATTTAGATGGAAAAAAATATGTATTTACACTTCTGAAATGTAGATCGCAAACTGTGTTTGAAAATTGTCCAAGGGTTTTAACAAAACATAATAAAAGTACAAACATGCATAAATGCTGAAGAATATAAATAACTAGATATAGTCTATTAGGAAAACAATTCTCGCGACAATTCACTGTGCGACTTCATTTCTACAAATTCATAAGAAAATATCTAACTATGCTCCTTTTGCTCAGTAAAATTTAACTCTGGAAATTTAGACCAACTAAAACGAAGCGTTTACATAGCAATGGTTTCCTTTAAAGCTAACTCTGTTTTTGGAAGGTATTCTATATTAAAAATATGTCTAACATATTTTATTGTTTAGCATTGCTAAGACACTCTCTTAAAAAATCCTCACTACGTTCAGACATTGAAGAAGCATCAAGTATTATTGGTCCTTTCTTTGATCTAGGAAATAATAATGAACATTGTTAAAATAATTCATTATTAAAATTCCTCATATTAAGGCAAATAGCTTAATTATTGTTATTATTAATGTCGCCTTCCCATCTACTATTTTCCATTAGAAAAAGTCCTGAAACAAATTTACTTGAAATTGCAAGTGTTTAAGAACTATTTTAGCATAAAATCTCGGTAGCTGCTCACTCATTACTCAACGAAGTAGGGGACAATGGCAAAGCACGTGCCGTCATTGTTGCCCAGACAGGATTATTGGTACTGGCTGTTTGACATTCGTTATTGTTGAAACTGGTAAATCAATTTTTTATTTTCTTTTATTTTAACAAAATTTGGCTTAGTCATTCAAATTATATGTGGGCAGAAGTCACGGCTTTTAAAAAATCAGCTTAGAACATCTTTTTCAATCTTGTGTTTTTCAAAAATTTCAGGGTATTTCAAAAATGTGGCATTTGTTTTACTTCCGTTAAAATTGCCTCAATTTCGGCGAGCCTATTCTTTTAGGGCAGCAGGTTGCCATTATGTTTCATAATGAGAAACCACAGCGCTGGCTACTACGAAAGTGGCAAATCAATTTTTTTTTATTTTAACAATATTATAATATTATTTTAATAAATAAGCCGATATTCAAATTACATGTGGGCTGTTACGGAAGTCATGGCTTCTAAAAACATTAGCTTAGAACATCTTTTTCAATCTTGTGTTTTTAAAAAATGTGGAATTTGTTTTACTTCCGTGAATATTTCACGGGTCGCAACTAGTTGAATATTAAACATCGCCTGTTCAATCAATAATTTGTGATTCCCTTTTGTGCGTTTCTGCAGATTACGAAGATCTCTCTTTAAGTGTTGTCAACTAATACCTGATGACATTCAACAACAAATTAAAACATTTTACTCCTTCTACATTGTTTCGGGAGAAAGGTTTCACCAATTTATTTTCCATTTCCAGATCTTTAAATTTACATTGGATTTCAAGAACGACGGGAAAATTCTAGAAAAGAAAATTTTTCCTTTTCGAAAAACTTTCAACTCGATTTCATTTCCCATCAAAAGGCATTCAACTTTTAACATTCGTAAGAACCAAAATCTCTGACGTCATTCCACTAATTCCAGTTACATTTGCAAGTCTTCAAGTTTTGATGAGTCTCTTTTTGAGTTTAAAACAGGTAAACAAAGATATTCAGATAAGATTCCAAAATAAAACGCAGGAATTCTGCAGATTCTTAGGTAAATGTTAATGACTGCTTCTGTTTCTTAGGTTCAACGTTTTCTTAATGTTGCATACAAGCTTTCTAATTAAGCTTCTTGATAATAAAGATTATTTTAATGATAAACACAAAAAGCTTTTCTTGAAAGTCTAAAGTAGTATTTTAATAAGCTAAAGTGTAAGTTCTTTTACAGGAAGAAAATTACTGTTTGTTAGAATGGGGAAAAAAATATTTACATTGATCAAAAAAAGAAAATTCAAAGTCAATGGATATTTAAAAATTATAAATTTAGCAATTATGAAAAATGCAACAGATATTTAAGTTGTTTATAACGCCGTTTTTTCTAAATTTTTTTCCAAGATTTTAGACAGATATGCTGAATAACGTAATTTAAATCGCAAAAATATATTAACAGAAATTTATTAGTTTGTTTTTATTTTAATTAGGAGTAATTTCTTCAAAATAAATTGGTAAAAATTTGGCAACTTATTTTGTTGTTTGTTGTTTTTGTTAGAATTATTATTATGTATTGCTGGATAACTTTCATTGCATAGTTAAACAAGATATTTTATTAACAATTAATTATAAATAGCATTTAAGTCTACTTTATCTATTCAAATATTATACATAAGGTTGAATTCTTGACTATTTATAACATAGAAATTATTTATAAATAATTAGGAAAGTTCTGCGAAAATTCTTCATAATTAAAAAAGAAAAAAAAAATTGTATTTTTTTTTTACCTTTGTTTTTCTACTTCAGTAAACAATTTTTCGCTTGTTGCGAATGACATAACGTGCTTCTCGTGATTAACTTTGTTATTTTCCAAATTTCATCTCATTCATTAGGAGAATTTGATTAGTTTATTGTGATTTCGTATTATCTCGGAGACCTAATCACAGTTTTGGGACCTTTTTTTTATGTAAAGTTTGACGTTGGTTCAATTCCCCTCATTAAATCAGTGACAGTAGATTGTAATTAGTGACATCTGCAGGATAATAAATATTTCAAGTGAATAATTAGGGTGACATGTGGGGAGTAATTAATATGCAAAGCAAGTGACATATTTACATGGATATTGGGCAAAGAGATATGGGCTTCGGAAACGCTGCCGAATAGAGTTCAAGACGGAGGTGGGTGGAGGGTGGTTGGAAGAATGAAAGTATCTCTACCGATCGGTTTCTCCCCACCCCCATCCTCAACCTGCGAGGAACATAGATTATGGGGGTGTTGAATAGAGGCTTCGGTTGATTGGGAACGCGAGGACTCTTAACCTGCACCAAATTGATCTTAGGTTGCAAACGGTGTGGGCTCCTTACGACCCTTACCTCCTCTCCCCTCCTCCATAATAAAGATGATCGAACAGCTCCTAACGTCCTTAGATAAGACCCAAACATCTGTTGAAGAAAATGGCGAGTGTCCTTCAGTTTTCGAGATCGATTCCGTCGTAAGAGAGAATATATAAAAAAGCAGAAATGCCGATGTTTGAAAAATGTTTGTAGGTGAAAAAGGATAATTCTTTCAAAGTAAGAAGAAGAACTGGGAATAAGAGGTAGGAAGAAGGAAAAGAAAATGCTTTCAATTTAAAAGAGAGAGAGAGATAGCTGAAAGAAATTAATGTTTTTACTTTGGCTGCTCTTACTTTCTGGAGAATTCCAGATGTTTTGTAACTTGATGTCTCTACATTTACCGACATTATATATCTAATTGACTACTGATATTCTTATCTCTAAGCTATATATATATATATATAAATAGCCGGACAGTAATGTGAAATTTGGAAATGCCAATATAAAATTCAAATTACTGTTTCCCGTGAAGTTTCCCAAATTTATCCTCACGTCATCAGCGGCATAAGTGTCAAAAATAGAAATTAAAATTAAAATTAAAACTGTATTTATAGATGTTAATTGAATAGCAATGAACTACAAACATCACAAGTAAGCTTTTTCTCTATGTACATAGAAATGAAACCAGCAAGTTCAACGATTTCAATTTTTAATCAAAAGATTCGAAGATTTCAATAATACTGAGTTGATTTGGAAAAAAATGATGATTACCAATTGGAATTTCAGTGGTAAATGCGTTGATGTTATGTGGGCAGAGCTGCAGTAAATGAAGACTTTCTGGGAATGAACAACATAGTTTAGAAGAAAAGCACAAGGTCTTTGAATTATCAATACATTTAGTCAAAAACAGCAGAAGAAGTAGAATCATAAAATGACAATCAAATATCCTCCAATAAGCTAAATGTTACACGAACAAATTGCACACTTAATGTGGACATAAGAAGAAGACAACATAGGAAGAATTAAATGAAACTGAGACAAAGAACAAGACAAAGAACAACAAACTTGAGAAGCTCCTGTTCAAGACCAACAAAATGCTGAGAAGAAGAAAAGGAAAAGCACATTCACTGAAAGCACATTCACTGAAAAGCACATTCTGGAAACATATGTGTATCGGAAAGCATTTTAAAATACAAATTAACTGATGACTAATTCTTATGAATTTCGAAATGTCAGCTTAATGTAATTACAATAATGTACGTTCTCTTAAAAATTTAATGTCTATAAGCAAAGTGTGCTACCGCGTGATTTCGAGAAGAATCTTTTTGAAATCTTGATGATTTTATATGTATAATATATTCTTTTAACCAAAGAAAATTACATTCAATCAAATAAAACAAAATACAAAAACAAACAAAACAATAAATACTATAAAAATGTAGATAACTAGGTAATATATATAGCTTTTCATAGTATAGTAAGGCTGAACAGCAGCTTATTTCGAGGAATGGGGAAGAGGAGTTGGAGATCAAAATAATGATATGTTACAAGATGGATTACGTAGCCATCGTACCAAATTTGTAGAAGAATGCGTCTAGTCGTTAAAAGGAGGGATATTTAAGTTATTTTTAAGAGCTGAGAAGGGTGGAAACCAAAACACATAGCCTACGTCATAAGTTGCACTGTAAATAATCTACACACATTTGATGGAAATCAGTCCAGATGTTGATGAACATGCAAATAAACAGATGGATAAAACTAATCAAATGGAATATGAGACTTCAAATGCTCAGTAGTGATATAAAAAAATCATTTAAAAAATCATAAACTCAATGATTAGTTAAGAATTGTTTTAAAATTATTTTTTAGATAACTTATTACTACAAAATGAATAATTCTTTGCTTGAAAACAAATTTATGGCAAATAAATGGTAAATATTTATTTGCTACAAATGTGTTCAAGTAAAGAATCATTCAATTAATGAAAGGAAGCTGAATTGTCATAGAATTGAAAACACAGGTGGTACTAATGCATTCAGACGCACATGTCAGTGACTCCTATACTTCAATAATATTGGGCTGAGCCGCGATGGTAAATAGCCAAGTTCATTCCAAGAATCAACAGCTCACAGTAATGCAGAAATCCAATGAATAAACATTCCATGTAATTATAAGAACGAAACGTTCGGATAGACCATCAGTAAAACTTCTGGCAGCATCAATATTCTGCTCATTCGAAATTAACATGCACATAAGATAGATGGTAATTCAGTCTTAATGAAAAAGTCTATGCTTAAGAAATACTTAAAAAAAAATATAGACTTAATTCCTAAAGGATTGCATTCCATCGAACATAGATTCCATGCATACAAATTCCTCGATCCTTTATAATCCGTGAGAAATCTCATATTTCTCTCCGTACTGTATGTCTATGGTAATAAAAAAATATCCATACTACACGTCTCCAAAAAAAGTCATTATAGGTTTCAACGCAGGACAGTATTAATCGATAAACAAGAAATTGAAAAGGAATGATTAATCGCATTCGTTCACTTTCAAGACACAATTTTCAGAGAAAAGATATCGTGCATGAGATTCTTTACAGAAACACTGACAATTAAAAATAAATTCATTGTAAATAAAATAATAAAAAAGCAAAAGAATTTTGCTGTGAATTAGTTGACGTAACTGTACAACAAAGATAAGGTAGAATTTTTCAGAAGTAATAAAATTAAAAGAAAATTAATTACAGAAAGTGACTTAATTTCAAGTTCAAAGAAGGAATGCAGGAATAATATAAAAAAAAATTTAAACAATTAAGAAAGTAATTGAAAAATATAAAAAAAGCTTTAATAATCTTAAATTACTTAATCTTAATCTTAATTTAATTTTAATTTCTTTTTTAATAATCTTAATTTACTTCTTTTTATTTTAAAAACATATCTTAGTTTCCTAATGTTATGGACTTGTTATTTATTTATTTACTTAATCACTTTTGAGTTTGAATAATAATAAAAAAGTAAAAACTGATTTTAATAGATAAATAAATATTTAATTAACAGCTATTCCATTTGTATGAACTAATAGTTTTCCTATTTTTTTTTTGTAAAAACTTGTAAATTAATCCAGAGTTTATCATAAAGAACAAAAAAAGTCAAGTCCAATTTTGGTTTGGATGATTTAAGTCAATGGTCAATGCATAATATTTCGTTATTTGGTAGATTAACATTTTCAACGAAACAATCTTTGAAGCAATTTGTTCAAGTACTTGTTTCTTAATCTCGTTTCTCATTGTTCAATTGTTCGCACCTTTCATTACTGTGGCATTCCGGTATATTTTATAGGATGGCTATTTTTATAGCATGGACTATTTTGAAGAATCTATTTCTTGCTAAAACGAAAAGCTTATTTCTCTCTCCATGTGTATTCAATCTGTTTTATCCCTAAATGGCCTCAGAAAGATTCTTTTTTAGATACAGTAGGTAGTATATACTGAATATAATCACTACGAAAATCACGAAGAAGTCAGAATTTCGATGTTATTATAAGAAGTCGTTGATTACCAATTTCCAAATGAAGTTGTATGATCTTGTCGTATTTGCAAAGATTGGGTTTATTTCTGTAGTTCAATCTCATGAGGTTCAAAGCTGTTTTTAGTTTGAACTAACGTTAAACTGTTGTCAAAAACATATAGTTTAATCATGATAATATTGTAGGTAGTAGATATATTCCAAAAGGGCCTCGGACGGCCAACACAGGCCTTGGAGAAAATGGTTCGAAGTTTTCAAAACCCGGCACTAAAATGAGGTCGGTTGGTCAAGCCACCGCTCGCCCGTCTGCATCCGAACGGTATTTATTCCACAGACTGCTGAGTGGATCTAAGATCCGTCTGGGGGAAATTTATCTGGGAAAATCCCCACCTCCGCCGGAGATAGACCTTGAAAACGTCTAGCTCGTAGCGTTACTACTTCCTTATTGGAATCACTGATATTACTGCAGCAATATTTCAATTAATTTCATTGTCAAAACTTCTGTTCTGTTTTAGATAAAAGCAAGATGACTTAAAACCTGAAACTAGCATCTATAATCAATTAGGCATTTTTAGCATAAATACAGGAAAACTCTCTATTCCAATTATGAGATGATCCATTAAAGCAACCCATTCAACAAATGCTTGAATATCAATGCAGTAGCATCAATAGTTTGTCGATCCACATTTAAAGCAGATGTATCTAGTTTAATTCCCATCGTTTTTGATGAAAATACGGAAACATTTTATATACTGCCTGCCATTTTACTTTCTTTTCTTAGCCGTCTCTTCTCTATTTCCTGTCGTTCATAAATCAATAACCGCCAAAATAGCTTTCCACAAAATATAAATTCTAATAATAAAAAAAGAATAGGCAAGAAACCAACTTCGTGCTAACGTCCAAGTGACCTGAAACAGACCGACTCCATTGATTCCAAAGCAAAAATACAGATTCCAGAATTGTGTTGGTTTGCCATCGATGTTTGGCTGGGCTGCACGCAACGTGCAATGACATTCTGTCAAGGTTTTGCCAGCGATAACGGCGGTGTGCGCGAGTCGACACACTGTCTGCATCCTATAATCTGACTGTTTAAAGCCTGCCTTCTGCATGCGGACAATCCAATAGTAATGGCAAGGGAATCCCACAGTTTAAAATAAAAGAATATTACTCAGTCTGAATCACTAATCATTGACCAAAATCACAGGTTGGATATTATTGTACTTCTTTCTCTTCTTTTTGCTAAAAACTGTTCGGGAAAAAAAATGAAAAGCATTCTCGGAAATGGTAAAAATCTATAGTTTTAATTTAAATTTTTTAATTGTAAATCCTTCATTTTAAATCTGAGCTACTCCATCAGAAAGATAATAATAATTATAATAACAATAATAAAATTATAATTTTATAAATGCTAATAAATATAATTTTATTATTGTTATTATTTACAAATTAATTACAAATATTACAAGTATAACAAATATTTTAGAATACATGTAAATATATTCAATTAGGTAAAACAAAGAAATTAAGCTTTGATACACCAGGCACCATTGCTTTGCTATATACTTTTATCAGCTTTTTCTTCATCTTAAATTTCTCCTAGTATATATCGCCTTTACTATGAAGAATAATTCAAAATCTCAAATTGCAGGTAATCTTCGGACAAACAAACAAAAAATCAAACATTGGTTTACAGCAGACGACCAGAAATTAAAACAAACCAACGGAATACTGATGATGTGAAGAGCTACAAATCATCCTTCAAAGAGTCGTACGGACTCGGTAACTTTGCTTGCTGATCCTTTATCTAAGGAATTCTATCAACAAAGGTTTTTGTTTGTTTGTTTTTTTATTAAAGGCGTCTAAGCCTTTTATTAAACACTATAATTATTAACAATAATAATAATGGGTGAGACAAAGTTGTATACAAAATGACATCCTGGTGCAGCTGTTTCACGCTAATACGGCGATCATCAGCCAGGGGCAGTCATCAGTCATCGGTCATCAGTTCCGACTATAATTATTAATTGATTACATTCAAAACGACTTTAGAGTTAGATCCAAAAACATTGACTAAAATGATATATACAACACTGTAGTTTTTATTGCACTAATGGTTACGTCTTATAACAAAGCTTATAGATTTGAAGTTATATAGTTACCTTAAGGAAAATCGTAATTAATATTTCACAATTCCTGTATTAATTGTCTTAGGGACTGAGAAAATACTTAGGCATCTACAAATGCTCTGCGAGTTACAAAAGAGAGCAACCAGTTTTCGAGTTGTCACTTGAGCATGCTGGTATGTGTAATCTGACTATCAGCGTGAAAGAATTTAGAATATTTTTTTTGAGAATTTGTGGCTTGCTAGTAAGAAATGCTGTAACTGTTATAAATACGATAAGTTTCAAATGCTTAAATGTATGTTTTAAAATTTGCTTTCTAATTAAATTGCTAAATAGATTCTTTATTTAATACTGCATTTTAATGAGCATAACTAAATATCAGTTATCTTCTTTATGTTCTCTTTCTTGGTTATCTGGGGAATATAACGTTTAATTTAAAACTGAATTTCAGTTTTATTAACAAGCTCTTGTCAGGATTATTGTTAACTATGAGAAAAAGAAACTTTTAAGAAACATTAACATTTAAGTATCTAAATTTAATATATTTTCAAAATTTTACAGTTTTCACAAATGAAGGAGATATGGCATTGTTTGAAGTTGTCTACAAAATTGTTTTCTAGCTATTATGAATTTTTTTTTATTGAATCGCATTTGAACGATCATTTTTAATAGCTGAAAATAAAATTAAAAATAAATACATGTAAAAATGAAAGGATTTAAGGATTTAAATGCATTTAGTAAGAATACAAATCCTTCTAATCCTCTAAAAGCAACCACTCTTGCTCTATAACGTGAAATTTATCCAACGATTCGAATTTACTATGTATAATAAATCTGAAATACTCAAAGAAAAGATGAACAAAAATAAATCACTTTCTTTCTTTTTTTTCTTCAAAAAGTTTAATGAATAAAAATGAAATCTAATTGTTCCTCTGTAAACACTCGATACAAACTTTTTAAAGTTGTTCAAGGCATTTAAAATCAAAAATGGTTCCCAGAATAATTAGGAAGGTTGTGAAAAGATAGTTTTAGTTAATAACAAAATAAATCTATTTTGTTTTTAAAAGGCAGAACTTTACTTAAAAATTAAATTTTTTTTCGTTCCGAAGATGGTATAATAGTCCTTGCATTACACGGAATATATTGAAGAAAACTAATATCCTTAGTAGATTATAAATATTAAAAGAAAATTAAAAAAAAAGAAAAAAAGAATCAACTTTTTATGGAAGAATATTTCACTGTTTCAAGTAAAATAATAATAGAACTGAATTTAAAAATTAACAACCAACAAGGATGAATTCTTTTTATACTCTCTAATAAGAAATTTTAGGCCTGAAATATATTTCAGAATTATTTAACAAATGTTTAATATTTAGATGAAGTGTAAAAAGAAAAACAGGGTTTAATAGACAGGATTTTACAGAGAAGCCTAACATTGTGCGGAGATTTTAAACTTCATCGCTGGCAGTTTAAATAATAACATAAACCTAATATCTATTATAAAATTTAATATCTAGAGAACATTTCTAATTTCAAATATTAATATCTTGATTGAATTAATTAGAATTAAAAATTAATTACAACAATCCTAAGAACAAAAAAGTTAAATTATGTCGAAAACAAACCATAAGAAAAAAATTCTGAAAATGCTATTCCACAAACATTTTTTTTAAAAATTTGGATTGTTTTTATTATTTTAATAAATTTTGAAATAAAACATAATATAATATTCCAACAAAGTTTTGCATATTAAATAACATTTTTTCACTACAATAAAAATTACTATTTTCTTTCTTATTCCCTGTTAATTCACAAATATTATTAATTAAATAAAGCAATTTAATTTTAAGTTAATTCTGCTTAAATATTAAATACTTATATATTGTCAGCTTATAAAAAATAACATAATAATTTTATATTTGAATTTCACTAAGTTTACTAAGTTTAATACAACAATAGTTGAAATAAAATTAAGTATTTATTTAATCAGGTAATATTTTGTGGATTTTCTGCTTACTAGAATTTAGGTTTTAAAAGACTAAATTTAAAATTTATATAATACCTCCAAATTCTATGTATGTGAGATATCTAAATGTCAATTGTTAAATTCTGTAGGTTTTCGAAAGTCAATGAATATTATTCAGAATAAATAATCATTAATAAGAAGAAAAATTAAAGCAGTGCATAAAAAAATTTACGTAGATAAATCTTTCTATTTATAAATATAAAAACATTTTCCATGTAATCTTATAATCTAAACCCGCAACTAATCTCTTAGAAACTGTTGGCTGTGAATGGTAGAAAGAAGTAGTCGATAATCCACGGGGTATTGCTCTTAAGTCTTGTATAAGTGAAAGTAACAGATCCCAATCAATAACACAGCGACAGACGGACAGACTCCAACAAAAACGACCCAGCTCTTGGCTCCAGTTTTTAATTGAAAGAAATTGACGACACACACAAATGTTGCTGCTTTATTGACAATGTTTTTTTTTAAACGGAAAAAAATAAGATCACCTCTAATCGATGCTTAACTAATTATAGATATTGCCTTGAAAATTCCTCTAATCCTTTCCTGGTGATTCTGGTAAACGATATTTTATAAATCTGTTTTAGCATTTCAGAAATATTACAACACTGTGATTGAACATGAAATTCGCCTAAAGTTGTCACAAAGATTTTTAAGGGCAGCTAAGTTATCCTCATTGTGATATCTTTTAAACTATAACTTTGATGAGCAAAATTCTATTGAATCGAAGGAGACATTGTTTTGATTTACATTTTATTTTCCAATTGAACTTACTTTTAAGTATGTAAATTATTGAATCCTTAATTTATTAGCAATCACTTAAAATGCACAAATTCGTTTGCTTTCACGCCTTTGAGCCATCATCGACGGCAATGTGGGACAGCTGTTTCGTCCTTATTAGGACTCAACCAGATCAAGCTCAGAACGCGTGAAAATTTATGGATCCTTCTCCCTCTCTCAGAAGTGGGACCCCCTTAAAAGCTAACAACGATAGAAAAATCGCTATAACTAGTTCAGCCTAATTACCTTAGCCCGCTAAGTGCTGGGCAAGAAAGCCATTTAATAAATGGATAAGCCAAATTCATCGATGAAAAATTGATATGTAAGAAGGTTTAACGTGTATCAAATGTAATTGCAAAGCTTAATCAGAATATACAGAAAAAGATAGACTATAAATGGGCATTGCACCAAATATTAAGAAAAACGATTCAACAATTTTAGTGTGATACGGCTAAAAACAGAAGAAAAACGTGTCGGGCTTTTTTTTGGGAAGCTTGAAATGCAACTAATACTCAATTTGGGCACGCTAATTTGAATTTCCCAAAACGTGTACTCCCTTTTTTTACATTCAGAATTTAAATTCTCCATTGCCTGACTTTACATGCATCAGGTAAATGACTCATCTGCAACACTACCCTATTTCGTCTTTATACGTCATCGGGAAATACGCAGAATTGAACCAGCAGATATAGACTGTTAGCGTCTCCCTCCTTTTTCTACCCCCTTCACAGATATAAACGTCTCTTCTCCCTTATCTCTTCCTTTCAATTGGGAATTTTTCTTCATCTGATCTCTGAGCCTCTATAACATCCCAAATTTCAGTTTTCTAAAATGGTAAAATCTAGTCATCCGATCGGATATACTCGAACAGACATATCACCTTAAGTTACTGTTAACGTAAATTACTGAATTCAGTGACCTAAAATAAAGCATTTCAATTTTAAAGATTTATTAATCTGACATTATAATTTATCAATTCGAACCAAATAAAGCCTGACTTTCCAATGAAAATAGGCTCAGTCTGTAAGTGTGGGTTTCTCCCTCTCTCTCCCTAATAACTTTTGAATCACTGGATGCATCTTCTTGAAATTTAGTATGCGCATGTAATAACAAGAGTCGATATGAGATTATAAGATTTGAAATCTTTTCCAAGTCAATCTCACTCGAGAAATTAGCGCGAGAAGACGACTGACATTCTCTAAAAAAAAAAATCACTAGACTCTAAACAATGGATTGCTATTGTATTTCTATTAATACTTCATTTTCATTAATAAGCGCGCGGCTCTGCGTTATTAAAATTATTCCTATATTCATAAACTTAAGTAACATCGATTTAATTACGTTTTTTTTTTCAGAAAATGCAAAATTTCTATTACTGCTGAAAAGCAGATACTATAATTCGAATAGAAAAGTTTGTTTCTTTTCGTTTTAAAAGCTTTTTTAAAAGTTTTCCCGACTTTAAAAAAAAAAACATGATGAAAACATTTTAAGAAATCCCATTTTAAGGCAAATAGAGTTTTAATAAAAGGGTTTAACGTTCCCCCAAAGTAATATAAAGAATAAAGAAATGACACAGAACATAAAACTAACTGAAATTTCATCGGTGAGAGTCTGGGACGGCCGTTTCGTCCTTTTTGTGGACTCGTCAGCCAAACCTACTCACTAGAGGTTCTGTGTCATTTCTTTATTCTTATTTTATAGATTTTTTTTAAGTTATTGAACTTAAAATCATTCTAAGAAATTACTTTTTTAAATTTAAAAAACAATAACATCAAAAAAAGTGTGAAGCTCATTAACAGTGTGGATAAAACTATTTTACATAAATTGTTAAAAATATCGCACATAATTTCTTGAATGATACTTTCATTGAAAATTAATTTTTTATTTTATAATCTTTTAAATTTTTAAAATACAATTATAATTAATTTCAAATAGTTAACTTCAAAAAAATTATATTTTTCAATGTTTCAATTTTTGAATTATAGACCAATAAATTAAACCATTATTACCATTAAACTTAATTATCATATTAAATTAATTAATGAAATTGGCATTTTAGTATTACCATTACTATTTAATATTTTAATGCTTCAAATAGCTTTAATAATAATGTTACTCATATAATAATGCTTATTGTTGAGTTCCGAATATTGCAATAACTAATAAACAACTAATTTAAAAAGTTGAGAAATTAGCAAATAGTTTATTTAGCTTTGAGTGAATATAATAAATTTTGGGATGACAAAAGCTTTGGGATATCTCGTCATCTACGCGTAAATTTCATTTTCGTAAAAAAAGCCTGAAAATATTTATTATTAACTGACAAGCTTATAATGAACAAAAGAATATTTTAGATGAATTACTTTTCGTATAAGAGCACGAAGAGGATTCGTTTTTTATGGCTAATTCTAACGGATGACAATATAACGTATTTAATGTATCCTTGTAAGAAAACTGATAATGTCCGGAACATTGTTAGAAGACAGCATTGTTGTATCTTAGTGTCTAGCGAATGATGTTTCTGCTAAACGATTCTTAAGTACATTTCAATTCGTAACTCTTCCGATTTTGAATGCAGTTCTCATACGCTTTTTATATGTTCTTTGAAGATCTTTGGCCAATCACAAGTCTGTGAGCTGGTGACATAGTAAGAAAGCAACAGCGCCATTTTTTTTACTGCTTCAACTAAACAGAGAGCCATAACAAATGAGCAGTCACTTTCAGAAACTTATCTTCGAAAGTAAACAATAATTATTTAAAATACATTTATTCCATTGAATTAATTTCAAGCCAATGCACAAATTATTGGTTTACTAAAAAATATTTTAAATTTATTATAAATAAGAAAAGATTATAATTTTCCGATAGTGGTCCACCTATTTTAATACTTTTCTATGAGAACTGCTGTCGCCTTTAAGGCGCTAATTTCGCAGCAAGGACCCACTCACATACATTTTCGAATACAGAAAGTTTTGTCATGTTCATAATATACATATCAAGTTTCAAGAAGATTCATTCAGCTTTTCATAAGTTATTAAAGAAGACAAACAAACCCACACGGAAGTTGACTTAATTTTATGAAACTCGCCTTTCTAGGATTGATAAAATAAATGACAGGCACTCATTAATAAATTATGATTCAATCCAATTTAGAAAGGAGTTATTTTTTTTGGAGGTTTATTTCACTTTTAATTCAGTGTTTCACCTTTCGCTTCAGTTCTACTATTTCCAGAGCATGGAACCATCTCCCACTAAACACAATCCCCCTAATCCCTCCACAATCTGTCTGTCTTATCGTTTTAATTGTATCTTCCTTCATCCTAATCCAATTAATGCCAGGAAGACAAATAATCAACCTTGTTCTAACATTACATTGTCAAGTCTAAATTTCATTTGTGGACTCTTTAAAAACGTATTCAAAATAAAGAATTAGAAATGTCTACAAAGTTTATTACTAAAATACCGTAGTGCAAAATCCAGCACCTTCTTAATATGCGTTATTTTTAATTTTAAACATGAAAATTTCTTTCAAGCGAACATAGAAATTAAAGTGACTATTTCCATTCTAATAATATTATAAAATCAGTAATACAATATAAATCATTTCTAACAAAAAAAAAATATCAGAGCATTATTTATCTAATTTACTGATTGCAATATATTTTTAATTTTATAAGATGTGAACCTGCACAAAAAAAGTAATGCCGATAATATTTAAGATTTTGTTTTTATATGAGAAATCTGGTGCAATATATTGCAATAAAATATATCTCTAACTAGCCTACTCCGAAATGTTTTCTTGATTCAACACTCAGTTATTAAAAATGACACTGAATACGGGTAAATACTATTCAATATCACAGAAAGTTTTCACTTCATGTAATGATATTATTCTTACAACATGTATTGTATTTTGTTTGAAATAGTTTTATTTGGTTTGATCAGGAATTACACATAATAGAAATCAAAGACACCTATTAAATTTTAACATATTAAATACTTTTATTCTTTAAAATTTAAAGTAAAAAATTTTAAAAAAAGCTAAAACTGTACAGCGAACTAAGATGACTTAGAGAAAAGGTCTTGTGATTCATTATTTTAATCAAATAATCAAATTTATTGAATTTATTCAATTAAATTTCAACATCATTTGAACTCCAAAAGCCACTGAAATCTAAACAGAAGGATTTATCCGGAATCAAAATACCGATCCAACATTTACAAGAAGTCTCCAGAGAATTTTTCTTAATATTGCATTTTTTTTTATTTTATATATTTTTTAAATTATTAACACAAACAAACAAAAAGTCCTGGTTTATTTTTAAATTGTTATATCTCCTTAACCGTTCAGGCATAACCGAATTATCTAGGCTGTGATCTACAAATTTCGTGACTGCCTGACTCTGGGGGTTCTAAACCCTGGGCTGGCATGGATGTTTAATTTTTGCCTCCTTCTTCTTCACTTTATCTTCTTCCGACTTACTATAGCCTTTGTTATTTATTAGGATCTATATAAAAACCTTCAGTACCAGTGAAGCGCACGCACGACCCTTTTCAATCAATCAATCAATAATAGCTTCTAAATATTAGATAAAATAATAATTTCCATTTTCTGATAAAGTAATTAAATCGACAATACTTATATTGCCTAAATATAAATAGTTCTGATCATATCAAAACACGAGCAATTAGTGGATTAATAAAAAGGTTAATATCAATTGGAAATAGTTTGAAATCCACATTGTCTCGTTTTTTATTCTTTTTTTGAGAGAATTTTTACACTAACTTATCGTAGGTGAGTCATACAAGAAAAAAAAATTCAGATACGAAAGTTAAATCATTTTATATCCGTCAATAATCATGACAAGTTTGAATAAGATCCATCTGACAGTGCGAAAATTATTAATACAAATATATACACAAACACGTACATATACACCAACATTCACAAACATACAGATATACACACACACAGAAACTCAAACACAGACATACACAAGCATAGACACCATACATAAAGACTAATTCATTTTTATGAGTTTCACTTTCCTAGAAAGTTGGGTAAAATTAAAAAAAAATAACAAAAATAAATAGCAAGCATCACAGTTTCCAATAAACTGTTCATTTAATGTTGAATCTTCCCAGTGAAGAGTCAACTTTTCAACCCTGCCCTTTTGTTCCTCCATTTTAGGACTAAACATGTTTCGATTGCGCAGACTTAACGGGTAAATCCGTAGGTGTAAGGTCACTAAACAAACCGATTTGATGTCGTCCTCTGGGAGATTGTTGAGACTAGATCTGGGTCTTTGCATCAGACTGACACTGCCAAGTAATCAAGGTGGACCCATCCAGCGGCGACAACGACATCTGAGGGGACCCTGCGTCAACTTCAGGTCTTAACCGGAAGAAAAGGATCAATTGAAAGTGAAAGGAGCACGGGAGAGTACAGTTACTCGTTCACTGACCTCTACCTTTTAGAAATGATGAAGGACTGACGAGAGCCGAATAAAACATTCTCACGATGGAAAAGATTAGAAACAAATTGTAACATGTTTCTAACATTTTAACACAATAAATAAAACAAAAAAAGGCAAAAAATAAAAGACTTATTTCCAAATTAATTTAAAATAAACATGATAAAAACAAAAATTATATTTAATAAAATTTAAAGCTTAACTAGCGTTCTAAAAAAATTCCGAATTTTAAAAAAATATATATTTATTATTTTAATATATGTAAATATACAGTTGATAGGAGAGTATATACATCCCAATATTACTGCGGCCTTAAAGGCGTTTTGGGCCCTAAGAAGTAGCAAGTGTCATTGACAGCCAGAGAGAGAGAAATCGAAAGAAAAATACATCGAGTCATGGGATTCGAACCCACATTCAGCACAGCAGCAAAATTAGAAGAACAACTCCTGAATCGCAGTAATCATTATTCAATAATCGCCATATTTATTCTACATAATATCTATCTCTATCTGTCAGGCTATTTAAGAATGATCGATTTTAATAGAAAAATTAGAAGAAATGATGCAGAATATGAATTCAATTATTCTTAGCTTTTGAGGACAGATGTTTCGTAGTTACTATTACAATTGCTTGTTCGTTCTAGGTTTCATTGTTTAATGAGTCACCAATTTCTAATTTATAATCCCATGTTCAATCCGGTTAAAATCTGTAATTTCTTACAACCTTTGAGAGAATCAACTTTTCGGATTAAGAATGCATGAATATTTAGCAAAACGTGATTCGAAGAAACTATTCTAACAAAAAAAAAAAGAAGAAAAAAAAAGAAGCTTACTTTTACTTCGAAATACAAAGAAAAACATCAAAATTCAATTCTAAAAAAAAAATCTAAGAATAAAAAAAAAAAATACTACATAGAAATTTTTCAAGACCTGCAAACAGTTTTTATATTTAAATTTCCTTAACATATTATAAATATGTTAAAAATATGAGCAGTTTTTAAGCCTATTTTAGTGTGTAAAACTTTTTTGTGTAATTCGTTTTGTGTAATTCGTTTTTAAAACTTCGTTCCAATTTTAATACAAGTAAAAAGAACTTTGTTAATTTTTTTCAAAATTCAACATTTTTGATTGATATTCCGCAATTTTTTACGATTTAATAAAACAAAATCATTTATCAAGTCTTTATTTAATAAAAGTTTTTGGGATTTTTAAAATCCAAGTCTAAAGTTTTTTTCTGTGATAAGCTTGAGAGCGCTAGCTTCTATTATTATTATTATTATTATTATTTAAAAGTTTTAGGCGGGTTAAGGACCAAAGCACATATTGCTTTGTGGAATAATTTGTTAGGGATGTGTGATTGTGTCCTTAAATTTCCTAATTATTATTATTATTGTTGTATTATTAGTATTGATATTTAATTATTTTTGGTATTTTTAAATATTTCTTTTTGTTCTGTTTTATTATTAATTTTGATTCTAAAACAGTTCTTTAACTTTTAATCTATTGTTAATTTTTTTTATGATTGTTAGTTTTCAACCTACCCACATGTATGCTGTATCCCATTAATATATCATATTATTATCTTACTATCATATTAGATTTAGTGTTTTTCTATTATATACTGTAAATATGTTTTAGCATTATTGAAGCGAAGCACCTGTTGATGGGAGCCTGTAGCTCCCAACGGGACTTGACTGTAAAATAAAACAATAAAAAAAAATATTATTATTGATAAGTTTCAGCAAAAACTACCAACTTTTGTGTTTGTGTGTGAGTTTATAGGTAATTCCATGACTCAGTATTTAGTTAACAAATCAATCACCTTCAGGATATTTATTTGCAACTTATTTAAACATGAATAGGCCCCATCGAGATAAAATACAAGGTATATTTTTTTCCATAAAGGATATCAAAGAGCAAAAGCAAATATTACAATTTCTACATTTCTATATAACTGTATTTGTTTCTCTATTATAGTTATGTCTTAACTTTGAATCTCAGTTTCGTACAAGAGAAACGTTCTGACGCTTTGTAAATTTTGAACTGAGTGATTTTCACTCTTATATTTATTAATCAGTTGTATGTAATTTGTAATAATAATTAAAATATCGTTCTATTATTTTTTTAAATAATAGGACGCCAAAGAACAGAAACTTTTTTTTTAATCAATAATCATACAAGTAATAATGTAATCTAAGTGTGTAGCCCCTGTTAGTTTTACGCCTATACACAAAAATAGTAAATTTTGCCTGAACTTTACAATGAATAGAATGTATAAAATAAAAAAGCTGCACTTTTAACTATTATACGTTAATGTAATTTTAGAAACATACTGCATAGATAGTTGTATTTTTTATTTCTAATCATGTAGAATAATAATTTATTTCTTTTGGAGTAATATTACACTAGCAAAAAATTGGTTTCTATATATTCCAGATAATTTCTTCATTTATTAATTTTCTTACTAGACTGCTTTTTAAAGGAGAACTGTTTTGAACGTCTATCATTTCCTCATCGAATTGTTCAAATATTTTTATTTTGAATATTTTTATTAAACTTTTCTCTTAACCTTTTAGCTCAAGCCATAATTGTTTTCTGGATTTATTCAACGTATGCTGATTTGGTATCTTCATCGTTTCAAAATATGAGAGACAGAGAAATTACGGTCACGTAAAATTTATATTTGGGTTCTCTCCTATTACAAATAACCGTCTATGTTATTTTTCCACAATATCGTCCTTGTGTACTTTTGTCTGAGTCCTTTGCCGTAAATATGACATAAAAAAGAGACTTAAAAAAAACGAAGGTTTATATAAGAAGATGTTTAGTGTTGTCTATTTCAGACCTGATCCCCATTTTATGTATTTGAGTATAACACAAAGTAAGAGGAAGTCTTGTTGTTTGAGTTGCCCTTCCAGCAATAACCTCTCAGCGGGAGATGAGCTATGGAATGGCCTATTGTGATGCCGCAAGCAAACAGTCACCGATGGCTCCCGGAAAAAACATAACTTAAACCTCCTGCCTTCAGGTTAAAAGAAATAGGGCCATATTAAATGCATACATGTATCTTTGATAGACAAGTAGCTATTTGAAACCAAGGAATCACAACTTTCTTTTATGGTTGACCTTTCCTATTAATCTTTCTGCTAATGTATTCGAATAGCATCTTAACCTTCGTTTGTTTACATTTCTATGAAGACTGAGGCTGATCAAGTCAGACATAGTGTGTGAATCTCACATAATAACCTTTGAACCTCAGGATAGATCTCCTTGAAATTTCATATGTATATTTATGAACAAGAAATTTTTATGTTTGAAATGCTTTCCGCCGAGGGTCGCTAGACTTGTATCCTATCGAGCATACACGAGATACTTTACAATGGATGTTGTTATAATACACAGTGTTTCGTAAGTAGTAAGAAATAATTCACTTCTCTATTTTTATTGTGAATTACTAAGAAATAAAGTTTCAATACATTTAGCAACTTTAAATACAACAAAATTAAAATTAATATGGATGTAAATCGCAATGTGAAATTAAAATCTTTACAATAAGTAGCATCAAACAAAGTAATATGCTGGATTGTTTTGTTGGGATATACAAAAGAACAAGCAAAACTAGTAAGAATTCTACGGTTGGTAATGTAGATATATAGCTGAAATTATGTGACAATTCAGATTAAATAAGATCTTTTAATCATATTTAAATGAAGATTAAGTTAAGATGAGAACTTCGATGTCAACGGATTCAAGACGCAATAACAGAGATCCAGGAGGAGTCAGTTTTTTTTTTATTTTTTTATTAAAATTACTTTTAACAAAAACCAATACGTTCATCCATTTCTCCATAACAGGACTTTACTTTGATACCCTTGTAAGTCATCTGTGGGCCCGGTAGCCGAGTGGGAAGGGCGCTTGGCTGCGGGTTGGAGGTAGCGGGTTCGATTCCCAGCCTCGGCGGAGGGCGGGAATTTTTCCACGCTCCATTCTCCTCCAAACGGGTCCTAGAGTCTACCCAGCCCTCTGTAGAATGGGTTCCGGGTTTCTTTCCCGGGAGTTAAAGGCGGACGGGCGTCGGGCTGACCTCCCGACCTCAATCTCGTCTCGTCGGTCATGAAACGCTGAGAGCCTGTTTGTGGGATTGTTTTAACTTTTGTAAGTCATGTGATTCTCGAGAAAAAGGGTATTTATTTTAAATTCCTTAATGACTAAATTGCTAATAAATAAATTCACTTCTACAATTTAGTAATTTAGACAAGCCTTTTCTTATTACAGGAGAAACTGTTAAATTGTTGATTTCGAATATCTTTAATTTATATGCGCTAAATTATTTAGGATATTGGCTGGCATCAACATAATTTTTGCTGTATTTGAATCACGATGTACTGTCATCTATATGATATTATTACTTCAACTAATAATAATTTTTAAATTCGCTTTTATGAAACAAAAAACCTAAATAAATTCTGATACAAATAACATCTTTTATAATTTCAAAATCACCTATAACTAATATTTCGACTTCAAAAGTACGTTAAGAGAAGGTAAACAACTTATCTTCACATTAAATAAAAATCTTCCGATTAAAATTAAAAATTTTAGTGTTTAAGTGTTTTGAAAAGAGATGAAAATCGTCAATTTATGATTTTAATTTGGATGAACCCCAAGAAAACAAGAAAAAAAAAAAATGTGGATCTTAATGGAAAAGTGAGAATGTGTACACAACCCTGATATAAATTTCATCTGCCTTAAGAGGAGCTTGATGGCCTGCGGGGGTGGAGGGAAAGATATAAAATGGCTGATGTCATCACTACCACAATTTACGCCATCCTGATTTATAGTAAGACACATCGCTTTCTATTTTCAAATCTGAAGAGATTTCTCTCATTTTTTTTAACGTACTTTCCTAACGTAGCCTTTCGATTCCTAAATTTCATTTCCCAAAACTTCTTCTTCTTCACAACTGTGCTTTTTCTTTCTTTTTTTTTTATTGCCTTACTTCGCGCAGCAAGATGGCAACTCATTCCTTCCCATAATTCATTGCCTGCCGCCACCAACTGTTGATGATGTCATAGCTCTTAGTCCTTCCCCAACACACTCTCTCCACCCTCTCTACAACCTTCGTCGTCGTTTTCTTTTTAGAGGTTAGTTCTTTTGCCCCCATTCCTCGACCTTCTTATCTAACGGCATCGAAATCAAGTTCGGGGACCCCAATTTCTTCACGGAAAAAAAAAAAAGGCGAACTTGATAAGATGAGAAATGAAATACAGAAATAGTAGCGAAACGATAACAGGGAGCGATGGTGAAATTGGAAAAGGAATCTCTCTATTCTTTTCTCGTTTTAGATAAAACGAATTCCAATTGATTGCTGAGGGTTTTCGTCGCATCGCAGCGACACAAGGAGAAAAAGAAATATCTTGCAGATTGTCATCTTACCTGCACGGTGAGCTTTCAGAAATTGAATTACAAATTGAATCACTCTGCATTCTGAAATCCTTCAACTTTGCTTTTGAGCATTGATTATTGTGTCTGGTTTGAGTTTAAACAAACCGTCTTAGCAGGAGTTTGGCTTCTTTAAACTAGTGTAATTTTTTTTTCATTCTTTAGGATATTAAACAAAAAATGAAAACTGAAAAGTTGTGTTCAAAAACGAACAAATTTTCGTTTATTTGCAGCATTTGAATTGGCTAAGTTCTCACTTAAACTGCTTAGATCTCATCAGAATTAACAGTTAAATAATGCAGGATACAATATGTTCCCTATATATTTCTCTTACATTAAGTTGTTTTTTTTTTTAAATAAACTAAAAAAAATAACGATAAGCATCCAGATTATGATTATTTAATTAGATGTCTTTTATTATTACTATATTTATAGTGTATACCTTTAAAGTCATCATTAAATTTTAAAAAATGCTAAAAATGATGTTCATGAATTTACCTTGGATTATATTAAGAAGTGTAATTTTCTGTAAAATCAGCTACAACGATATATTCTATCGCTGACAGCTCATCTTTCTTTTCTTAAAAACTGAATTGGTATTTTAAGAGTATTGACTACCGTATTGTAATAGTTATTGTAAAAGCAGTAAAAGCAGATTGTAATTCTAGACTTTGTTCTGTTTACAACCTTACCTTTTCTTTGTTTAGTATAAGTGTCAGTCACAACCAGACCCACATGATACTGACTGTTCCATTTAATAATATGGCTAATAATTTTAGTCGTTAAGTTAAAGTTTAGTCGTTATTCATGCAGTTTTCATGAATAAAATTTACTTATTTATAAACATTTATTATCTACATTACAGTTATTATTGTACTATATTTATACATTTGCAAAGAAGATACATTTGAAGATTGGAATCAATATACGTATTAATTCTGTTCATATTAATTATTTTAAATATTCAATCCAATCTTCGACAAGATAATTTAATTTGATCAATGGATCATTTAATTAATGAAGTTATAACACATTTAGACTTTTCGATCTAATTGTGTTATAACTTTCTTAATTAAATGATCCATTGATTAAACTAAATTGTCTTATTGCATATCATTCATAAAACTGCTTAATATTTTTAAGAAAATTCAAGAAAACTTTCCGAACGCTCTAAACGCTCCTTTGGATATTAGTATTGGATTTTCGCCTGCTCTAAATGGGGGAACTCTTCTAATCTCATCCATAACCTTTCAAATGCATCCTAACACACTTCCAGAGCCATTAGCGCAACTGCCTAAAACAATAAAATTCCTTTGATTTCAAGAAATTGGGAAAAGGGATTCCTTTATTTTCTGATATTTTCTGGTGTTAAAGTGCGAAGTTCAAGTGAACAATAAAATTCGAGGCAAATCTCTTCTAATACGACGGCTTGTGAATTTGATCACGCATTCGAACGCAGTTTTGTCTAAAAGCCTTATTTTATTTTTTTTCTTCACTACTTCTTGTTTTCCAACCGCAGTGTACAGTTCCTTACCAGATGTCTGGCGACAGATGCCATCGTCTCACATGCTGAACAAATGGCTTGAAGAAAAGAAGAAATTTATTGACTCAATAAACGTTGACTACGGATGTAGTTATTACCTGATCCGTACCCTTGTAACGGCGCATTTGACAACGATGTTGCAGCGGTTTCCTTTCCGCAAGACTGGTAATAAGCGATGCATATGCATGTCTTCACCACTTGCGAAACGTTATTAACAAAGGTTTCTGCGACCTTTGTACTCCAATAAAAGGTTCAATCTATGCGACAGGGGCCAAGCCAAGGCAACGAAAAGGCCACCATTTGCCGGAGTTCATAGAATGATGACCCTAGCGATAAGTAGGGAAAGAGCACAATGGAAGTTTATGTCAAATTGTTGATGAAACAAACAACCATCTATAATGCGTTCGGTAAATTTGCTCAAAATTTATTGAAAAATGGGGTTCTCTATACATACCTACATACCATAATCATATGAATGAACTTAAGGATGTACATTTGCTATTGCTTCATGTTTAACTTCTGAGATATATTTTAGTCAATAGATATATTTTTAGATATTTTTTATTTGAACGAATATATTCAATTTTGTAAGTAGTTGTTTATAACTAAGTGTTAGGTACATTACCCTTATTCTTTCCCAAGAATAGAAAGCTTGAGATCAAGTTTGAGTTTGAGTTTGTGTCTATTTATTTATTACATAAACTTTAGGAATGACATCAAAATATGTAACATAATTAGCAGCTAACTTTTTTTCTTCAGTTTCCTTTCTTGTCTGCAACGCTGTAAACATTATTTTATCATTTAATTTAATTGAACTTTAGTAGGCTTCTTTGAATAATATTTATATAACTGAAGACTCTTCTTTGAATAATATTTATATAACTGAAGACTCTTCTTTGAATAATATTTACATTCTTTTCATTTTTGTTTTTATATGTTTACAGCTTAAAAGACGTCTTTGAAAAAAGGGATTTCTGTAAACTATTATTAGTTAGCTGACAATGACACTGATGTAGGTTTTCTTTACTTTAGATTATTTCAATAATGAACTTTACTTTGCACTAGTCGTTGTTAGAGCGACCAAATGGAAAAAATATTTAGTCAATACCATTGTCAACCAACCAACAATGAACTACAGAAATCAAGAGATAGCTTTAGTCAGTCATTTGCAACTTATTAAGTAAATCGAGAGTACACGACTACAGGATATGTATTCTCTGACATCAATATATATAAACACTTTAAGATAATAAACGTAAGACATTGGAAATTAGATGAATATCAATAAATATGTTTAGATAGTGTAATGACATCTATATAGCTGCTCCCATAAAAAAAGCTGAAATGAAATCCGTATTTGCATAGAAGTTCTTCCCAAACAACTTTTGAACCGGCGAATGGAACTTCTTGAAGTTGATATAAAAATAAGAAGCAATTTAAAACTCAAAATATTGCAAAAATATTTGGAGTGGGTTTCTGTCCAGAAATTTCCGCATGTAGATGACAACAATTCCCATACGAAGCATTAGAAGCGAATGATGAACCTCTGTAAATGTCTAGCATATTAACTTACTTAAGTAGAACGGTTTTACTTTAGAAATACTTGTGATAAATTTTAACGTGTGCATTTGTTGAATTAAAAAATTGACATCGACACATAATATAATTTAAAAAAAATTAAAAAACCATCTTTTTTAATGTGTAAAAGTTTTTTAAATTATATTTGTGTGTCGGCGTCAAATTTTTAGAAATACTTGTCATTTAATAATTTTTAGTAATTGGAACATTTCTTGAAGATACTGTTTATATTCTGCAAGTATAGTAAATTTACAATTACACGGGGATTTATCTTTTATATTCTTTCAACAAATTAAAAAGATAAAATGTAACATTTTAAGAAAACAAAAAAATAGTTTTGTTCTTTCAGGAATTTCGTTGTTTTTACGTCTAATCCTTTTCTTCTCTTTAATTTTCACTAAAATTTTACAATATTATTGCTAATCTAACTTCAAAATTCCAAATGAATTTTCTAAAAATCTGTTAAGAATATAAAAATATTGTTTTAAAAAGACACAAATAATTATAATTTAAAACTTCTTTCAAAATTAACTTAAAAACATTTTCCACTGCAGTCTTTTAAAAAGCATTTTGTTTGGATATTTAATTTTATACAAGATAAACATTCTTATTAAAAATTTAAACAGTTAAAAAAGCTTTTAAAGACAGGATTATTTAATCTTGAAAAAAACCTCTATCTTTTATTTACTTCATTAAATTTTGGAAAGGGGGGGGGGGAATGATTTTTTTTTTTATAGACATAAATCTGTTTGATTTCAAAATTTGTATCTTTTTTTTTTTGCGAAGGTCCAGATTTTTATCAGCGAAATAATAGGCCAAGGCCATTCGTCCAAACGTAATAATCATAAAGTTAAATTTGAATTACTTCCATATCATAATCTTCCACAATAAAACGTGCACTTAAGGCTACTGGGGAAGCTAGAAAGGGCAATTACAAGGGCCATAGCCACTAATGATTATGAGCAGCCCTGGCGCAAGTGCTGCCTCGACCTCCATCTATAAATCTTTTAATGTCTCGAACATCTTTCGGTTCAAAAGAAATTGCTTTGATAAATCGAAGGAAGACGATATCACTGGAAAACAGAATCAATTGGGTATTTCCAATTGCAAATA
>JAFIDM010000001.1:133235098-133249636 GCA_023159025.1 Thereuonema tuberculata
AAAAAAAAGTTAAGACAATAAGAAAAACAAAACCAAAACAAACAAAGCCCCCGCGGACATTGAAAAAAAAAAGATAAAGAGAAATATATATATATATATTATACGGATTCGAACCGGCAATGTTCAGCAAATGAGTCCGAAAGCGTAACCATCAAGCTGTAGTTGAAACTCAAATGAACTAGTTGCATTTCTAAAGTTTAAGATAATAGCGGAAATCCAATGAAAACAATGCCAAATATCTCGAACATTGGGGGCCGGTGGGCCTTGAAAATACCAAATATCTACGGTTTTTAGGCCTCTGAACACGATGGTGAAAGTCAGTTTGTCGATCCGACCTTTCGTTCGGGAGTTGTTAGGGGTGGACAGACACGGACGGACAGGACAAACGCAATAGCTACCGATTTTGATCGCTATTACAATAGCTCCCAAATGGGTCGCTAAAAATCTCTCCCCGCAGACTCCGCATTGTTACCTCTGGTTCAAGCTGCCGGCGTAACACGAAAATGTGAGCAATGGAAGAATTCCTTTGTTTTTGTTTACTTCTCGATATATGTAATGCATTTTCATACACGTGTACATATATACTCAAATGAAGCATCTGAAACAAAATGACACAAAACATGCAAACGAATAGTGTTTGTTAATACACTAACATGATAGGAGGAGTGGAAGCCGATATAGCGGTAGCGTCATATCGTTAAGGCCGTTTAAGACGTGCCATTTAAGTAAGCAATCTTTACTCCATCGAATGGACATCGGGTAATGGACACGACATTGCCTCCGTTGCTCTAATGTATACATGTCATAGATTAGACATTTATCTGATAGATTGTTCGATTACAATAATTACATTCGAGGATACTGAACTAAAAAGCTTCCCACCACCAGAGTTTTTCCTCCAATATCTACGTAACAATATGTTAATTATAGTGACGTATTAGGACGTCTTTGTTATATAACCATGTATTCATGATCCCCCACATTCCTCGATAAAGAATTACGAAGTTAATTCGAAATCTGGGTCGTTTCTGTTATCCCCCTTCTTATTTTAATTAAATTAGTTTTTTTAAAAACAGGTGTTTTTTTTTTAAAAACAGGCTGAATCCATGAACTCCACGATATGTGCAACACACGTAAAATAATAATACTTGCATATATCAATTAGAGTTTGTACTATTCTACTAGTTTTCTTGAACGAAAGGAAAAAAAAAAAAAGTAGGATATTATTTTAATTTTAATGAAAATGAGGACAACTCATAGACTGAATGGTTTTAACTTATCACTCTCATCAATCAAGGGGTATCCAATGTAAATTTTCAATTGAAAAAAATACAAGAACTTAGTAGTTATAAATGTTTTTCTTAATATAGTAAAAATGAAAATACAACTACGAAATAACAGCCTTACAAAATTTCAGAACTGAACTCATAATTAGGCGACTTTTATTTTTATTTTTATTTTATTTAAATGATAGTAATTTGTCATTTTCAATTTAATTTTTTTATCATTTAATTTATATTGTCCAAAAATTATTAAAGAATTCATTATATTATTTTTATTTATTTTTTCTTACTTTTATATTAAGAGTGATCGTTTAGTGTAGAGAATATCAAAAAACAATCATTTCCCTAACTTTTTACTCTTGGGTAATAATTCATTATTTTTATTGTTACTTAAATTAGTATCGTATTCTTACGTCTAAGAAAGTACATCTTTTCCGTCTTGGATGAACTATTCTAGTAAGAGAGTGCAATTTTCTGATCATTAGCCAAACCAGAATAGGTTCCGTTACTAAGATATTCTTAATTACCCAAGGGAGATTATGAATGAAGATATAACAAGATTTCAATTACGACTTCGTTTATGGCTGGTGGCTGTGGGATTTCACGATAACTGAACAACCAGCCGTAGAAAATCTTTGAAGAATTTTTTTTTTTTTTTTTTTTTTTGCCATCCATCGGAGATGAAAAACGAAGATAAATGCTTTGCTAAAATATAGAAAAAAATAATATTAAAGTTGACGAGATAGCAATTAAAACTTTGATAGGCTCAAAAATTTAGATTTTTTATTTAAAAATTTTTCCCCTAGAATACATTCAATTAAGATTATTAGAAAACTGAAATTTTCATCTAAGAATTTCTCTAGAAAATATGTTAAATTAAACATGACAAATAAATAAAACAAAAGTTACTGTGGATAGCAATTAAAATGTCGAGGTTTCATCAAATCATATCAGTTTAAAATTATGTAACATGAGACGTTTCTGAAACTTTTAAACTTTTTAAAAACTTTGTTGACTATTAAATTAAAACTTCGTCTAATTTTTGAGTTTCACAAAATTAATAATAATGAAGAACATCCAAATGTTGAATTAAAACCATGATTTTGGAACAAAAATATCCTTGTGATATCAACACGAAGACGATATGTGTTGAATGTTGTGAATATTTTGAAAAATGAAACGAAACAAAAAAAAAGTTGTACGACAGGAGATCGGTATCAGGAAATCCAAATAAAGAAGAAAGAGAATAGAGATTTTTTTTATGAAAAATACAGATTACACATAGGATATCAAGATCCTGAAAGATTTTAGAACGCATAAAAAATATTAAGAATTTTTATGGCAATGTCTAATTCTACGAAGACTGGTGATTTCACTGTCGGAACGATGGAAATCATAAGATGTCAACGAAATAGACAGATACCAGCAAAGATCCAAAAGGCGTTTATATTACTGAATAGTCGGAGATGAGCGTTTGTGAAGTAAGGTAAAAAAAATAATCTGAATTTCCCCATTTTATCACAAATAAAACCGTTTTCAAAGGTAAGTAGCGGACTCAACACAAATGAATATGATATTACATTTGATATAATAAAATATTGAAGTTTTATATTTATTGTGCAATTAACAAAATAGCTTCAGATAGCTCATATTATCCCAAGGCTGGGGTACTATGAGGAGTTGCTACTCCAGGCTCCGGATAATATTAGCATTTTGTTAAAAGCTGGAAATATCATGACGTATTACTATTTTCAAGTTTTTTCTAATTATCTATGATTATGTATATTGCATTCAATTTTTAAAAACAATGATCAACTACTTTAAGCATTATTTAAATTGTCAAATAATATGTGTGATTTAGACCACTGCTGTTGCTGACCTCGGTGCTGACAGTTTCTCAGCATCTGTAAACAACCAACCAAATAAACTCACTCAAACACACACACTGTAGATGTTTTATAGGTCAGTACTGTCAAAATATCATGAGCATTTTGTAATGTTTATAACTATTTGATAAAAATCTAAAATGTATTTTTTTACATTATAAAATAGTTGCTCATATTCCTCTGAATGGCTTCATTTCCTAAATTAACTGCTGCCGGGGCCATGATGCTTCACGAAAATGAACATATTTTATCGGTTCGAAAATATCAGTTTTCAAATGACTATTGCATTCTTTTGTTAGATTTAAAACTCACTTGTAACTTTATTCCATCAAAATACAGTAGAACAACTATCAGACTACATTTTAAAGTGAAATTTCGCTGACTTAACTGAGAATGGCCAGTACATGGCGAGGAATGTGACCAGAATAATAGCGCTTCGTAGGGCTGAGGCTACGAAGAAATGCTACCATTTGTTGGACAAGAAAAAAAAAACTATTCTCTCTTGCCGATATGCTAAACAACACTTCAACCTGCTAATATTCTCCAACTGCTGATATTCCCCCATACATTCTATAAAAATAGTCATCCTCTTCACAAAATAAAGTGTTATTGATGCTTGAAAACTGAATTCATTGCAATTCTTTTATTCCAAAACTTATGAACAATTACCAAGAACTTACAATATTATATATACATTCTTGCTTATTCGTTTAATATCATAAATGGCAGGGATTTTTTTCAAAAAAGTTATTCGAACATAATTCATTTAAAGGATGAGTAAGTCGTAATGTGTATGACTTGCAATGATAATTTTAGTTGATGCTGGATTGAAGATTCAACTGCTCCCGACTACTGCTTCAAAGCCATCTGCATCGAAGTGGTATTTAAGAGTCACACCTTTGCTCCCTTTGTGACAGCGATTATTGAGATGGAAGACCATCATTTGTTACTGCGTAATGCTTTGCTATGTTTATTTTCACGACAATTTCACCAATAATTGGCAGCAAAAATCCTTTAAATATTGGGCTGCACGAAAGGAGATGCCAAATTGTCTCTAATTGGCACAGTATTAAAAAACAACCAAATTGAGTATTTAATGTTTTTACTAAACAGATATAGTGATGAAAGATGTAAAGGATGTTTCAAAGATAGAAATGTTCAGAGCAAATTGGTTTAAGATTGTAAGACTTATTTCCATTCATTACTATAATCGTCTTCAGACCTGAAAACGATTCCTGAACAATAGGACCCGAAAGACCTCGTCTGTCTCTCTTTTATGATGTGGGAAATACCCCAGAGTCATTTGCAGTAACTTTGCGAACAGTCACATTAGGACTACCCTACAAGAGAGGATTTTCACCAATGCATATGGCAGGTGCATCTTAATGTGTGTGTGTGTGTGTGTATGTGTGTGTGTGATTTATATAAATTCCATCACTGGAATAACAGTGAACCTTAAATGTATTATTGTGTATTTTGAAGTGCTGGCAACCATAGTTACTACTGGAGATTCTTGTGTGAGCTACGCAAATATATTCGAAACGAGAGGCAATAAATTTTGATTCGGTGTCGCAGTCCACGACTGTAATTGGTTAATGACGTGGAGGGGGTTCGGTAGAGGCATCTAAATGCCTCGAAATAAAAACAGCGAAATTTATGTGGCTGCCATTGTTGTGTTGGATATCTAATAAAAAGTTTTTTTTTTTTTTGAACACCAGTGGAATGAAGAAGTAAATAGTCACCTTGCAGAAACCACACGCAAGCTTCTCGTGTCAACGCTGAACAAGGGACAGATGATTCATGACCAGAGGGCGAATAAAAAATGGTGACTTTCTGTAATAAACTAAAAAGTGTATCACGATAAGTTCAACTTAGAGCGAAAGTTTCTATTTAGGATCTTTTATATTAAAGTTAAGCAATCTTAGTTTTCTCTTCTGTTAAGCTGCAAATTTGTTAAAGGAAAAGTGCTATGAAATTTAAAGAGTTTGCGACCAACGAAAGAGGAGTTTTTGAATATTTCAATATCAGCATAGTGAGATTAAATTGACATGCTTCCTACAAATTATTTTCGCAAATGTAAACTACGGTATCCCATTTCTAATCATTGAATTATTTTTTTAGGCCATGCTGAAAAGATGAATAGCTCAAAAAAGAAAAATTCACTATAATCTTGTAGCGCTTAATTCTTCAACAAATAATTATTGATAACAAATTTTTGACTCTTATTGTCCGAAGAGTCTTCACTTTATATTCATCTTAACAGTCTTGAATTAGTTAACAACTAAGCTGAATTAACTTATATTACATTGTTATTATAAAATGAATAGGTTAAATTAATCAGCAGAGATACATATTTGCACACAAGCAATTCAAAAACACATGTCTGAATCTATACTTACATCAATCTTTATCAAATAAATAAATAAATCATAAACTAAAATCTTCTTTTCATCTTTACTACTACTTCGAAAACATTTCGAGTTTTCTTCATCAGGTTTTCACAAAAAGTGGATAAGAACATAAAAAAATATGCTCTTTTTCTTAAAATCTTTAACAAACATGAAATACTACACACTAAAAGTATTACAGCGTACAATAAAACAATGTACAGTTGCTGGTAAATAATCGACTGAAAAACTAAGTCAAGTTATACAGTATTCTCAACCAACATTATACAATTATACAATTATTATACAATTTGAATATAAAATATTAAATATAAATTTTGTATAATGTTGGTTGAAAATAATGTATAACTTGACTTAGATTTGTAGTCGATTATTTACCAGCCACTGTACATTGTTTTATTGTACACTATAACACTTTTAGTTTGTAATATTTCATGTTTGTTAAAGATTTTAAGAGAAAGAACATATTATTTATGTTCTTCTCCAATTTCTATGAAAACATGATGAAGAAAACAGGAAATGTTTTCGAAATATTGTAGTAAAGATGAAAAGAAGATTTTAGTTTGGGATGTTATTTATAAGTGTGATTCTCTTTTATCTGGAAGCATTTTTGTGATGCTGATGTCAAATGAATTATTAAGTTCGCAAAAAATACTTCAGATGTTAGTTTTTTGTTTGAAATGCAATGCTTATCATGAGCCAGAATCACTAATATTAATAGTCTTTGCTCTCCCCAATTCTAATCAGATGATCTTTAGTTCCAGAATTTAAAATACCCGATGAATTAAGCAATGTAAAATATCCTTTTCAGTTTTTCAGAAAGATAAAACAGTGGAATTTTGTTGTCTGTCTCTTTCTTTGTGGTAGCAAAAGAGATCAAAATAAAATCATTACAGTATTCCTTTTCATTTTTGCTGTTAAAACATGTAAGGTCTCTTTGCTTTATCCGGGATCTCCACGACTTATAAGATAGTTTCCAAACAAAAAATATATACTAATAAAAGAAAGTTATACAGTAGCTAATGTTATTACTGAATAAAACAGAATGTTTGATATTGGCTTCCAGTTAAATACTACATATGCATTGTAATGGTAGGTTTATTGCTAAATTCTTTTTTCGTCTTATGTTTTGTTTTTAATTACACGCAATCAATGAAATTTCTTCAAAATATACATTTGTTTGAAAACAATTTTCTTTTTGTTGCTAGGAAGTTGTTCATTATATCATTACAACAGAGTTTTTTTTTAAAGTTCTTCACAGATTAGTTCCTCATCTGACGACTGTTCCTCTTCAGATACCAATACGTAGAGACTTCTACAATGTCATGTTAAATTTATGACATTTCACTAATTGTAAACGAATTCTTTTCAGGTAATGACTGCAGATTCTCTCTCTTCCGTGATTGTATTATTTTTTTAATTCATTACGATTTACTACTAAAGCGAAAGAAACAGAATTTTTTTTGGTTAGTTTTTTGGCATCCCATAAATTATCGAAAGCTTATCGTAGCACTCCAATTAAAAATTTTCTTTTTCAGGTGGCTGCAGTAATTACAGAGAAAGATTTTTACTTTTCACATGGTTGCACTTAATTCTTCATTTGTAATTGCTATTCAATAAAAAGAGATAATGTTTTCTTTCAGTATTACATGTTTTTCTCATTTTTCTTTCATTTCGTTCCTGTGCTTAAATTCTGAAGGATGTGACTTGAATGGTTAAAACTGACTTCTGCAATTCAAGACCTTCTTTCAAAAGACCTACTTACTTAGATATCTTACAATAATAATGTAACTGCTTTCAGAAATCGTTTAGTTCCTGAATCGTGTCGACAGGGAAATCACATGTTTAAAAATCAGTTAACAAACAAAACAAGAAGCTCTTCAAAAGAAGTCTACTTTTTAGAAATAAATATATATATTGAGAATAAATACAAAAGTCACGTCTTTCATAGCAAATGATGAGCAAATAAGTCTGGGTTTAATTAATTTTCTTAAATTCTATCTGGAATTAAATGTAAATCCTATAATGTCATAATTCTAAAATTATTTCTAATAACACATGGAAACCGAAATTAATAATACAACTAAGATATAAAAGCTCATCACATAGTGGAAACTCAGTAGACAGCGATGGGAGGGTAATTTCTGAGGGACTGGCGCGGGGGAAGGGGGAGAAGTGGAGACCAAAATAAAATGGTCTATGTTTTAAGTTGGACCATAAAAGACAAACCATTTCAAATTTTAAGGAAATCCGTCTAGTTGTTTAAGCGTGATGCGAATACAAACAAACAGTCAAATAGAGAAGAAAAATGTTCAATTGGATTACTAAGGCTCCATCAATTAGTTTTCTTAAATCAATTTTACAATTAAAATAAGCGTTTTTATTCTTATTAGAAAGAATTGAACTAATTTTGCTGAACGTAAAAGATTTACATCTTGTACAAAAAAAAAATGGTTTGCTTAATTTTTTTAGCTTCTATCCAATTTTCCGCGATTGCTCTTTCTTTGATCGATGCTCTCTTTTTCTTATTCGTTCTTTCTGTTCCATCTCATCGAAGAGTAGTGGTGGTGATGTTTCCCGGGGACGAACCTCCTGTTAAGACTTCAGAATTATCTTGTCTATCTCGTAAAGTCGTCCCTTGTTCGTCCAGTTGGAAAAGGGTCCTCGGAGTTTTTCGTGCCGTTTATCCGCGCCGTCCTTTCCGGGCCGATAAGCTCTTTCGTAATATGGACTCGTGCCCATTTCATGCGTGAAAGACAAGATAAATTTGTGTGGCACTCAACAGGCGAATAGGCCGTACGCACTGGGACGTGCAAGTGTCGCAGAGACAAAGCGACAGACCTCAAATTTCACGCTCCAAAACATTCCCGCTTGATTTCTCTCCGAGAGTCTTTCGTGGAACAAGGGGACAGTCGAAGTGGGACGTCCCACTTCCGGGTCTAAGGGCTCACAAAATTATGGTGTTACAAAGAAAGCTATTATCTTGAAAGAATGGTTAGCCCTGTGGACAGTCATTAAAATGAATAGATTTAATTTGGAATTTAGCTTCAATAAAAACCAATATGCTTTTTAATGAGAGCGATGTTTCAGAATGAATTAATGTAAGCTACAAGTCAAGAAAACAAAAATATCTCAAATCAACCTATACAAGGCTGATGAATTAGCAAAGATGAAATACCTGAAATCAGTACATTAAAATATGCAGAGTTAGAACTGATAACTTTGAATTTTTGTACAATCCAAACATTGAAAAATAAAATAAGTTAATAACCGCTAGGATCGCTCGCCACAGGTTCATATCAATCAATTAACTTGCAGTTCAAATAATGCAGAGTTTACGGAGGTTAGTCAATTGATAAGGGAAGTGTTACTTATATGATGTAAGCTTTTCGTAAGAATTAATGGAACTCAAAAGTACGAATTTGAAAAAAAACAAGTAAATAAATGAAGTGTTTAGAACTAAAAAAAAAAGACTTCACAAATTTTGAATGTTAAGATATCTGACTACAAGTTTAACCTGCAAACTCGATACGTCAGAATTATATAACATGAATTATGTTAAATCATTTCCGTTACGAAGAACCACATTTACATCATGGTTTATACATTTTTCATTAGATCGAAATGATCTTACTAAAAAAAATATTAAAACCAATAATCCAGAATGTCCACCACTGAAATTCATAAAAAATACTATCGTTTTAGTTTAACCAAATTTTGTATAATACATTATAAGTAGATCTAAATCTATACAGTAATTATAATTTAAGCACATTTTTTTCTAATTGCACTAATATAATATTGACAAAATTTCCAATGTTCATTAAAACAGAATGAATATTTGATCTTCATGAAAAAAATAATTAACATTTTGTTTTAACATCATGTTTCTATTGATGTGATATAAATTCAATGTGGGCAATGATTTATTTGGGAAAACAGTCAACACTTTTCCTTCTTTGTTATAATAGATTAGAGTATAAAAAATACGTCTGGGAGTCAGAATGACAGCAAACACTTAAAATAACCAAAACTAATATCAGCTGATATTAAAAAATAAAATACGGTTTTCTGTTTATTTTTTTTTCCATTATTAATAATCAGATGGTGTAGAAGACTGACAACTTCTTATTATCTGAACCTTATTTTTAAGATTCGTGGAAAAATACCTTTCATTCTATAGCAGAATCTATTAATAACGTAATAATTAGTATCTGAATCTGTATTTTATTACACTAGTCACTCGATAAGAGGAAATTCTATATTTACCATATGTTGACATTTAATGATATCTGTTTTTATCTTGTGTTTATGAGAGTTATTTTTGACTTATTTTCGTGCTTAGTAGATCAAACCTTTCTTCCGATTAGTCTGATTTTTTTTGGATATTGCTTTGATCTTTATATTTTATTTAAAATGTCAGAGTCACAGCTGTAGTTTCTGCATAATAATAGCTTTCTTTATAATATCTATACAGCTCGTAAGATCTACATTGCAAAATTTATCCGGAAATAATTATTGTCGAAGACGGAATTATCCGGAAGAGAGAAAGAAGATAAAATTTCACATTCCCTTGATTTGCAAGGAAATTACCAGCTTCTAGCTTTAGTCAGTCTAAAACATCCTTAGTTTAGACATAGGTACATCTCTGTCTGCCTGAAGAAACGATTTACATTTTCTTTACAACATACAGTATATATATATAAAAAAAAATCACAAAAATAACGGGCAATTTTGAAGTATTAAAGTCTAATACTTCACTTAAAGTCTTCAAACCTCTTTTTAGTCCCTTTTTCTCTTTTCTAATACAACAACATTTTGTAGTATATCAAGTTTTAAGTGATATTCATACCGGCGAAGTGACTATCTTTTTTAATAGTCAACAATACATGTTTTTAAAGCATTTTGTTTGGTTATAAAATGCAGATTAATTGTAATTAGTACTTTAAGAGGATGTTTCAGATGCAATTTTTACATTCGTATAGAAACAATCAAATATTTAAATACTGAATGAAACCCATAATATATTCATACTAAACACAAGAAATGTGAGTTGAACATTTTAATTCAAAGTAAATCTACATCTTCAAGATTCGAAACAGTTAGATTTATTTTGATTTAAAATGTTCGTCACACATTTCTTGTGTTTAGTACGAATCAAAGCTTTAATTGCGATTCCATAGATGTTGGAAGTTCTGACATAGATGTTACATATTCCTATTTTAATCTTCCTTATTTAGAAATAAATATCCTATTTGACAAGTTTTCTTTCTTTTTAGTTACCATTCTAAATAAATATTTTTTAAAATCCAAATAAAAAATGTAAATATAAATTAATAGTTCGTATTCAAATATTTTTTTTATGTAAGAAATCTATGTAATATTCCTCTATGTGTTTAAGAAATCTACAATGGCGATTTTATTTATATATATTTATATATTTATTTATTTATTTATTAGTGAAAACTATTTTTTTTATTGGTATTCAAAATATTTTTGAGTTACTATTTACTCCATCTTTAGCTGCCCTACAATTTATAAAAACAGAAATTTATATTTACTTGTGTTTGAGAACAAAGTGCTGAGAGTCATGTTTACTTTGGAGATTTAGTTTCAAATTTTGTCTTTGTGGACTTCATGCTTCATTAGTTGGATAAAGGGCAAATTCCAGGTTAGAATCATATTTAATGGAATTATGCGGTAATTGCATTTGCTGATGTTCATGTTTGTCGTTTGTGATTGAATCTTCCTTTGTGCGATTGAGTTTATTTATTTAGTTTACACTGAGATGTTGACGTTGATAAGATCTGAGAAAATGGTGATGGTTCATGAGAAAGCATTCCTTCTCGATAAATGTCTAATGCGATTCTAAATGGAAATGATAGATGCAGAAGCATTTTATGTTGGATAAGATTCTACTTTTCAGAGATGTTGAAACTGAAACATATATTATTTAGAATTCAAAATGAAATCGTTGTATTTCAGCATCTTTCCCATATTAATGAATCTTCTTCTGAAAATTCTTAAATATTCTCAATGTTCTGTTCCCTGATGTTCGTATGATATTAATAGAGTAGGCAGTGAAAACTACAAAAAATTTTTGTACATTAAATTACAAATTACTACAAATTACTACATTTTCAGATTTTACTTTAGGTATTTCTCTGTACATTTCTGGGAGAAAACTTAAATAAAATACAATGAAGTAATGTATTTGCATTCAAATATTACAAGAATGTACTGAAGAAAAAGTCAAATTGACTACTAAATTATTACTAAATGCCATTTAATGAAAATGTAAATTAATGAAAAAAGTTAATGCACGAAAAATTGAATAAATGAATTAGATTATTTTTATTGTATGAGTAGAGTAATGTTTTAATGTTTCGTTGTAATTTGTACTTAATTTGGACTACATCAAAATACCTGTGAAGTTCGAAATGAATGAATAAATGAATTAGATTTTCATTTCGAACTTCACAGGTATTTTGATGTAGTCCAAATTAAGTCCAAATTACAACGAAACATTAAAACATTACTCTATTCTTACAATTTTAGATAACGTAATAAATTTGAAAGCCAGTTAAAATATTTAGGAAGAAATGAATTTATGAAATGTACTTAATCTATTCTTGAATACTTCTAACTGCTTATATCGTTGCTACTTAACCTTCAGTTATTAAATGATAATTTGATACTAGAAAATGATAATTTGTTAATTAATTAATCTTGTGCTATGTACTTCTTGGTGTCGTAAATTTTCTCGCTATTTCAGCTGCATTATGAATCATCACCATAGTCCTTGATTATGCTGCTGTTAAAACATTATTTAGTTGATTAATTTTGTTTCCAAACTGATTACAACTAACAAAGTTCTACCATTGTGTAATGTATTAATGTTGTTCTTCGAATGTATATAGAAATTAAATATTCCTTATGAATCTAGAATATTCGGATTAATTTTGCAAATATTTGTTTATTTATAATTTTTAGTAATGCACATTTCCAACAATCTTCTGCACAAAAAGAATGGTAAATGTCATATTTAAAGAAAGATGCTTAATTTTCTCTGTCATTATTCTTGAACTTGTGCATTAAGAATATACATAACAGGAGCCATGTGTGATGTATTATTTATAAAAGTAAATTGATTTCATCACGTTATATATAGCAATATAATAATTTCTTGACTTTAATTTCATAGGTAATAAGGTGAGCAACCCTAATTTGGAATTCCGAAATCCAGAATTTTGCAATGTGGTGTTCTGCCAGTATGATGAATGCCTATATCCTCATTCATTCTCCTTCAAATGACATATAAATTGGTCACGTAAGAAACATTAGAAAGAAAACTGATGGGAATTGCTTGGGATCATAACACCAAGGAATTTCTCTGGTTTCCAATCAACGGATCATTATCAATCCTTTTTTGCTATTAACCAAATCTAAAATTAAATTAACCAAATCAATAATTTTACAATATTTGTTTAATATAATAAAAAAAAAAACTTCTATTTCAATTCTCTGCACCACCATCACGCCAAATTCCAAAGTATCAAAGAAAAATCCAAAATCCGATATATTCTCGGTTCCAAACATTGATTACTTGTATATTTTCATAAATGCTGTCTAAACATTTATATCTTACCTAAAGGAGTATTAAAATAAAAAGTTCCTAATTTTATTTTTTAATTATTACTTCGAGTAAAAAAAGATATATCATTATATTATCAATACAATAATAATAATAACAATAATAATTACCTACTTCAATTATTTCTTATTTTAATTCAACATAGTTGTACATTTTTTTAATATGTGAATGTGTGGTTATTCACATTTTCCGCTGCGGTGTGGCTGGTAATTTGACTGACGCTAATGATATGTGTAAAACTACCGCCTCAGCTGATCTACAAGTGAAGGCAAGCGCACAACTGCCAGCGGATGGTGTAATAGTGCCGCTAATTAAGGGGTTTAGTTATCGGAATGATTATGTGGACTCAACATTAGCATATCTGCGCTTTTCACAGTAAATACTAGTTCAATGACACTCCAAACATAATTTGATACAAGAGACTATTTGCCTAATTCATATTTGCCAAAAAAAAAAACAATAATGAAAATAAAATGACAATAAAAACAAATTTCGTTATCATTCATTCGACAGAATTCCAAATAATGCTGAAGTTATTTACTCCATAATTCTCATAAAACAATTACCTTTCTGCATGTTGAAGCACCACTGCGCTTCCGATGTATTGTTCATATTAGCATCAGTACAGAGACCTTGTTATTTACTGGTGACTTCTCCTGGCTGATGATCGCCAACCAGCGTGAAACAGCTGTTCCAAGATGTCACTTGTGAATAATTTGGTCTCATCCATTATTATCTTTAATGTTCACAATATTTCGTTTCTCTGTACGAGAAACTTCCTCAGGTGAATAAGAGGACAAAAACTATTCTTTTTGCCTCTTATTTATGAAGTGATTACTTTTTTTTTAAATCAAAATGTATTTAAGCCTATTAAAAACTGTAATTCATCTGAAAAACAATATATATATATATGAGTTATTTTTAAAACTGCGACTAATTATTATTCTTATTAAATAATCCTGTATTTTTTTTCTTTTAGAGAATACACCAGAAATGTCAGTCTACATTCTGCTGAATCTTGATGGCATTCTTAGCTATATATATTCGTTTTCAAAAGCGAGACCCATCACTCGTGGACGATTCTACTCCGCAAAGGGGTGATACATTGAGATGGAGACTTTCCTAAGACCGTTTTTTTTTTTTTTAGTTCCTGTTATTTTTGCAATATATTTATTCTTTCCATAATTCTTTCCCGAAAAGTGCAAATAGAACGCAGCTACTAGTAAACTAACACTAATAAAAAGTAAACATCCCCTCTTTATTTCTCCTCACCCCTATTTTGATAAAATCGAAGGAGACCTGACGCT
>JAFIDM010000001.1:133250036-133285935 GCA_023159025.1 Thereuonema tuberculata
GTACTGTCTGTTTTTGTTTCCGAGAACCTTCAGCGCTTATATATGGTAACCTTCAGATATATATGGTATATCTGCTTTGACATTATTAAACAGAATGCTATTGATAACTTTAGAATGTATTGTCTAAAGTATCAATTGATCAGATACACAACGCTCCTTTAAAAAGGGATTTTATTATTCGCTAAGGAGGAGGCAATGTAATTTGATGGTTTTAAACGGAGAAAAGACATCAAGTCACTTAACAAACTCCATTATTTAGTAAGCCCTAAAGTTAATGAGATGTGCACAATGTAATAGGCTACATAATAAAAAAGACAAGCCTCTTGATGCCCCTATGACAACAAATGCTACCAGAAGTCCTTTTTTTTTCTCTCTCGAGGATAACATCCCATTAAGGCAACGCAGTTAAATTAGAATAATGAATGACGCTATGGGATAAACACCTGATATATTTCAGAGACACACCTAGATGTACTTTGATCCATTGTGAGAGGTGAAGTTCAAGTAAAACTGCCACTGAAATACCTACAAATGATCCTCTTTGATCATTAAAATTTTACGAGTTTCTTTCATTGATTTATTAAAATATGATTGTAAATAAATAATATTGAAAACTTGATTTATTCTTTCATTCTTCTATGAAACTCGAGAAAGTTTTTATAACTCTAAAATTTATCACTTTTATATATCTCATTTACCATTAATAGATAATTATTTCTAGAATAATGGTATTTAAAACACCTTAAGTTTTGACGTTCCCATACACCAATTACAATGAGTTTCTGAAAGAATTTGAAGTCAATTTTCCTTGAAATATTAGTTATTTTTTTTAAATATAAGCAGTGTAAATTTCCAGTTTCTGAAAAAAAAAGTAACTGTTTCCTTTATTTACATATTTACATTATTTACTAAGACCGTGCGGTTGGCGATGTCGCTAAGACACTAGCCTCTCACTTCTGAGTCCCGGGTTCGGTTCTCATGTAGGTTTCGTTGATGGTGGCGATCCGCGCTGGGCAGGTTTTCCCGGGGTTCTCCCGTTTCCCCTGCATTTCTCAAACCATTCTTTCTCTCTGTCTGTCCTTCTTTCCGTGAGATAGTACAAAATATCTTTTAGGTCGACGTGCTCGGCAGTCATGCCACCCACTTTCAATTAATTAATTTTATCTACATTATTTACTAAAAATTGCATAAAACCTGTTAATTTTAATTGTATTAAATCTCATACAAATTAATGGATTTGCTAAAAGGATTAATATATATATATATATATATATATATATATATATATATATATATATATATTGTTCAAGAAATCAATAGAAATCCATTATTTAGTACAAGCACCTAAATGGAAACTATTTCAAATAGAAATGTCTATAGTTCTTAAATATGCATAACAAGTTTTATGAAGATCCATCCAGCAACTCGAAAGGTAATAGAGGAAGCCACAATTTTCTTTGAAAGAAACCAGTGACAATTTTACAGAGGGCTAGGTGAATCCTAGGACCAATAATGTAGAAGAAACACCTAACGGAATAACCCCGGTCTCAGCAGGAATAGAATCAGCTCCTCCAGTTCCCAGCCCAGTGCATTACCACTGGACCACCGAGCCCTCGCCTTTCTTATTATGAAAGCAATATTTAAAGTTACAAAGTTTAAACTTTAAAGTATTAGATATAATTTCATTTTTGAAACTTCTTACTGACAAACTATTCAGCCTATTAGGAATATTCAAATTTGATAGAGATTTTGTTAGAGAGTACGAATTGAGTAAATTAATACAATAAGTCTACTCTAATTATTTTGAGGGAAACAAGCATTAAAGTTTAATTGTTAAAATCGCTACTAAATTAATCTTTTCAAATATAGTTCAGAATTACAGTAAAGCGACATTGGTTTAAGAAAACACAAATTCAGATGTTGATACCAGTGATATATTTAAGAAAATATTGTAAATATCAAATGAATATATATATGGATGTCCTGGAATTACAAATGCAACCGTCTAATGGAACTCTTAAATTTGAAATTGATTTTCAAAAAGACGCATTTTAAAATAGAACTTTCAGTTGGATTTGTTTGTTGAAGCCGAGAAATAAATCCTTCTACCCCAGTGTAACTTTCTTATGCTTGTATTTTGGCGAAAAGATTGATTTTATCCACATTATCCAGGTAATGGAGGACTGAAAAGTACTTGAAAAGTTCCTGAAATAGAACAGAGTTATCAGGCCCAGTAATCTCTGGAAGTGCCTATCCTTGAGTTAGGTGGGATAAAAAAAATACACAGAACTAACTCTTTATTACAAACTTTAAGTAAATGTAAAATAAACTCGAAACTGGGAAGCTATTTCTATTTCGCTCTTAGTATTTTGTAGTAGATAGGGAAGATATTTCTCATTTTCGGCCATTTACTGATTAGAGTATGCTGCAGGTATAAACTCTGCCGTTTCAATGACTAAGCGAGACCATTGAAGATTGGATTGCCATTTTTTTTTTAATAAAACATCGTAAATAGCTCACAAAAGATGATAAAGATTTTTTTAATGTGTTGAATCGTATGAACAATTCCTTTGAGCACAGGAAATATAAATTAGTCGATTTATGTAGAGAAATCAATTGTATCATTCTTGTAGCCTTGTCGTAAGAGACCAAACCACTAAAACGAGATTCGTCCCCTAACGTACAACGTACCATATTAACATACGAATTTAATTAACTATACCAAGCCGTACGTTTAAATAATCATTCTAGAGAGATACAGAAAATTACTGCTAAATAAATACAAGCCAAAATACGAAACATAAAGACAAGTATCCAGAAATTCTGGGTTACAACGTTAAGCAATCGATAAAACGAAAAAAAAAATCCAAATACTGTAGTTAATTAAAAAAAAAATCGCGTTCATCAGGTGGATGGAAACGAAACGGAAAACTTTGGAAAAACGGCACTTGTAAAAATGGCACAGATCCAAAATCGTTCTTTGCTGGCGATTTGGAACAGACTTTAAAAAAAAAGCAAGGAAAAAAAAACGCTTAAGAGAGAAGAAGCACTAGCCTTTGGTCTCCATAAATTTCAATAAATTGCGTAGAACCTTATCAAATTCTTCATTTCCACTGATAAAAAGTAATTTAAACCAAGAACGACATCTTAAAGTAGCAACGAAAAGAAAATAACGTTTATTGATGGCAATTGATGAAATGGAAACCTAATATTGTTTTCCGTATTCCATTTTTGTGGAACTCGGAACTGACAAAAATGTTCCCATCGTTTTCGGTTCTGAAAGAAAAAGATTTTAAAACGATCAAATAAATCAGATATTTCGGATCTTAGTTACGACAATAACATAGGCAAACTATAAATTAGAGCTGATCCAACACGTTAGTTAAGGAATCGATTTTCAGGGCATATTTCTTCCAGCTATTCCATTAAGATTACTTCCTCTTTTTATCGACGGATCAAATTACGAAATCTTTTGATATTTCACCATAGTTATTTACGTAAATATATTGTTTTTCTTTAAGTGAAATGATATGTATATGTGTTCGCGATATAGAATTCTGTGACTATTTGAAAAGAATAAATAATTCTTTGAATCGCTGAAGATGGTAACACTTGGACAAATGTTTTGCCTCTTTTGAAGGTTCATCAGACAGGTTCATCAATGGTGAATAAGTGTTTTATATAAATCATCAGTGTTCCTATTTCGAACAAAAGTATGTCAAGAAATTGAAATGTAAAAGGAAATATGACTATATCTGCAGTGCAATACTGTTAATACTTCTGGAACTTCAAGAACATAATTCCTGACACGATGTTTGTCTCTTTCGTAGCTAAGTTTGTCAACATTGGCAGAATAATGACACAATGAACAAATAATAGTTTGTGATAGTACGAACAAATAGAACAATAGTAGAAAAATAGAAGTCTCAACAAGTAGTAGCAATTTGAGAGTACGAACAAATAATGGATTATTCACATCAAAAACAAGTAACTAGTTTGTGACAGTAACGGTATGAAGATATAACAATATAAATAAAATTAAATTGTGAAAGTATGAACACTTATTATCACTGCACGAATAAATAGTAGATTATTATAGTATCAAAAAAAAAGTAGTAGATAGATTGGGACAGTACGAGGCATAATAAATTCTAAATTGTAGACTATCTTTAACGAAGAGTTAGGAAAGTATAGACATATAGTAAATAGGAGAATATGAACAGATAGTAGACAATAAAAGGAAGTAAATAACAATTATGATTATACTACTATTGGTGTGGTCGAGCGGTCTCAGGCGTCGGTCTGTCGTGAGATCAATGTGCCAGCGCCCGGGTTCAAATCCCGGTAGCGAGCATGGATGTTTCAAAAATTTCCTTTCCTGTGTTGTAGCCTCTTCTTCACTTTCTCTTCGGTCTGACGTCATTCCTTAATGGCGTCCTGGGGAAGGCCACGGGAAACCACCCCAGTATCTTTCCCTTGTAATTCTAGGGAGTCTGCTAGGGGTTCGCCGTCTTGGGAACACTAGCGCTCCCTGGAGCACGGATGCTTCGGCAACGAAGCTCGCACTTCGGTGCGAACCGACCACACACACAAATAACAATTGTGACACTAACATGTAGTAGGTTAGAGATTATGAACAATAGTGCATTTCACTAGTACGACCAAATAGTAAATAGTAAATTGTAGTAGCATTATGAAATAGCACATTATGACGTTCAGAATAAATAATACATTGTGACAGAAAGAAAAAAACAATACTGGTGAACAAGTACTAAATCATGATAACAAATAGTATAAACGAGTAGTGGCTTGAATAGTATGACAAGTAGTAGAGTTTTTACATTGTAACAGTATGAAAAAAAGGAACTGTGGTAGCTTCGACTACTCTAGGTTCTTATATACTAATTTGTGACGTTGTAAATAAACACTACACTGTGATAAAATGAACAAACAATCGATGGTGGCAGTACAAATATGAAGAAGTAGTAAACTAAACTATTACTATGACAACTAGTGGATTAGGCAGTAAGAACTAGTAGTAGATTCTCATAGTTCGAATAACTTGTAACTGCTAAACAAACAGACTCAACAGTAATTTCAACTAATGGCAGATTGCAATAGATTATGATAATAAGAATGAACAGTAATCTAGGATAGCACGAACATATAATGGATCTTGACATAGGAACAAACAGTAGATTGACTATAATGAATAAAGGATAGATTAGAAAGTATTATTATTAAAATAACTACATCTTCACACCAATAAAATGTATTCAATAAAATACCTTTACTGAATATATTTAATAACACAAATTTTTGGGAAAAGAATATCTTCTTTCCTTTTTTCAATCTTATTCAAAAACTAAACAATTTCGGACACTAATAAATCATTAGACATGAACATGAATATTCTTACAACATGTAATATTGTTAAAATTTAACAATCTTAAATGTCAAATCATTATTGAAATACGAACAACCCAATAATAGCAAAAACTTAATAGTCCACTTCTTCACATCTTATATCTTTTTTGGAAATCAAAACCTAAATTCATCAAATCTCCTGCTAGTTTCACAAAACTGCTATTAACATCCATTCATGACGACTAGAAGAGATGAGATTAGGAGGAAATATCAGAGAAATATTAATGCTTAGAAAGTATTAATGAATAGTTTATTCCAACAGTGAGAAGAAATAACAAATTATGATTATATAAATTCAATATAAATATAAATGAGCAAATAGTAAACTATTAATAGAACGAACAGACTGTGGATCGTTACAATACGAACAAATGGTAGCTTGCAGTTAGGTTTATTAGTACCGTGCTATTAACTCACAGCATACTATTTAGAGTTAATTTAGAACGTCTAGCGTTAATTTTAATTTCAAGCGTTGAATAACTTTCAAGCAAGTTAATCTTTTTCATCTCATACTAAGCGTGAGAGAACGAGTATAAGTATATAATAGAATCAATCAATCAATTAATTATCAATCGATTAATTTCAAATAGTCATGCATATTATCAAAAAATTCTAAAATCTTGCAAATGTGAGAGGGGATTAATTCTTGTTTTGTTCGTTGGACTATATATCAAGTGACCACAATATTTATGCAAAGATTTTTCTTCAAATGACCAGGGCATGCTGAGCGAATGACGGATTACTGCATATTTGTATCTTGATGGATGGATGGAAAGTAAAGAAAGAAGATAGGAATAAGGATGAACAGAAATAGGTAATGACTGTCTGAAAATTAATGGCATTAAGTCATTAATGGCAAATAACCCAAATAAAAAGAAAACAATCATTATTGGTGAGAAAATATAATGTGAAATATTAGATAAAGAGATTACTCCATAAAACGTTAGATATATAATAATTGAGTATATTTTCTCTGTTTCTTTCAGATTTTAGTAGCTTTATTTTTTGGGGGGGGGTCACTTGTTAAGTGTTTGCTGTCATCCTTTAAATATAGATAGTTTTGAATATGAATTGCAGAGAGATTGTAACAAAAAACAGATGACCAATTACCATTCTTTACAGAACGTGATTCTCTTTATAAATTTGAAAACAAAATCCCATTCATTTATCCTCAAAATATATTTTTTATTTAAAACATCAAGTGCATCAAAGCATGTTTACATTCTCTTTCAATTCAAACTATTCAAATCACAGTGTAGATAAAAAAAGGGCAATTTTTCGAATTTTTTTTTTCACTAGGGGAGGGGACTGTTTCTAGCATTGATGAATCAATATTTTTTCCAAGTTTATCGGCAATGAAGAAGTGCTTTCTATTCTTTTCTGACAAAGGGGGTGTCATTGGCCTAATTGGAGAAGCTGTAAATGACAGCTGTTCTAGCAATTTATGCAGCACAAAAATCTAAGGCACGGACAATGAAGATGAACGAACAAAAAAAAATGATGTCGATTTTAAAGCTTCTGCAACGTAACACTCTAGCTTAATTTTAAAGCTCTTAATTAACTTTCATACTTTCCTAATTAAATCTATTTTTTCATTACTAAATGAATTTAGATCATGAATTTAAAATGTTATTGATTTTATTTTTAGTATTACTTTTATTACAAAAACGCAGAGTTTAAATGACTTTTAATTTGTAATTGTAATTAATTAAACAAATTATAACAATTATTGTAAATGCTACTTAAATTTTAAGTGAAATATAATTAATACATGCTTTGGCATATAATCTACATATAATGTAAAGAAATTATAATAACTATTTAATTCATTATAAATTAATCTTTTAAATTTATAATTGTAATTAAATTATAATTGAAAAATCCAATTCGTTTATAATTTATATTCATGGATTTTTATAATTACTTTATTTATTTATTTCTTTAATTTTTAATTTTTTTTATATTTTATTTTTTATATTTATTTATATTTTACATGTGTCTCAGAAGTAATTAACTTAAGTTTTCATTAAATTATACTTTTTTTTTTAATTTTTTGCTTTTTTAATACAGTTTTTCTGTTTATTTTAAATTTAATATTAAATTTCTTTTAGGAACTCTTTAGCTTCTTTACCATACATACTATGCGACTTAGACACAGGAATTGTGTTGTAAATTCTCCTCAAGTAAAGCTGCATGTACTGATGTTTGTCTTTTGTTCGAACAAGATAAAGAAAGAGAGTTGATATGAGTTTAATGCCCCCAAGTTTGAAGATTTCTTAGCAGCTGGTTAAAAGTAACTTCACTTGTCAGGAACAAGAATCCACTGATCCGAATCACTTCCCAATCGAGTCTAAACTACATAAATGAGAGTCTCTGTTCTGGACACTTTACTTTGCCATCTGTTCCACCTATACTTCCGTCGATTTGCCCAATTTTCTTTACGAAGCGGAAACGGGAAAGAAATCGAAGAAGGAAATTGACAAAAAATAATTAACATTAACATTATGGATTGTATCTTTAACAACCTCAAAGAGTAATTAAACTAAGTACGTTAATATACCAAGCATCGAAAATTAATTAATATTACTGAATAAAATTATTATTTACTGAATAAAATTATTACGAATTTCTTCAAGTATAATACCATCCATCCAATAAATAATAAAATATTTTAACGTTAATCATTAGTAGAACTGTTAGTGTATATTTTTTGTTTTAATACTGGCGTTCACTTGTATCTAATTGGCAATACTTTAAAACCTTTGTTCACAAACTGACGGACGCAAGGAAATTTATAGTTTTGTTTTCGGTTGGCTCTAACTAGGCCAGTATTTTACCTTTTTTTTTATTTTACTTTTGGTTGGCTTGTGAAGGCGTAAGGTTGGGGCGCGAGGCCGAATACTTTGAGAATTACTGCTCGAGAATTTCAAATTGAGAATAACATAAGAAAGTATCACTTCATTTTTCATCAAAGAAGGACTTGATTTATGCAAAAAGAAAATGTTGAATTTCTACATAACTGTTAAGTTAATTCTGAATAAAGTTTCTAATTTATCTGGCTGTTTTATATAAATTGCTTGGAATGAACTATTTTAATCCAAAAGTATCGCATACATAGCTTATATTATGAACGTATCAATTAATGAAAACAGTGAAATTATAAGCACTCGTAACATAGACTTTTACTTGTATACGAAATGAAAATTATATAGAATAGGCAACACTTGATAGATACCCTGACAGCAAATTGTACTTCTACAACTGTAACGCGCAACAACAAGTCATGTGTTTGTGGATTATGTGTTTCACGAATTCTTGCTTCAAATATAGCGTAAGTTCTTGTAAAATTCACTATTTTTCACTTTTACAGTTTTTACAGAATTTATATTTTTCGAACTAAACAATGAAAATAATTAACATTATAAATATTTATAGATTAAGTATAAAAAAATGTAAGTAAACACATTATATTAGACGTAAATCAATTAACCCTGGACTTTATTTAAAAACGTATGTTTGTTCCCAGTCAGTTTTGAGGCAATACTAACCAACTTTAAATAAACATAGAGAATCTACAAAAAGAAGTTATCAATTCGTGAGATAACTGTAATATATCCTTTTTTATTTTTTATAACATTTTAATGGTATTCTTATAAGAAACCCATCTAATCTACACATTCTTTTTTCTTTTCTTCATCTACGAAGTTGTTGGATGTTTCTAAAAAACTCAGACTGCCAAAACAGGAAAAGGGGAAAAAAAAAGTCTCCCATCTTCCCCGGAAATGACGTGGCTGCTGCCTTTCTCGTGAGGAATCACAGGTCGGAAGAAAAAGATGGATGGTATTCCATCGCCAAAGCAAAGGAGCTTCTGCCCGGACTTAATCAGTTTTAGATGAATGGTCTGCCAACTGTGTTCACCATCTTTCAACATCGCATTAAGTCACTAGGAATGAGAATGTGACGGACATTCGATCGTCGTCGGAACAGAGATAGATGGCGCCACACAGCCAAACTGACGAAGATTACAGATTCGGTAGACACCCAGAATAGATCAGCACAATTATTGGGCCTTTTTTTATCTGTGAGAAGTCAAATTAGGAGATTATGAAGGTATTTTCACAGTGATGTTTTATCAATCTTAACGCCAAACATTTTCCATATTTCATAAGTCTATGTCACAAGAAAAATCAATTTAGTAACTTAAAAAAGTGGATATGTCAGTGATTTAATATAAAAATAAAATTAACTTCAACATTTTTTTTCGTTGTTTTCTTTTGAAGATAGAAGGGAAGAATTCAACTGAAGAGACATAAGATCAGTTAGTTAAATACTCCAAAAGAATATAATGTTATCCCTATTTTTTTTCAAGCTGACAATTAAAACAGTTAATCATTACATTTCAAAGTAATGATGAAAAAGAAAGATATGATTTCATTGATTACTCAAAATTCTAAAGAGAGTAAAATCGATGTGTGAAATTATTTAAAAGAAAAATGAGCTATGTTGGATTCTATGTGGGATTCAAAAGCAAAGTAGTTTTTGAGATGTTTTTGAGTTTTTTATTTTTTATTTGCAATGAATCGTTTATTTCACATTCGCTCTGATGCAATTTTATTAAAATTTATTTTTTATGTCCTGCAGCATAACTTTCATATCTTTCAAATAAACAAAACAATTCAGGCTGTGGGATTATTTGCTGCTAAAAACTGAGTTTTATCGTAATGAAAGATTATAATTTGAAGTCTGGATCAAAATAAAAATATTGAACTGAAAATAATAATCCTCACGATTACTCAGTAAATGCTGAAACTACGTACGATGTTACTATCAGGGTACTTACTATATGTTACGATACAAAGATACCACATTTGCACAACACTTATGTAATTTGTTATTTCTGAAGCAATTGTAAAACTAGTTGACTACAAGTAAATAATGAATGACTCTCCTAATCACACACCGAGATTTACTTTTAAAACAGCCCTATTTTACTTGTCATTGCTTAACTTTAAGCTTTAATGTTAGTAAGTTCTCAATGTTCAAAGTATCAATAATTTCACTTATTAACATTTATTGTAACCAAAAGGAATTCAACCTTCAACTGATCAACCTTCAACCTTCAATCTTCGAATTCAACTTTCAACCGATGAAAAGCAAAGCACTGATTAATATTTTCTGTCTGAAAATGAAAGTTTTTAAAAGTTTTTTTCTGTCAAAAATCGAAACTTTTATTTTATTTTAGCAATTAAGCTCCTCTATATGTAAGAGAACTAAACTAAGGAAAAAAATATTAAGAATCAAACTCCATGAAAAAACTTAATTAGTTTTGTAATTATATGTCACAAGGAAAATTCCGAGGAAATAATTAAGGCCCTTGAATCTCAATACAATCAAAGAGTGAAAATAACTATAATTTGTGTTTGTAAATTAAATGCTGCAAAACCGAAAAACATAAAAATTATAATCATTTCATCTTTATTAATATTTTGAAGATGGAAAACTTAGTAATCTGTCAACATTCATCGACGAAAACCGAACATAATTTAGTGAATAAAACCGATAAAATTTAATAATTCTTTTTATAATTTTTTTATTAAAATTCATTTCTAATTTTAATTCTTAATTTTTTTAAAGAGAAAACTGAAAAGAGTTTTCAGAGTGAATGTGAAAAGAAGAAACTTATCAGACAACTTGCAGTTTCCTTTAGAGCAGTGATTCCCAAATTTTACGGTTTCTCACTTTGCCTCCTATCTTTTTCTTTACTGTTCAAAACTTTTTCCTCAATCATTCTTTTAAAAAAAAGACTTGCACATAAAGGTTTTATTTGTAGTACAAATAAAAACAAAATATTTTACTTGAAACATTGAACCTCGAAACAGATAATCTTTTCAGCATAGAAATAATATGCATGCTTCATCACAATATAGTCACTGTTATATTCTTACTATATTTATACCTTGTACATAGCACATTTGACGATAACGAGTTCTCTGCACATTATTATCTACTTGTGGAATGTTCCTAATCGTAACATAGTCCCGACTTATCCACAGATGAGTTGTGTAAGATACAAATTAACCAGATATTCGAAACTCTTCGTATGAAAAGTTAACATTTTTCTGCGTTACATTCTAGTAATAATGATAACTCCTCATACCTATCCTTGAAATTAGTGTAGGATTCCTAAGGTCATATCTCCGTTTTGTAATTAGTGCTTTCGATACAATAAATCTTTCAAACAATTTCTTGAATTTTTTCAAAACTTTCAGCTTATAATTTATCAGAAGTAATAAAACCTGTTACTGAATTATTTGCAAAGTTGTATTAAAAGTATTCATTATTTGCCAAGTGCTAGTCGGTGTATTAAAATCAAATTGAATGTATGTATTTTATTTTTATTAAGTACGACAGCATTTAAATTGTTTTCGCCAATTATCTTTTAATTACAGACTTCTTATACAATCTACTTTTTTTAGTGTAGTATATTACTTATACTATAAGAGAAAATAAAAATATAACACAATACAATGTAATGTGCAGAAAACTTAATTCTTGTAAAGAGAAAGTGTTACTTTATAGACTTAACTCAGAATTTTAGTGATTTTTAAGGTTATGACGTACTTTGTATTGGAAACATGAGACAGATTCACAGCATCGTAGATCATAGCTTTATTAGTCTTGTGCTTTCATAAAAAACGTTCTCACTGTGGCTAAATTTTGTGAATGCACATTGCAAATTTTTATTATTATATCTAAGTCGTTCAAAGTAAAAATTAACTGAAACCAAACAGTTCATGATAGTACTGTATTTGCTACGTAATCATAATGAGACTTATAAAGAAAGAATGAATAATTAGGTAAGTTTATAAATTATCTCAGATATCGGTGGATCACTGTTATATGCCTGACATTGACTTAGGTGCAGGCTTTCTTTCTGTTATAATAACAATCAAGCTTAATTATCACTGTTACATTTTACGTCAATCTAAATGACAGTATTGGCTAATGTCATGGTGAGTTATCTAACAAAAGTTCGTAAATTCTGAAATGGACTATAATAAACATAGGTAACATAATGGTGTAGAAACAACAACACTTTAAATTTGAATGGTCAAATATAGTATTTTTTTTAAATACTTTCAGCTGTCGATAAAATCCAGATATATCAATATAAACAATGCGAATAATAAATGTAAAGAATGTCATTTCTGTTCTGAATGTTAACATTTCGAAGTCGTCTACGATTTCATAATTTCAATATCGATCAATTTGAAATTAACAATTAATTTATTGAAAATGTCCAAATTCCTGAATAGAGAATTCTTTGTCATGGTAAACGGATTGTGGATTTATTGAATTGATTTGTGAATCATATATTGGCAAAATCTACATCACTAAGCTAGTTAAATGGACAGTCAATTCAAATGGAAAACCTGCTTTCAATGGAGGTATTTCAACCATTCATTAATAGGATTGATCATATATATCTTAGTAAAGCTACCTTTAAAAGAAAATGTCTCCACAGTTAAGTTTACTCAATAATTTTCACATTTCCAGAATAACATTGGTTGTCAATTATTTCAGCACAAATTGTCTTATCTTTGTGAAGTATTGTTGAATTCTAGTTTCTGGCTTTTTGAAATTTTTTAATACGGAAAGGTGGAATCATCAGTACGAACTGAACAGACAAGTAGAACATTGATTGGATGACTAAGTTTTGATAATGCAAGAGCAAATTGACAACCTCAACGTCTATGAGATATTATTAAAGTGAACTCAAAATCCCTTAGACTTATTTGAAAGAAGATTAAGCGGAGTTAAAGAATCAGTCACTCTAACACTAACTATTTATTTTTTTCCCAAAAATACCAAGCAATAAACATAACCAAGCAATAAGAGCTAACTTCCAAACTGGCAAAAAAATTCTTAAGTCAATATGCCGAGTCTCCCCTTACATTCCTGATGTGCTACACCGTTTTGGTCATGCTTCAGCGGAACTTTGCAAAGACGATAAGCTTCCGATCGTTCTCTAAAAAGTTGAGTTCAAAGTGAGATAACATTAGCAACGGAGACAATATTATTAGCTGAACAATTATTATTTACTGAAACAACATTCTTAACTGAGACAATATCATTAATTGAGACATTATTAATTGAGACAATTATTATCAAAATCAGTTGCAAGCAAATGCATTCCTTGCAAATGAAACCACACCAGCCTTCACTTGAAAAAGATCACTTGTTTTCTACTCTGTCATTGGAAATAAGAAACGAAAATAAGAAACAATCAAACCACGAAACTCAGTCCTACTCTTAGATGTGAGTTGATAATAGATCAGTTTAGTCATTCCATTACATTTCACCATAAAATAATTTCTAATTTGTTTCATTTTTGTCTCATCTTCTTTGAAAAGGACTTCCGAAACACAATAGTACTGAAGCAATAGTTTAAATAAATTTATCTGAGTATTAATGCCTATAAATAGATATAAATTTCCTCGACGTGTAAAAATCTTCAAAAACAAAGTGAAATTAAATCAAGAATCTTGCAGAATTCGTAGATCTATTTTTTTTTTCAATGCAAAATAAAACCCCAATGAAATCATTGAATAAATGTGCAAGGAACTTGTCTCTTTTTGACAATCATTTCATGTCTGTATATTACAGTTTTATTTACACAAAAAAGTTACGTTAATTTACAATTTACACGATCTTCTAGGATTGTTCATTATAATAAAAAAAATATCATGATTGATTACGAAACATATTTATGATTCCAAAATACTACTATAAAAAAACACTTTTTCGAAGATTGTCAGACTTCAGCAACGAAGATTTGCATTAGGCATATGTAGCAAATTTTAGAAACAGCGTTTCGTAATTAATGTATTGACTTAAAAAAATATATTCACAATAATTTTCTGTCATTCGAAAAAAAAAACCCTCCCTTACTCTGTCTATATTTCATCTTTGTCTACAAAAGACATCTTCAGGACATTTTTAGGAAAAAGAACTCTGTCTTCCTCCTCTAAGTCGTTATGACTATAATTTGAATTGCATTTAGAATTAAAAACGATAAATATATTGCTTACACTGCCTCACCATACATAATAACTTTTAAATTATAAATGTTGAATTAGCAATTGAATTAACAATGATGAATATGTTTCATACGTTGCACACAATATAATTATAAATAACTTACGAAACTTTGTTATAAATCAATCCATATTTCTACTCTTTGTTTTATTAATCAGCCAATATATTTTCTTTTCTTTGCTTTCCGTATCATTTTTAAAGTACCCAAACATAATTTTATTAACTTTTCATGCAGGAATAAAGAAAAAAACTTAAAGTTAATAAAATTACGTTTGTATACTTTAAAAGTTATATGGAAAGAAAAAATATTGGCTAATTAATAAAACAAAGAGGAGAAATATTGGTTGATTTATAACAAAGTATCTACAATATTATATCAGAATATCATTACCTTGAAAATCCAACTTTATATGTTTTACAATATTTCATTTCTTTTAACAAGAAACTTCTTCAAGTTATACGTGAGGAAAAGGAAAGCTTCCTTCCCTCTAAGACTCCATAAGTCGTTATGAATACAAATTTGAAATTTAAATTTACAATAATAATAATACAATAACTGAAATCGTGCTTAATTAATACAAAACTTTGTTTAAATTTAATCTGAATAACATAATGCTTAATTAACATAAAACCTTTATTCAATAATAGAAACAACAAACAACAAACTCTTAATGAAAAGAAATTTAAAGTGCCCGATGATTCAAAGAATTGAGCAAGCAAACGAAGGCACAACGTTGCAAGCTAGGATTCGCATCCTGAGCTGTCTTCGGGAAGAGACTGGGGCGGACCGTTTCGTCCTTTTTAGGACTCATCAGCCAGCCAAAGCTAACCCCTCACACCTTTTGAGCCTGTCATCGGCGGAGTTTGGCTGGCTGATGAGTCCTAAAAAGAACGAAACGGTCCGTCCTAGTCTCTTCCCGGTGACAACTCAGGGTGCGAATTCTTTCTTGTAGCATTGTGCCTTCGTTTGCTTACTCAACAAACTCTTAATATTTGTTCAAAATACACAAATTTAGATGCCACAATTATTTTCTTTTGTTTTCCATGTGCTTCTTTATACATCCAAAAGCTTTTTCACTAACTTTAAGAAATTTTTCTTGAATTTTCAAATTTATATTCATAACGAATTATGAAGTCTTAGAGCAAGGAGAAAGCTTTTCTTTTCCTCATTTGTAACCTGAAGAAGTTTCGTGTTAAATGAAATGAAATAAGAATAATAATAAAGATGATTTTCAAGGTAATAATGTTCTGGTATAATATTGAAACATATGTACAAGACTATGAGAAAAAGTTTCTACAAGTTTTTAGTTTTTTTTTTTTTATAATTCTTAAGTATTGTGGTCATTATTTCTTTTTCAATTGTAATAGTGTGTCATTCGTAAGTTATTTATGTATTTTGTGCAACGAATGAAACATATTCATCTTAAATTAATTCATTTGTTAATTCAACATTTATAATTCAAAAGTTATTATGTATTGTGAGGCAGAGTATGCAACTTGTTTATCGTTGTTGATTCATTTGTTAATTCAAAATGTTAATTCAAATTGTATGCATAACGACTTAGAGGAGGAAGACAGAGTTCTTCTCATAAAATTGTTATGAAGAAGTCTTTTGCGAAAAAAGATGAAATATAGACAGATTAAGGGAAGTTTTTTTTTTGAATGACAGAAGATTGTAATGAATGTATTTACTTTATCAACGTTTTTGTATCACCAGAATTTCTTAAGCAACTTCACTGTGTAGATTTGAAATCATTTTCATTGCTCGAGGTTACTACAAATATATTACGAAATGTCAGATTCCGACTGTTGTCGTAAAGCGATGTACTGCATTGCAATTGCCATAAGTACATAACTAATGTAAACAAAGCATTCTTAAGTAAATTAGCTCTGTACACATGCAATTTCCTCATCTTCAACTTATTTAGCGAAAAAGATAAGCTTATGAATTATTAAGTTTCATAATTATACAGTATTTTGTATATAATATGATAGGCGTATTGACATCTCTTTTCAATTTTATCTGCCGTTATTAAGTTATTTCATGTTTTAATCACAAGAAAACGAGAAAATGAAAGTTATATGCAATTTAACAGTCAATTTAATCACACAGAATAATGTAAAGAAATGCAGCGTGTTTATAAGCAAACTGACGCCATTTCGACGCCGAAACGGTAGCGTCCTGTCACATGTATCGTAATTGACAAAAGATTTTGTTGAAAAAATCGGGGAATGGTGACAATTCAAAACTGGTCGTATGAGCAAAGCATCTGAAAACTAATTGTATTAAAACGTGGTATGATTACATATAGTTCTCTCAAGCTAAAAGTAATATTCAACATAAAAAACAAAGTTTGGTTAAATTTCTCTTTCCCAACCACTAAATAATACAACAAACCAAGAATTCTAAGACATGGAATATATAACAACAGAGGAAACGTGATCTCAAACACGTTCAAGTCCAAAATACAAATTTATTGTTTAAAAACTATTCTTCCAAATATTCAATTTTAAAATTCTTTTCTTTATATAATAATATTTTTAAAATAATTCCTTCAAATGTCCATTTTAAATGTCTTAGATATTAATTTGTTAATTAAAATAAATCTATTATATGCTGTCTTGAAAATCTACTTTTATTCAGATTTCTTCTTTTATACCCAGGAAACACTGGTATACCAATATATAGACTAATTCTTATGCATCCTTAATCTGCATTAATGTTTATTAATGCACCCTTAATGTTTATTATGCACCCTTCATTTATATTCCTGGGATTGTTTTCAAGATTTGTAGAATCATTACTTCAAATCTGAAAAAATATCAATATTTCTGAAGATATCAATGTTTTTATAGCAAAATCGACAGCTATTAGAGAACATCTGGGAAATCTTCAGGATATTTCCCTAGAAAAAATAAATACAAATACAAATCTCAAAATGAAACTAACGGAAAAACTGGAAGAATTCTTTTAAATTTTCCGTTATCGCTATCATTTTCCGAATCAGCTTTTTCGGAGAGTTGTCTGTCTGACGGGAAAAAATCTTTTGCCAAGAATACATTTTGTTTTGCCTTTTCTTTTCCTCGTCTGCGTTTCTTTCTTTATTTCTTGTGGAGTTAAACAGACACGCAGTGGCGAAAGACAGACGATTTGGCATCGAACGTCGAACTTATGTATCAAGCCAAAAGGTTAGTTCGAAATGACAGCGGAAATTGGCTTTTGTTCAGCGGCGCTGACGGACAGGCCCACCGCCCAAACTACAGCTGCTGTAGCAAGAAGCAGATTACGGCAAACAGAGAAAAACACTCGGCCGAGAAGAGTACCGAGAAAATGGGAAAAGAGGTTGGGGATTTGGTGGAATTAAGAAAAGAGAAGACGAATCGATGACAAAAGGGTTCACTTAAATAAGGCACTACTCAAAACAATCCCCATCGCACTAACCATACAGGAAACAAAAACAAAAGGGTCTCGAATGGAAAATAGATAGACACGACACCAACTTAAAACGCATTAGAGAGAGGCATAAACGTGACAGCAACCAATTTTTACTAGTAGCATTTGGATGTCTTTTATCTTTCCCAAAGATGCAAATAGTGCCGACGCAATCATAAAAAAAAGTCCAATAATAGACATTTGAGAATCTGATGTGCTACAATACTTAAAGGTTTATTCAGATGCTTAATTCTCCTTCTTTTCTCAAATCTAAGTAATTTCAAATCTAAGACAAAAACAAAAATAACACAGATTTCACAATGCAAAACTACGGCTGTAACAAGTGTACTGTTTAAAAAAGAAAAAAAATAATTAGGCCTCAAAATAACTAAAATTCCCCGTCATTATTTTGAAAAATACTGATGGTAAGTGCTCTAGCCCGAATACGAGAACAGGTAGACAACATATACGGTTAGTTAGTTTTTTTACTCAGTGAATAGAATATATGAAAAATAGAAAAGTCTCTCGATGAAGAGAATGTATTTTTGTGGATGGAGAGAAAACTTTTCTAAGTCTCTTTTTTCTATCATTTTTTCCTAAAACTACTACTTTTATAATGAGGATAAAACTCTACTGTTTGTAGAATTTAGATAACTTATTGACTAAGCAAACGAATTTCACATTGTCATTTGTATTTGTATAAAATATCCCACTACAATTCTTGCAGGAGCCTTCGGGGCATTGGAAATATAGGATCCTAGGGTCTCAATCATCGTGATGAAATTGAGTTCGGGTGATCAGTTCGTCGCTCTCCCGACTTTATCCCCAGGAAAGAAACACGGTCACCATTTTACTAAGGGCTGGGTGAAACCTGGGACACTTTTGGAGAAGAAACACCCGAGAAAAAATCTTCGACCCTCCGCGGGGAACTGAACCAGTTCCTCCAGCCTACCACTGGAGCCACCATTGGACTCTCGAGCCCATAAAAATATATTATTTTGGTGTTGACACTCTTTCCCCTCTCCATCTCATCAAAAAAAAAATAATTAAAAACTTAGTACATGAAAGAAGAGCAAGTAATAGTGCACTTTGAAATGAACCTAGATTTTTTTTTTATCTAGTTTAGTTTTTCATAGTCACAATTCAACTTTCCTAAAACTACGTAGGTTTAAAAAAAATCTCTCGTCAATCAACAATTAATTTAAAGAAGCCAAGATTACTATAGAAATAATTCTTTTGTTTTGAGAGTGAAACTTTAAGTGTTTATCTCTTCTGTTTAGATAAAGGTGATGTTGTCTAGTATAGATCGAACAACAGATGACACCAAAGCATTATTGGGAAACGTATCTATGAAGCGCCTTAAAAAGAAAAAAAAGAGAAAACTTTTCACTTAGGTGATTACTCTTCCTCTCATTAGTTTGCGAAACACTTTCTGTTCCCATCAGACTTTCCTATTCGTTTTTCTCGCTCTCATTATCCTCTCTGATGTTCTCTGCAAACGCCACTTTAAATATACCCTTTCGCACTTTTCTGTGAGCGAATGGTTTCATATAACTGCTGTTTTAGAATTGTTACCTTCTTTTCAAACTGTGTTGATAACTATAAAGGTAGTAGTAGCTTTTAAAAAGTTCTCTGCAAGACATGATTCAGAATCTGAAAATTTTCAAGTTAGGATATTAATATTCCTCACAATGCGAGTACTTTCCCATTCCATTTGGCATTGGATAAACATTAAAAATACCCAAGAATTCATTTTCGTAATCATAGATTTCCATTCATTTCACCAAGTACTTGGTGTCTAATTAGCCTATTTTCAGGTTTTGATTCAAGTTCCTCCAACACCTTTAGTCCGTGTATGTGTCTGTCGCCTCTCACAACTTCTGAACTGCAAGATGGATCTTCTTGAAACTTAACATTCATATTTAAGGGTGGAGAAATGGCCTAACTTTCGAAATTTGTTCCGTAAGAATCCCTGTTGGGATTCAGCGAGTGAAAGTGATAAAAAGAAAAATCCCTTAGATAAGCTGCAAAAACGCAACAGATGATTTCTGTGATAATTTAGATAAATATTAATTCGTTCAGCAATCCACTAATTTACGGGGCTATAAATGTGATTAAAATTAATCGGATTTAAGCAAGTTAAGTAAATAATGAGTAATTACCTAATTTCTTTTTAGGAAAAAAAAATTCTACTGTTTCAAATCAGCAGATAACATATTTTAAAATAAACGTAGAATTTTTCCTTTGTGCCGTTGTCATTATTAAAAACAGAAAAAAAAATAATAAAGGAATTTAAGACACAGCGTTTTAAGGAAAGTAGGCCTTAAGTTCTTAACTTAAAAAAGGCTTACAGTATTTGATCGTCATATCAACGTAAAATAATCACTACAATAATAAACATAACACGTCAATTTTCTAAAGATTTACTGATATAATAATTTTTATAAAAAAATATATAAATAATTTAATATTATGTATTAAATTATGAAATTTCAGCACTGTCTGACATTGGAGACACTCTAGTGGGAAAGTTGGCAACCTATCTATTATATATAATTATAATAAAATATATTAAAATTTATAATTTTTATTAAGTCGTTATGATTATAATTTGTTATTTATTATTATTTCAAACTTAGTAAGCTTCAAATAACTAATATAATTTGATATCGTTTTGGTAAATGATTCCCGTCATTTTGACAACTGAAAAATTTTCTCCTGGCAATATATCTGCATTCGCTTGATATAAAATTCGGTGACGTCTACAGGACTTAAAACAGGACATTTTTATTCCATTGTTGTTGAGGGATACGAAGAAAACTAATAAAAACAAGAAGTTATTGAAAGAATCTTAATGTAGAACCTTTTTCCAAAGTCTTTAATCATCTCTTCATTTCCAAGCCTTAATTTCGAATCAGTCCTTAAAGCTGCTTCACATGATGTGTTCACATTAAGAAAATCTTTTTGTCCATATGAAGCAAAACTAAAGTTCTGAAAAACGAGAAATTTCAATAGACGAAGACTTACATGATTTTAGTGCGTTCTCTAGATATTTTAATAAGAATATTTAACATAAATTCAAAATCTTGATAGTCAAGAGTAAAAGGAAACAAGATAAACTGATGGTTTTAGACAGTGTCAAAAGCAATGCGGCCCCATTATATGCACAATTTTATAAACAAAATGTGTTCAGAAGGGTCGATATTGGAGTTACGTCTATCGCCGTTTTCCTTTTTATCAGAAGCGATCACTTTTGACTCCCCAAATTCCGGGGTCAAAATTCTAATCACTCCCCGAAAATTCCGGTCAGAGAGTGATCCTAGAGGTCTGATTTTTTGGACGTGATCACCTACTTTTTGATGCTGAACACAATGGTGAAGGTTTCATTCTAATATCTCTAACCGCTTGGCCCTATAGTGTGTGACATCCAGCAAGCATAAAAGCAAGAGAGGTCCCCTACGTTTTACAGGCAAGCTGAAATCTAGGAGCCGCAAAAAAGGAAGAGCAGTATTTCAAGTAACCTAAAACTTTACTTTTTATCAATGCACTGTGTTTATCGGTATCAATATTCACATTTATTACTTAAAATGATGCTTCAATTGCATACAATAGCAACTTGGTAATTTGAGAACTCGTTGTGGAAGATTAGGATTATGAAAAATTGATAGCAAATTAAAAGAAGGTAAATTATACTTTTAAGTCATATATTTAGTCATATATTATTACTCTTAAGATTAAAGGGGATTTTTTTATCTTATTTCTTTATCAAATAAATTATTGATTAGTTACTTATTTATTAGCATTATTAATAACTTTACATTACAATTAGAGAAATAGTAAGTACTGTGGAAATTTTTGTCTGTTGGCAAAAGCAATAGACAACGAATGCTTCCTAATGAAATATAAGAACATTCATAATAAATAAATAGGAATTAAATTAACAACGTAAATGAAATACAGCTGATGTTCTGTTTATTATGTGTTAATTAATTTCTTTAATTAATTTCTTTATTTATTTGGTATTAAATTTCATTATTATTTCTTGTCGAGAAAGTAGGTGACAAAGCAACAAAAAACCCATAGAAACGCATTGGAATCTAAAGAATGAATTTCTACTCTATTCCTATTAATACTACATTACTTTAATCATCTTCATTATTTAAAATTCCTTTTAGCTAATGACTTTACTTCCCTTTTAGCTAATCCATTAATTAATGCGCGGTTTGGCACGATTAAAGTTAATGTGAATTCAAACAACTTAAAGAAAGCAGACTGAATTATTTTTTTTTTTTCAGAAAATGCAAATTGTTATTGTTGATATTCAAAAAATATTAGAAAATAAAAGACGTACACTTTTTTTTGTGTGTTTAAGTTTTTCGCGATTTAAAAAAATAAGAAAGGAAGAAAAAAAAAATAAAATTTAAAGAAAAAAATAACATTTAAGAAAAGTTGGCTTTAAGTTTTTCAAACTTCTTATCTTTCTTAAGTGATAATAATTGTATCTGAATGATTGATCATTATCATTATTCGTTTTACTTTGAAAAGAAAAGACATATTTTTATTCAGTAGATTGTTGAAGTCTTTCTACGTGTTTCTGTGTTTAAAGGCCGAATTTAACTTGAACGTTGTTATTAAAGCCAAGGTTTTGGAGACATAAGATCCACTTTAAACCTGTACTCTACAAATCGACAATATCGGAAGATAATCCTTGGTCGGGCACAACTACTGATGAACATGTTCATTGAGGAGCTTGGCGATTGGATTTGCGTGGTTTACTGCTATTTTATGTAAGTGGTTCAACCACTGCCTCCAACTCAGAAACAGTGAAGCCAAGAGAGTTAGGTCTATCGGTTAGTCAGAGGCGGCGAAGGACGGCCAAAGTCGGGCATAAATCTTGGGTGACCGCAGCCGTCTGTCTTGGTCCTTGTTGCCGCGACCGTCATCTGTTAATGGTGGTCATTGTGTGGGTCTCTCGGCCGTTCTTTTCAAAGGCCACACGTTCCCGTCGTAAAGTTCATTAGAGAAGGCGATGTCCAATTATGGAGAAAAGCAGCAGCGTTTGGTCAACACAGATACAATGTTCCTGCTTTGCTAGTTACGGACTCGCAGATTTCGGAAAAATGGACATGTTCCCCTGGGAAACTGAGACAGCACCTTTCGCCCGAGACACTATTAGGGAGTCAGGTTAAATTATGAAACTTCTAACGAGTATTTAATGAAATTACTTGTTAGAATAGACACAGTAAGGAATTTTTTTTCCTAATTTGGGAATTGGCACGTTCCAGTTTGTTACAAACCAATTTATTACTGAATTTTAGTTTATTGCCATTTTTTTTCACTTTATTCAATTCTATTTATTTTACTGAAACTTCGTAATTTGTATTTCTGTGAAATATTCTCGTATGTCCATTTCACTTCTAAAATTTCAATTTAATTGTTTCGAAAGATGTAACTTTTATTTTAAAAAAATTTCAAATTAAAAATAAGATTATAGCAATAGCCATTACAAATATGTTCATTATTATTTGTAATAATTATTTTTTTAGAAATAGAAAACTAAACAAAATAAACAAAGAATGCTAGTAAATTTGAACAAATTAACAATGTTTCATTTCTTGTGAAAATGTTATTATCAGTAATTAAAAAAATAATGGATTGATAAAAAAAAAAGAAAGAAAGAAGATAATGTAATGAAAAGCACATTGTAAAACTATCAACATTTTAAAAACTAGAAAACATACAGTAAAGAAAAAAAATGAATTGAATTGTTTCAATTTCTATATTTTCAGGTTAAACTTGAAAAAAATGGAACAGAAATGTATGGGGATCGTCGGAAATTCCCCATATATGGAGAGTAAATCAACAAAGCACTTTCATTCGCTTTTCGTACACAGAAACCATTTTTATAAGGAAATAACGGTGGATCCGGTGGATTCAATGAAATAGATGATGGACTGTAGGCTGGAATGGCCGCGTTCAATTCTCAATGGGATCAGGGATTTTTTTCCAGGCGTTTCTGCTCCAGTTGGGTCCTAGGGTATACCCAGTCTTCTACAAAATAGAGACTGTGTTTCTTTCCTGGAGTTAGGAGTAAGAGGGCGTCGGAGTGGCCATCCGACTTCATCCTGCTGGTCGTGAATCGTTGGGACCTATACTTCCCACCCCTTGTATGGGGTCCTGAAATAGATGTTTAACTTTTAACATACAGAAATAAGGAATCAACTGAATTGTATTTTGGAAATTCAATTTTTGAAATTCAGATGAGATTCCTTTTTAAATAAAGTCTTGAAAAAAATCAACAAACAGTAACTTACAGTTTATTGTTAAAAGATTAATTATAAATAAAAGTTTAATTATAAATCAACAACCAGGAATGAAAAATTGCATAAAAATAAATTTTCATCTCGGGAAATATGATCCTATAAAAATGTTTAATTTAAAGAAAAACATAACTGAAATTTGAAAATACGTCGTAAAGAACTTTAAATGCCGGATATTTACAAATAATACAATAGCATTATGTAACTTAATGCTTTAAGCAAACAAATAGAAAACAACGACACAGCGTGTTTCTTTCCTTGTAAGAAGATTTTTTTAACGAAAAATAAAAAGAACTGAATATTTAGGTAGCCTTAAGATTTATTAAGATTTATTTGATATTCTCAATGCAGAAATTAAAATTAAAAAATAATAATAAAAGCAGAGACAATTGATGACTAATACTTAAACCAAAGGAAAATAAATGAAATACAACGAAAATAATAATTCTTGGATTACATTTCGGGTTACTCAAGTGGTTCACAATTAAAAAAACAAAATAAAGAAGGTAAATATTGAAAAAAGTAATTATTTGAGTCACTGAAGGTAGGAATGAGGAACAGCTGTTTCGGTTTTCGTCAACGAGCATCAGCCTTGTTCACAACTTAAGGACTTTGCTCACAACGAGAACTTGATTAGTTCATAGTATATTTCAATTATGTTTCTTTCCCTGAATTATGATGACTCATTTTGTTTTGAGCAGCTGACATTTTCTTTGTAGACGTAGATGAACCTGGCTGACGTTTGGGGAGGGGATAATAATATATCTAACCAAAGCAGTGAGATACCGATTTGGATGTTGGAATGAAAAGTGAGCAAGATAATGACTTATTCAGATGGCATAACCGAATTACAAAATCGCGAAAAAATTAAAGCATAAAATTGTAAAAAAGTTGTAAAAAAAGTTTCATTTATTTTTAGCATATTTAAGGTACTTTGAAGTATATACAATTAGATTTGATTTTTTTTTTTAGAAATGTAATTTTTCAGTAATGAAACTAGATTTCGAATTTTTAAATCACTAAAACTTTTTTTTAAAAATAGAAATAGAAAACCAAAAAAATTTAATCCCTAAATTTCAAAGAAAAACAATTTTTAGAAAGCTTTGATATTCGACGTAAAATTCGCCATTTCCTTGTTTCAATATTGGCTCCAAGTCAACTAGAACCTGTTTTTAGAAATGGATGTGAAACAAGTCAATTTAAGAGGCGGCTGAATCAAGACGTCAAGAGCAACTCTTTTAAGAGGAGTTACATGTGGCTGTGTTTTAATGTTCCAGGTCTGCAGTCGATCTGATGTCAAACTCAGAAGTGAAACAATCCAAAAGCAATTTATACAAAACAGTTTTTTGGTGAAATCTAAATTCAATACGATCTAAACAAAAAGAAAAGAAAAGAAAAAAGTAATTGCACAAAATTTGTTTGAATTATAAATCAAGGAAACATGAATCTACCTTATAAATCAATAAAATAAGGTAGATGGTTTTCCGCATTATTTTACTTAAAATTGCATAGGCCAGATTAATTTTCTTTGGATCAAAATCATGCACAATGGTTACCAAAGATTTGATGTTAATTGTTTAAGATGTTAACAAAAATAGCATAGAATACATTATTTAGAATCCAATGCATTCCTTTGTGAATTTTGAACGTCTTCTCGCGCTGATTTCCTGACAACGACCCATTTGGAAAAGATTGCAAATATAAAAATTAGATCATTCTTATTCATCAAGTACTCATACCAATTTTCAAGAAGATTCATCAGCTGTTCAACCTTTATTTGATGGGAGACAAACACACAGAATGACTGATTAGAAACTCGGTTTATCAAAAGTATCAATACGATTGTTTGCCATCTTACAATGATCCGCAAAAATCTGAGATTATATTATTCATATGAATAACATGACAAATAAAAGAGTCGCTTTCTACATATATTTAAGTTGTTGTTTGGTTCGTCTGAGTTAAATTGTTACTATAATTTAATCAGGTTCTTCCTAATTTCATATTGACAAAGAATAATATGATAAACTATACCAAAAAACTTATAGTTTAGTCCTAAATTTTACCCAACTTAAAAAGCAGAATAAAGCAGATAAAGCAAAATGGTTTTTATTTCATTCCGGTTAAGTTGCAATAGTTTTCTGGATATTTTATTAAATGATTCTGTAACTCATCTAACCTGCTACTTGTGGTGATAATGATATGACAGTAGTGTTACCATGGAATTTAATATAGTCTCAAAAATAGTGGAAATTCATAAATGAATGGCTTTCTAGGAAAAAAAGGAATCCGCCGATCTTTTCTGGGAAATTTAGAATTTAAACTTCTATCATTCCAAATCATGAGATCTGATTCATTGTATACATGTTCACAGTTTTTTAATTCCCTTTCTTTAGCCGTAAGTACGAGTTTACAATGAGCTTGCAATCTAGAGTGGCATACAACAGAATTAAGAAGAGTTTCAGATCATTTATGCAAATACAATGTAGTGAGATGATAATAGATCTTTACTGGGATGCTTGAAAGATCTGAAACTGTTCACACTTCTGGATACGAGAGGGATGCAGGAAATTCTGTACTTACTACAGCGGAAAACAGTAAGTAAGGAAGAGAAATATAAATATTTTGACTTTACAATTTAATTCCTTTTCAACAAGTTTTTTTTCCAAAAATCGTAGAAAAATAATTAAAAAAAAATAAAATAAATCAAAACTATGCTGAAACATTTTATACAAAAGAAAACATTGATATTTCTTCAATGTATTAGATATTCAAAAAATGTGGTGACTGTTTCCTAAGATATCAGTTAAACAATACATAATTTATGCGAAAACTATAAATCACTGAATTGCTTGAGAAGTATCAATGCTCTTATGGCATTTGTAATCGACTTCACAATCGAATGATCATCTGATGCCTAAGCGACGGCGCGTGTTCAATATGTGACGTCATCCAATTTCAACCGAAGAGAAAATGTGAAAATCGATTCTTCTATTGGTAAATCAACATCATACTTCAATAAATATGGGAAAAGAAATTTAAGAAGTTTCATTTGACATTGCATTCCTTAGAATCCCCGTTCATTCTACGCTATACGTAAAATGCTTCGAATAGTTGTACTATTTGCATTTAACTTACTTCGAAAATTAAAGTTTCTGACACTTCCTATATTGATATGATAAGCAGCACAGAATGTGTTACCTTACAATTTGTCTTTCTTGCATTGAACTGAGAAATTGCTGAAATAAAATTTACACTTCTCGTCCTTCTCACAACAGATATGGGAGAACTGTTTCTGAATTCTAAAACTCGACTGCTATTTCTGCAAAAAGCTTTCCAAGCATATTTGTATCCATAAAGCTCTTCGAAATCGTGTGTAAGCTTCTGTGAGGTATCATTCCAATAGACCTAAGTCCTTCCGCTTCCGAGAATATTTTTCCTGACAAAGCAAAAACTGTGGAAGAAAAGCATGTTTTAACTCTGAATTACAAAATAACTTATTTCTGTCTCTGGAGTTAAACTCCAAGGCCAAAAATTACAAAACTGCATCTTAGATTTTATTTCTGTTTTAAATGTTACTTTAAAGGTTATTGGTCGATTGTAATTTGCACAGCCTGTATCTGTGTCTGTTTTGTACTTCAAGTCTCCAAAAATCAATGACAATTCTTTTAAAGACCCCTCTTAAGCCTAAAAGTTTTTTTATTAAAAAAACAGTCAGAAGTAAAAATTCCATAATTACGTCTAATTTAGAATAATATATTTTCTACCTACATTTAGTTCAGCTAAATAAGTGGTACGTTAATCAAATGCTTGGGTCCAATTAAAACAATTAAAAGCAAACTGATTAGAATGTTACAGCAATCTTGTCTTTACAGCTCTAATTGCATTGCACCTCTAATTGTTAATAAGGGTTTTTTTTCGTTATTTCTCGAAATAACTCGTATTTCAAAATTAATTGGACGCTTTAGTTTATAGCCCATAATAAAAATAAAATTTAGAATTTAACAACTTACTTAAAAATAATGTTAGCTTCTTCCTAACTGAGTAATAATGTTTCCATTACGCGTATTCCATATATTAACTAATTAATTTAGATAAAATATATAACAGCAAGGATGATGCTAATTACTTCTTGGAGTAACATATTTAATTTTGAATATTTATAGATTAAAAAAATGTTTCCAAGGAAAAGTTGTCCAGACATTGTTTTTCACAGCAAAATTAATTTTTAGAATGACCTTAAGGAATATGCAGAAGAATAACATGTTGCAAATATTTTTCCAGAGATTTCCGAAGAAATATGATTTTATATGAAAATAACAAAAGCGCCAAGATTTGATTTTATTTAGTTCAGCAGATCTGTCGAACTAAAGTTCGAGGTCTTTTAAAACCAAGAAGATTCAGCAGCCTAGGATAAATGATGAAAGATGACATGATATTTAACATCTGTAAATTGTTTATGTTATTTTAAAACTTGACAAAGGAAAGAAGAAAATTTTCCGAAAATTCGTTTATAAATATATATGTATATTTTAATATATTTGGAGTTGGAGGTGTTTTGAATATTATGATATGATGAAAGATATTCCATGACTTTTCTGTGCACTTTACACCGAAATGCAAACAATGAAAACCACCATGATTTTCAGTGGGGCTACACAATTGAGAAATTGTCTCGTGCAGTAGTTAGGATTGTTAACATTATTAATATTCTGAATATTGTTAGGATTGTTAACATTATTAATATTCTGAATAATGTTGATAAAGGTTTGATCATTACATCTAGTTGTGAATTTCAGGCAATCTGTTACATCAAAATTCCACTATAAGTATTAGTCAAGGAGCTAGTAACTGGTCAGTGAGGCTTCTGAGTGAAATACATCCGTGAAAAATATTCTCAATCACAAATATAGACGACGCAATGCAAAGGAAATGGCGATACGAAAGACACTTCAAAAATAGCCACCGAAATGGAAATTTTTAGGCTAATGCAAGATAGAGATAGCTTTTTTATTTGCCCTAGGACCATTTGCTTATCGAGAGGAAATTCAATAGGGGTCGTAACCAACCCTCCTCCACTGCATTCGAAAATGGATAAAATTAGGATTTTGGACCTTTTTTATTCGGACGATAAGTCCAAGGTTCTGTTTACAGCCCCTTCCCTTAATCATCAAGAAAGAAACACGGATTTATTATTATTAATATTATTATTATTATTATTGCTTGAACGGTTGAAGTACCATTATAGCCTTTCTCCTTCCAACATACTGGGCACGCTTCTAAATTTAGGATTATCTACAATAAAGAATCCATATAATTCTCGTTAAATGGTAAGGTGTTAAGATTCCACAGTTTCGACATCAACTTTTGTAATCAGCACAGTTAATATACTATATTCTACGATATCAGAAAGACATAATATTTAAACATTATTAAATAAAAATTCATGAGTTGATACCGAAAGAAATCAATACTATTATCCCTCGCTCTTCGATAACACTTTTAAGAGATTACCGGAATTATACATCTAAGAATTCATTGTTACTTAAAATAAATATGATGAATTATGTATTTTTCAAAAATAAAGCCTCCACACCTGAATAAAGGTGTAAACACTATTTTTTAATTTACAAACGGAGAAATTACACCACGACCATGGTTTCGACTTCATGCAGAGAAGTCTTTCTCAAGGGACAAATCAGTTAATAGAGAGAGTTTATATAAACACATAGATCAATGAAACCTCGGGCTTCCGTGAAGTGGTCCCCGTAGATAGATTTGCATATATGACGCTGGAGGTCTCCTTGGTGCTGGAAGTTGGAAACTGTTGTAAAAAGCAGCGAGGTTGATCACGAGGTATAATGATTTTCCTTTTTTCCCCGTATACAAAATAAGAACGGAAAGAGAGCTCTGAAAAAGGTTCTGTCCACCTGTCTGTCCGTCATTATCATGTTACTGGAAAGTTTATGACTTGTAGAGGTGGTGACAAATATCAGTTCCGGTCTGTGGCCACTTCCATGTCATCACTTCTACAATCCAAACTAAAAGTCGGACAGTTGGAAAACCTACAACTTCTAGAGATGGGAAAAATACGAGTTCCGGGTCTGCAGAAAGTGGCCAAAACTGAATATGTATGAGATCGCTATGGTTTCTGGTTCAATATGAAACCAGTTTTTCCTTGTTTTTATTGAAAGTAAGAGGTAACTTAAAAAAAATACGAGATTTCGAATTTTTATTTACATATGATGCAATAACTCTGACATTTGAATTCGGACTTGGCAGAAAAGCATATTTGAAATTTGTTTCTTAGTTGTATGTTGAGTCATGGTGTAGTTCCTGTTCTAATGCTGTAAACGCTTCACTAGCGCCGCTACCGAAATTATGATGATATGACGTCATACAGATAAATGTATTCATTCAAATTCAGATGAATATTTAGAAACTTCAAATCTCTTTGATCTTCAGTCTAAAACTTTCCACTTTTACCAGTAATCGTGTAATTGAAAACCATCAAATTCATCATCATGATAAATGTTCGAGAGGATTGATAATGTCTTAACGACGGGAATTTCAACAGTGACAATCACGAACGTCTCTTGCAGAAGGAACGAAAAAAGAATTTATTTACTTCAAGGGCTCCTTTTAGTTCTTGTCTTCATAATATCAAAAACACTTGGCAAATTTGGAAATAAAAAAACAAATCTTTACAAAAATTAGCAATCCAAAAAAAAAAGGAACATTCTTCGCTGAAATCTATTAATGAAAGTGTGGCCATAAACATCAAGGAAATTTACACAAGCCCCGCAATCAAAATCAGTTGCTAAAGCGCAATTGCTGTTTTCTAACTGACACATCATCAATTCTGCGAGAAAAACAAAAACAAAAGCAGGGAAAGACATAAAAAAAACTTGAAACAAGAAGAGGTATTCATCAGTAAAGGAAAATTAAAAACAAATGCTCTTAAGCGAAGGCTCTATCGAAAACATAGACGCTGTCAAAATTTGTGAACGACATGTTACGAAGTGAATGCATCAAACAGCAGCGGAGGGAACATCTGCAAAGACCGGCTGCTCGTTTGTTGCACCTGCCGATATACCTAACGAAGAAATCCTTTGATGGAGGCATCTCTCTCTCTTCTTGGACTGATACCTCCCTCTTCAGTATTCGCCCCCTACAATCTGTCTGTTAATTACAGGGGCAGCTGTCGATTAGAAAGCACAGCCCCCACATACAGCAAAACAGTTCACTGAAATATATCTGAAAAAAGTTGGAACTTCTGGAAAATTCTCTCATCCCCACTAATCTCAAGTTAGTTTTCTGGCAATCTTTTAAAGTTTAGTTTCTATTTGAGAAAAGATGAACATACTTTGTAAACTAAAGAGGACGTTTCTTTTGATTCTTTTCTCTCATTGTCTTTGATCTGTATTTACTAAAAAATGTAATTTCTGTTTTGTTTTTTTTAACATGTAATTATGATAACAGTTGATAAGTTTAAAAAGAACTGGGAAAGTTTATACCGATCTCATTCAAATTGGAGACTGATCGATAAATTTTAGTGTTTGTACTATGTACTAATATTCATGTAAATTGATAGAATTGGTTTTATACGTAAGAAATACTGAAAAAAAGGATATATTTTTAACATATTATTAAGCTTAAGATATTTTTTTCTTAAAATATAAAAATATAATAGAACCAACATCTACTGTCGTGGGAATACTAATAAGATCAATACAATTGAGCATGAAAACATGAAAATTTATGTGAAGCGCTTCATTGAAAAGAAAAATATTCTAATAAACTATACACATGTTTACTTTAAATAATTGAAACATCAGAAAATACAAAGTCAAAATTTTCTATTATCTCTGCAAATTGCTTTTTTCTATAATCTCATCGTATAGTTTCCATTACATTTTCATGAACTTCCTACAGTTAAACATTTACAGTTAAACAGTTAACGTCTACAATGTTAAAAATAACGTACATTCTAAACAAAAGTTTACACTGAGAATTAACACTGAAGAAGAAGAATTAACACTGAAGAAGAGAGGAAAAAGAATTTCTAGAAAGAGATGACTTCTCAAAATCTAAGAAAAGAAGAGCAGCGTTGCAATAAAAAAGCATCAGTCCAAATTCCTTGAAATTACATAACATTCTTTGGAAAATACAGTTGGTTTAACCCTTTTTTATTGAATTTTGGGTTATTGTAGATACAGAGATCGAAAACGTCTTCCACCAACCCGTTCAGGCGAAAATATGTTTCTATTCATGACAGCTCTGAGGGCTATCCAGTTCTCTATCTAAAGCCAGAAAGACGAAAAATAACCGTACTACATCTCGTTGATAATAATAATAATAGAAAGTAAGCCTACTCATGCAGAAAGTAAAACCCAAAACCAAACACTTAAAAGATTTGAAAAAAAGTTTTTCTATTTTAATAGTATATTTTTATAAGAATTAAATAGTGGTACAAGCGTAATATAGGGCATTTGCACTACTTGTGCAAAAGAATTGCAGTCTAGAATGCAGGCACGTAGCCAGGGAGGGAGGGGTCCGAACCCCCTTCTTCAGGAAAGAAAAAAAGAAAAGAAAGTGTGTATGTGTAAATGATGAAATTTAAAGAGCCTTTTATCGCCATAAATTTTAGGATCATTTTAGTATTAAGATTGCTTTTCTTTAAATTAAAATTCAAAAATAAAATTAAGTCTTTTATAAAAATTTAATTTAATGGACCCCCCCTCCCCCATTGCAAAATCTTGGCTACGTGCTTGTGGAATGTAAAAGGAGCCACCTCAGTAATAAGAAGCTTGCTGAAGATGTGGTGCTTATTAGAAATTATAAAAAAAAGTATGACAATGATTTAGTACAATCCTATAGAATGTGTTAGGCTATAATTTTGGAGATGACGCCTAAAGCCATTAAAGATAATTAATATTAACATAAAAATTTAATGTTATATAATTTTTTAAAAACTCATCAAAAATTTGCTAATCCTTCTAATTCTTGTAAAAACTACTCAATTTTTTTGTCTGCACCACTTCTGTCGTCATTAATTAGCTTCGGATTAGAGTATTAACAACTGAATTATCTTCATGTGTTTTTTTTTATTCGCTCGGGATATGTTTTGGTATTGCTAACATCAAGGTATTACCTTCGGAAGATGTCGTCGAAGGTGTGGGAATACTGCATATGGCTCTAGATTCATTAATTTCATTCAATTTAATTAGATTTCTCCTTTCATTTGTCTGTTGCTTCTGTTCCAATCTTTCCGACCGTGAATATACGCCTTTCTTTCATTCTTTTCTTCTCTTTCCCTTCTATCTTAATTACCAGTTCAGCTGAAGATTTCTTTTTTTTTGTTCTCTCCCTTTCTTTCTCCGCAATTTTCGCTCTTAAACGTAAATTTACATAGCAACTAGAAAGAATAACACCGTTGTGAATCCGAAATCTATTCGATTTGCTTATTGGCGAATTGTTAGCATTGTGGCGTCAAGCTGATTTTACTGTAGCTGCGATAGCGAGCACATTTATTTCAGATTTTAATATGAAAATCGATTTCGCCAATTGAGCAACAAAATTCCACTAAAATTGTGTCACGTGACTCTGAAGGTAAAGGTTCAACATGGCTCGAGATCAATCCCGAGTCTAATGACTCGTCAGCTGTCGAGCAATACCTCATACCAAGGCAATATTTGATGTGTCAGGAGAAGCAACGTTTGCTGAAAACCCGAAACTGTAAAAATCCCAGCGCTTATAATTTGGCCAATTCCTATTCTAATACATTAGTGATCCTCAATTTTCTTAGTTTCGAAAAGTAATAAAGCAAAAAGAAATAAAATAATACGAAATTTTATTTTGTAAATAGTGATGAAGACTTACTTATATAATTACTAATTGCTAACAAGATTTGGATAGATTTCTCGTCTGTTTGTTCTAAGACTCTGAAAGATTCTTTTTAAACATACACTTTTTGTATATTTTTCAGTATTCGCAATAATTAATAATTTCCACTGATTTTAAAGGTAGGTATATTAAATATTCATAGTATTTCAGAAATTTTATATCTTCATGTTTCTATACGCTTGGTTCTATCTCTCATGGTTTCTATTTAGAAAGAATGATATCTGAAAATCTCTTTTTCTTCAGTACCTCAATTATCAACATACTTATTAATAAACATAGTAGAGTGATCAATCAGATAAACACGACTCTGAGATACGTTTTCCGAGAGTGTTACGTTTTTACTACGTGATCTAGTGATGGTAGGATTGGATTTCACTTTCTGTACAAATGCTTACAGGATTACTTATTCGAGGGTTAAACGCGGGCGAGCGTCTGACTGACCATCCGATCTCACCTAGTCCCATAGGTCGAGAATCGCTGGAAGCCTAAACCTCTCGCGCACCCCAGGACCTGCATGGCCTGTTGTGGTACAGTTAACTTTTCATTTAAGAGATTACATCTCTATTATACAAAAACTGTTAACTATCATCTCTTCTTATGCTGTTTTTACCACTGAAAACAGATCTGAGATAATTAAGCTATCGTAACTACATGTGTATAATGTGAATACGAGAATTTCAAATTTCATTAATTTCATTTACTCTTGAAAGTTCTGTAGCTACCAAAAGTATTCGACTTTTTTTAAAGTTTACAAATCTTATACCATAGCCTCTCCTTTTTTAATGATACAATTCTGTGTTTTACATTTTTAATCTTTTTTCTAATAACATACATACAAGTGGGTGTAATTGGAATACTGAAAAGCATAACTAGTTATACCACAAGACTGAGGCTAAAGTTTGAGAACTGAGGAAGACCAAAGTAATCATATACGTATTTAAGTTGGACCATAAATAGATATCCTACAAAATTTTATAGAAATAAGTTTAGCGTTCCAGAGTGGAATCTTTGAAGGATGGATTAAATATAATACTCTTATAAACAGACAAATAGATAAAAAAAATAAGTAAAGGGTAAGGTTTCGATAGTTAGAAAGCTCAGTCAAAAACACGATTTATAAAACCATAAAAATATGTAGACAACATTTCAATCAAACAATTAAACACTGATTCTGACCGTCCCAGGGATCTAAGCAATTTCAAGGAGAAATAAATGCATTCCAATGTTTTCTTTGTTTTGGTCAACTTACAATTAGGCTACTTTCAAAACAAGAATAATATTTTTCTGCTGTTTCCAGTTGAATTTGATAGAATTTCTGAAGAATTTAGGGTGTTCCGTGATTAGGGCAGTTTCTAAGCAATGATCGATAAATGGGTCGTCTTGATCATTTCACTTTTCTCATCTTGAAGTCGGCTCCCAACTTTGATCTGAGCTTTATTTTCGGAAATGTCACTCAGAAAAAAAGGGAAAAAAAAGCAGAAATCTCCAGATTAAATGATGAGTAATAAGATCAATATTACCGTGGAAAGTCCAAAGCGATTCAGATTAAAAGTCAATATTATGACAAAAACTCCGTTCCAATCATATTCTAACTTCTTTTTTTTACTCTTTTCGATAACGCTGATTGAATTAACTCATTATATGTATGAAACGTTTCTAATATGACTTCAACCTAATCAAAGAATAATTGCTTCTGTTTTCTTTGGGTTTCTAA
>JAFIDM010000001.1:133295935-133309648 GCA_023159025.1 Thereuonema tuberculata
GACGGAAAAATGAGTCATTAACTTAAATTTAGAAAATTTATTCTAACTTTATTTAAGAATAATGAAAAGACAACTTTCTAAGAAATTACAATAGAATCGCTCGCAGAAGAAACGCTTAAAAAGAAAAAGAAACTGATAAAAGGAAACAATTCTTCTTTCTTAAAACAAGTAATTTTTCGTAAAAATAAAAGATTACAAAAAAGTAGTTATTTTTCCCTGAACAAATTGCTTTTATAGAAAAGAATTCGAAGACAATTATCTCAGCGTTCCAAAAAAAATAAAGAGAAAAAAAAAACTCGACCAATTTGCGAGCATCGTCCACAAGATTTACAACTGACCTTTGTAAGATCTAACAAAAATATTAAAGAGATTATCGTAAAGTTCCAAATTAACTGAAAAAAGAGCGAACATTGATTTTTTACCCCAAATTCGAAGGAAAGTAACGAATCGATGACGATCAGCCAAGAAAAATTTTGGATAAATTAGAAAACTTTTTAAGAGTGCTTGCCCTTCTTGTGGTTTTAAACTATTTCTTTCAAAAACAAAATGTAGAAGATCTAAGTTCTTAAAGAAACAACTTAAAGAATTTAAACTTAAGTCTTTAAAACAGTGTCTAATGTCTCGCTGATGCTATTAATATTAATGGGTTGTTTAGAATTTCTGTGGAATTAGATGTATGCTCATAGTGTTTGTTTGTACCCTATTAAATATGCTATTAATATTAATGACCTCTTTTTTATTTCGTTGTTATTCTAGCTTGATCGACTTAACAGAAACCACAAGACATTCACTATCATCTTCGAATGTATCTTTCCTTTGCATTAAAATTTCAAACTCATGTATAACTTCTTTTTTTTAAATTTTTGATGCGTCAGTATAAGTAAAGTTAGATGAGATCTCAAAAATTATGAAATCTTCATACATTCCTATGAAGAGTGCCAAAATGTTAAAAAATTATAAAATTCGTTTCATGTTGTGTCCTTGTAATCATATATCTTTCAATCAGCGTTTCTTCACCAGTGGTGTGCAGTGAAGATGTCCTTAGTGTGCTGGAAGAAAGTTGTAAGAGTGCATGTGTAATCAAAATTTTCCTTCACAATTACAGCAAATGATAGTGACTGTTACTATGTGTGGAGGAGTTAAAGGATACGACACAGTTATAGACATTACAATATTGGAGTGTTATGATGAAAGAAATATGTATGCGAAACAGCCTATGTAGTGGCATTCGCATGGTGTGAAACTGAATGCCCATATTTTATATTTTAAAGGGAATATATATATTCAGAAAAAAATTCATATTTAGGAATAAAATGATAATAGATATCGTAACATTAAAAAGAATAATAAAAATAAAAATGTAAAAAAAAAGTATATATTTACAGGAGCAAGAACTTTGATCAGATAAGAATTTATTAAAAAGAATTTATTGCAAGTCCCGTTAAAACATTGTAAGGGATCTAATTCTTCTAAATATAAAGTTTAGAATAAACTAAGCATTGTAAAAAGATTCTTATGCTCTTTTTAAATTTCTAGTTAAATAGATATTATATAAATTTTTATAGTTATATTAATCCTAATCTTTATATTATAAAAAGTTATGTAAAGCGCCTCAACTTTGTAATATGTTAAAACTTTTGATTCTTCAAGAGGAAAGTTTAACCTAGAGATCCAATACAAGTACAAAATGGCAAGTGAGCGATAGATGGAGTAAGTAATGACATTTTTGACCCCTTTTCTTGTCATCTCGTGGGTTGAGAAGCAATCCCTCGTGCCGAGTATACTCTGCCGCGCATTTTCTTTCCCCACCCTTTGGACGTCGGCCAACCGTGTACCTCCCTCGTAGCTCCTCAGATAGGCAAGCGATTATGCTAATCTACCACTAATTCCAGGTCTTTGGGGCTTTCCAAATTTTTCCCCGACGGCAATCGAAAGAAGACGGAGCTCGAGGACGGATTGCTCGTCGTCGTCCATCGCAGTTTAGCTTCAACAGCCAGCAGATGGAGCTGTGGTCAGGAAACGGCGCCTCATAGAAACGCGGGTTCGGGAAATCCCGCCATAATAGCATCCAAGTCTCCCATTCATTTTGCTGGACTGTCATTTTGAGAAGGGACAGATAGAAAGAGATAATAAATAATAATGAAATGAAAGAAATACTTTATCCAGAGTTATTTCTTCAGTAACACTTAATTCTGTAAATTTTACTTTTTTTAGAACAATTGTAATAAAAAAATTAAATTAACAATGTAACAATTGAAAATTAACAATGTAAACAAAATGTAAGGGAAAATAGTAGTAGTGTACAAGCGATATAGTAGGCGTGTCAACTTCTGAATATCCGCTTGGAAGGATCGCAAAAAAAGTTTAAAAAAAAAGTCAGCTATGAGATTTGTAAAATTAAGAACGGGTACACAGGGAATATAAAGAAGCCATTTTTGAAGTAGCAGAAAATTTCGAAGAGAAAGTTTAAAGATCAACTAAGGGGAAAAACGAACTTAAGTTTTATTTGTTTTGTTTTGTTTTTTTTTGTTTGTTTTTTCGTTTTTTGTTTAGTTACTGATATGTTAAAATTGAATAAATATGAGTTTGACAGGTTTTCATTCATACTTCCTGATTGACAAATACAAAACTTACAGTAAGATCTTATTAAAACCTAAACTTTCTATTTAAAGTTTAGGTTTGTATGACTTTGGATTATCTTGATCACAGACAGACGGACAACGAATACATGCAACCTACGTATTTCGGTTTCAAATAGAATTATGAAAGGTTTATTTAAGCCTTTTTACTCAGTGAATATTAAAGAGTTTTACAAACGTACACCAAATTTATAATGCTTTGTGATAGTGTCTATAAAACTACTGCTATCAAGCGAGAAAAAAATAATTTAAAAATGAAAAACAAAGCATTGTTTTTTCAGTTTTCCACATTCAATTTTCTATTTTGACAAAATAAAAATACAAACAAGGTTTTCCATAAGATTGATAGCAATAATTAATTGATGCAGTATGTAAGTGTAGATACAAGTTAATCAAGTATAATATATCGGATATTAATTTATATGGCTTATTAAACAACAATATGTATCGATTTTACTATCAAATCAACAACTCCGCAAACAATTAATAAGGCTGCAAATTTTTCATAGTTTTTGAAAATTTATAAAATGTAGCAATATCGCTAGGCCAATTACCTTTGAAGGTCTTCCGACTGAACTTAATTAAAACCGGAATTTGTTTCCCGGACGATTTAATTCCAATGTAAACTATGGATCTTTTGTATCAAAGATAAAATTATTCCATATCGTGAGAGAAGATTGTCTCCCGAAATAGGTATATTAGCAACATTAAAACATGTACCTTGTCGGTCTTCATTTTGAGTAATTCCTCATCAGCAACAAAATAATATATCCTTCAAAAGATTATGGTAGTAAATGAAATATATATAAAAAAATAATATATCGATAATACAGGATGATAATGTATTGGAATGAGACTATTTTGAAAATTGTTTTGGGGAAACGGATTTAATTAACTTAAATGCATGAGGTGACGTCATCTACAGCGATGCAGTTTCTGCCAGAGCGTCGCTACTGTTCTTTTCAGTGACTACTTTGTTATTTTCAAAACGTAAACGTTATTTTCAATGTTTAAAAACGTTATTTTCTTAAGCCTATTAAATTCATTCTTGTGCAATTCTTAAGTTGAATACTATATACTTCGTTCACAATCAACCCCATTTTTCGCATAATACAGAATTCAAAATCGTCCAACGAACCATCCTTTACAAGTATTTTAAGTAAGAACAATTTAAAGAGCACAAATCTGAAATCTGTTTTTTAATCACAATGTAATTTTACACCTTAACTAGTTATAAAAGCTAGAAATCTGTGACCAATCGTAAATCTATGACCCACAATCAAAATCAGTAATTGCTAATTCATTCATTAGGTAAATGAAATCTTTATACATTAAGAAGTCCAGAACATTTTCTGTGGTCACAAACAACTTCTGCAATTCTAATGCAATTCAACACTGAAACCTATTTTCCAAGGAAGTCGCCATTTTGACTGCTGCTCAGATATACCATGTTTAGATGTATGTATAGATATGTATGTCCCTCACATGTACCAGTGACACAGTTTCACAGAACTAGAATCTTCTAATGAATAAGTAAGTAAACTTATCATTTTACTTCATGCGACATGTAAACTCTTTTCTCTGATCGATCTTCGTAGTACCAGTAGTAGCAATGGTTTCTTAAAACATTTTAAATAAATAATTGGATTTTAATGCTTGGCATCTGCTTCTAATAAAAAAAAGTCTAGTTAAGTAACACGAGGTCTATCAAACAAAAAAGTTATACTCTTAATTTACGACAGGATTTTTATTTCTGAAAACTTATAGTGGACCAAGTGCTACAAAAACACCATTTCTCAACGTAGTCAACTTGGCTGTTCAGGCATTTGTCACGGCGTTTAATTAGTTTGTTCGTTCAGACTCAGTATTTCTTGCTGTTTCCTGCTTTTGCATCCATCGTGAATCAGCTGACATGATGTATTGTTCGAACTGAAAAAGATATCCTTCTTCAAGATTGGAAAGATATCGATGGAAAGTCGATGGAAATCAGATCCGGACTGTATGGCGGATGCTTTAATACGATTGCAGAAAGTGCTTTAATACGATTGCTCAGTATACGATTGCAGAAAGTTCCTCTTTTGCTGAATCGGACATTATCGTGCAGAAAGATCACACTAAAAAGATCAGAACACTTTCTGTGGTCACAAACAACTTATGCAATTCTAATGCAATCCTTCAAACAAATTAAATTCTTGTAATGACCTTCAATTATTTCTTCTAAGGTTTTACTCCATCATGTAGATCTTTATCTTACAGAGCATAACATTACTTCTAAGATAAAAGTCAAGTGAAAATGATTACGAATTTATTCTCAACTTTTCCACATCTTCATCAAACAAGAGTAATTACAAGAATAACTAAATAAAGATATGAAGTTGGTTTTACGTAATTCCTATAGAATGAGTTCCGTGAAAACATTACACACAAAATTCTGCTTTAAGATAATCTATGAAAGCTTAATTACAATAAAAAGAACAATGACTGAGACTCTGTTTCCTATAGAAAGACATGGGATTTCCCATAATGAGATCACGGATGGTCATCAACATATTAAAGATTTTCGAATTATGTTAATTAGCTTTAATATTCTCTATATAACAACCAATGTTCTATGTAATTTGAGCCTTACTTTACTTGATGTTTACTTTGAATGAAACTTCTAGCTGTGTTTATTTTAAATAAGTAATACTTTTATTACTGAAAGTATTAAAAATGTATCGCTTAGTATGTAACGCTTCCCACGAGTAAATTGGAGTAAAATCATTTTTCAATCCAATGATCAGTTGATTAGAAAACTCTAAAGCAGTCCGGGCTCGGGGGGGGGGGGGGGGGAACGAGCTAGAAATGCTCCCTTTCTTCAATGATAATGTCCTCATCCCTCTCCCGCGATCCAACTTCCCTAAAACTTCCTTACAGGCTCTTTCTAAAATTACATATTTTTTTGGTTATCTACAGTTCTACAGTTATAGTCATGGGCTTTGCTAAAACAAGCCAAATTTTAAACATAAAATTTTTATTGGTGACCGAATGGAAGTTTGGTAATATTGTGGCAAATGATAACAAAAAAAAATAGCCTAACCAGTCGCGGGACCTCTGGTGGTGGCCTACTACGCCCCCCAACCCCACCCTCTGGCCGGCCCTGCTCTAAGCAGAAGAAAATTATTATATTTCTTAGTGTATATTCAGGTTCTCTGATTGCAGAGAAAAGTTAATTAAATGAAATACGAGTTTTGACTGTAATATATAAAATTTAGAAAGTTTGTACTTCATAAACTGATCAACGCCTTACAGGTTAAGCTTGCAACAAGTAAGAAAGTTATTTCAGAAATAACTATCAGGTATCACTTGCTTTTTTTTTTTTTTAATTTAAATTTAAATTTGATAACTATTTTTTTATAGTTGACTGCAATACTGTTATATCGTTTTCCATGTCATTTTTTTTTTTTTTTGTAATCACAAATTGAAAAACATTTGAATAAAAAGTAGTAAATAAATTTCTTCTTTTCACTTTATTTTCAAAGAAAAGCGAACATTTCTTCAATTTATCATCTTTGTCAATGGCATTATGCAGTTTCGTGTCAGTACTGTCAAGAGGAGAGAAAAAAAACTATTTATATATTTGTAGTCTGGCTGTCGTCATAGCAAAAAACTGTACAATACAAAAGCAAGGCTATTTTAAGAAATACTTTGAGTAAACCTGAATAATCTAGCATGAAGTGTGCATGCAAAAAAAAGAAAATGCAGTTAAACCTTAAAACTGAGAAAACTGAAATTATTAAAAAAATATTTTTAGTAACACAGTTGTTCAGACATACAACAAACAATTTTTCTTCCTGACAAACTTAATTAATATCTTTAATTACTGTTATTAATAGAAATACGTAGCAAGAATTGCAAAAGTACAAAAAAACTGCCTTAAATTCTATTCTATGGATATATTATTACTGCATAACTTCATATTTATATTTTTATGATTTACTAAAACCTAAATGCAAACTCAGTCTTTCATTCCCAAAAGATACTACTTTGTATCAATTCAATTGAATTTAAATTTCAAGTTGTAAGAAACGTAGTGTTACAGCAATAATCTCATTTATTAAAATACATAGATAAGCTCAGTAGAGTCCCGTTAGGGAAGTGTCCCTGTCAACGGATTCTGATACTTACATACATCTTTTTTTCTTAGAATATACATCTGAATAATAACATTTGAAAATGTCATAAGTTAGATATTTTCGAATGTCATATTTAGATGTATATTGTAAGAAAAAAAATACAACTGATAAGTCTACAGGATTGTACAAAAATACAGGATTGTATTATTGCACGAAACAATTTAACACGCTTAAAACATTTTAATGCTTATATTAGTTTTACATAATAGTACCGTATGAAAACACATCCAAAATTTAGCTTTTTCTTTTTTTTTTTTTTGGAAATTTACATTCTTCTAAAAAAAGATAAGGTAATAATAATAATAATAATATGAGAATCTCGTCCCCCTTTAACTATTCTAGCCTCTTCCTGATGTTGTCGGGTTGGGCTAGCGCGTGGTCCGTAGTTGGCCGATTCGCGATCCAAAAAAAATAATCTAATAACGTTAATAACAAGGATTCAAAGTAATTATGATCATAGTTTATTGGAGTTTTAATTTTCAGTACTTAATTTTAGAGTTTATCAGCCACAGTATGTATCTATATACGTATAGATAATTGTAGTTTCAAGTACAGAATTAATTAATTCAAAAATATTGTTGTTTCTGAATCTGTATTTCTCATTGTAAGTTTTCTAATAAAATAAGATTCGTTATTATTAAATAAATAAAAAAAAGATAAATGTAAGATTAAGCCAGGGGTGAGTAACTCAACTAAATGTAGCTATCATACTCTACCGCATTCTTATTTTAATATGCATTAAATGTTCTTATCCATACTCGAAATAAATACGTTACAAAACAAATGTGACAAATGTGAATAGGTCTTAGAACTAAAAACAGAGATGTAGAAGAAGAAAAAGAAAACTGAAAATATTTTGAAATCGCATATGACTTTGTAGACGAATAGAAGTTTAGCTTTTTTTGGTAAGAAGACTAGATAACAACGATCAGATAAGTAAGAATTACTAGGTAAGTAAGAAAGAACAAGAAGCCTTTTCTTAATGACTTGTTAAATATCAGTTATCTTTTTTATAGACAAAGTTTATTGAACTATCCATGTCTTTTGCAAAAATCAACAAATTGACATTTGAATAAATTCTTTACTAGAATTCTTACTCTGATTAGAGAAATGTAAAAATAATATAAAAAATAAAGATGAAGTCTTTGTTCTATCTGTGAAGGTTCTTTAAGGCTTGCTAAAATTTAGTACATGGTCTAAAATTACTAAATTTGTTTTGGTCACTAATTAAAATTAATTTTGACATCATTTGTAATGTAGATTTCAAATTGTATAGGATTGTGAATATTAAATATATGTTGATTTGGAGGTCTACTATTGACAGGCCATTAAAATTATTATAATTATTTAGTGTTTTTTTTTATTACATTAAGGGAGTCGCTAATTATGTAAATAATTTACAGTAATTTAAAATGTAATAAAAATATCATTTACCGTATTTAAGGCTATTTGTATGTGTCTTGCTATTTTGAGGTATTACCGGCACATGTTGAAGAAATGAAACTTTTTTCTTATCTTATAACTTCAAAAACGTCTGCAAAGTTAAATAACTGCAAGGCAAGAAGATATCAGTGGAGTTGTAATTTCACCTTCTAACCAAAGAGACAGACATAAATGTGGATAAGTATCAATGAGATTCCTAAAGTGTGCTTTTCTGTTACTTCCTTAGGTTCCTCTCTGAGTTTCTAGGAATCTATCATAGCAAAGGTCCTTTCCGCCTCATAGAGTAAACTCAATGATTATATTTAATTATATATACTACAACGTATAAAAAGTCAGTTAACATTGGTACACTTTAATATTCTTTGTCTTTAATTTGTACTATTCAATTTCTTCAAAGAATCACTAATTAAGTACCACATATGTGACATTCATGAAGTCATTTGAAAAAAGGTTCTTATATTAGAAACAACTGAGCTAGGAATCCTGTATTGACTCATCTCATCTTTTGGGCATGCGCAAAGCATAATAAATAATTCTCGGACAGAATGAATTATTACTCTTTAGAGGAGAAACGCATTATATAAAATTTAAAAGTTCCTAAAACTAATTTGAATTAGGAAGAAATATTCCAAATCCTTAGCAAATTTTGACTGCTCCACAAATTGTGTTGTAAATCTTATCTAAAAATGCTTCCAGAGCCAATGGTTTTCTGTCTTGAAAGAAAAGCGTCAAGCAGATATAGAATTCGTCCGTGTACAGTTTAGCTAAACATAACAGACGATTAGACCAGAGTAGCTTTATGTATGTGTCCTATTTTTCACGAATCTAAAAAAATTCAAAGGATGTTATTTCAACTTTCTTATTTTAATCAATGTTATCAGTTGCTTAAGAAACTATGAAATGAATGTTGCTATCATTCGAACTACAACTAAAATTTTATCAATTAATCCCTAACTTATTACGTACTTACTTTATGCTAGCTATAAAAATCATATTTTGAACCCTTTTCAATGTATTGAAATCACAATGATTTTCCCCCTGGTTTTTCCAATCTATTACTTATTAATTCTAATCTTTAATATATTTTTAATTATTTAATTAAATTTATTATGTGTATTTTAATGGCTATTTCATTGTATTAATTTCATTATAACATACCAATTCCTTGTTATAAGCACTATTACTGTTATTCATTTTATACTGTTTTTTGACTCATGTTTCCTTCCCCTTCCCCCCATCAATAATGTATTCCATCTCCTGTTTGAATCTCAGATTGTTTATTTATTTCCATTCTGTCTGTTACTTGTAACTTGAATACGGCAATGGGAACTACAATTGCCGAAACATTATATTATATTTTAAATATATTTCTTCTAAACCATAGTTTGTATGATTTCTTATTACCTGAAAAAACAATTTTTGATTCTCCCTCATATGAAAGCATCAGTTAAAAATTGTTTAAATCAAATTAGCATAAAAAATTGTCAATATTAATTAAAACTTAAATATTGCATAACTCCATTGTATAATATTGCATAAAATTTAGGAGGTTTGAGAGCTCAACCAATTACACGTTAATGCGCAGTATTTTCCACCTGATCCAGGTAAATGTGTGGTTCCATTTTACCTATCGGTTCTTGCTTCCAATACAACAACAGCCGTGATTTCGCAATTGAATAGTCCTGTTTCATGATTCATCCTCCCTCGCTGGAATTGGGTTGAGGCCTAAAATGGCTTTGGGCATTTCCCGATAACAGATGTTCATTTCCAATACGAGCTTGCAGAATTTGAAAGCTTTAGCGCCCACTCAGTAGTTACGCATCAACGAAAAGTAATAAACTTAGACCAGCCTTAAACACCATAACTTTCAATATTAATGAACATTTCTTACTTCTTGGAAAGATGGTATTTCGTGATACCCACCAATTCACGAATCCTTCGTACAGCTTTCATTAGAAACCCAAATTATTTCAAGCCAACATTTATTATTGCATCTATGCATTCAGAATCCTATTGATAACTTCTATTAAAATTTCTGGATAAGAATATGAAAGAGCAAGAAATCCCTTTATATAAAGCAATCCAGTGGGCCTAGCAATCCAGTGATATCCGCGCTTGGTTGGTAGATGGAGCAGCCGTGTTCACTTCCCAAACGAAATTTTTATCCAGCAGCAAGGTTCTAAGGTTTACCCAGCCTCTGTATAATAGGGACCGGGTTATTTCCCGAGATTAAAGGCAGGATAGCGTGAGACTGACCACCCGGCCCTAACTTTATCCCGTGGGTTGACAATCGTTGGGACTTATATCTTCAGTGCTCGAAGGAACCTGCATGACCTGTAAAGTAAGAACCTTTAAGTTTATCTTATTTAAAGAAAAATTGACGTTTTTATTTTTTTTTTCTCTTTTTTTTAAATTCCACATAAAACAATATACTGGAAAACCTTCACATATTTAGAGTGATAAAATTTCATATTTACTGATAATTAAAAATATATGGAAGTAATTATTTAGGGGAGCCTAGCTTGGAAGGGATAGAATGCGATTAACGAAACCGATATAGTGGAGAGGGGGTAGATGGAAGAGTCTGTAAAAAAGAGTTGAGTTTTTTTTATTTCTTTTTACTGAGTTGTTTTATTTTTATTAGTTAGAATGTTTTGCGACATTATGATTCTATGACCTGGGCATTAAGTCACTGCTATTTAAATTGCCGAAATGCAATTACTTTTAGTCCTATCAGAGCATCCAAAGTAGATTACTAAATTAATTAAAGTGCATTGTTACATATCATTGTTATACGTTTTCCTGCTTAAAGTTCTTTTAAGTGAAAATTGCTCTCTTCAAGCGCAGATTCTCTGCAGGGAAAAAATTTCAACTGCAAGAGCTTTAGTGAATATGCATACAAGGAAATTAATGTCTACGGTTAAAAAAAATTGGGGGGAAGAGAAAGCATACTGATTTTGGAGGCACACTTTTCTCCAGGCTAAAAATGAAGATAATGGACCTCAGCAGATTTTGTGAATGAATGGTAGACATAAGTAATCGAAACTAAGATTTCCATTATATTGCAATACTTAAACTTAACAAAAGTGACTAAAGCTAAAACTTCAATTTGTGCCCTTTTACCATACAATTTTCACAATCTTAATTATAAACTTGAATTTTAACAGTCAATGCGTTTGAAATAAAAGAGGCACGTATATTCGTGTTTTGCTAGTCGAAGGACCTGTGCAAAAGCAAAAATAGAGGGGAAATTTTGAATTTTAATAAATTTTTATTGTAAACCAGGACACATTCTCAGATGAGGCTTGAATGAGATGAATAAGAAGGTTAGTATGAAGAACACTATTTTTTTATTTATATTTTATTGATGTCCTTGTGTTTCAGTCCAAGACATCCCAAATAACTGAGGGGACTCTGGTCATATCACCCCTACTGACCAGGGCACTGGGGTGATGGGAAGTGAAGAGAAAGGGGACAGAGAACACGCAGACATATACAAGAAAGAAAGTAAATATCCAAGTCCACGCCGGGATTTGACGCATCGGTCTTCTGGAAGACCGCCGTCAAATCCACTAGACCAAACCGGCAGGAAACCTATAATTCCTTGCAATTGGAATGACTTCAATGTATGAAATACATAGATGAAATACAAATGTAAATACATAATATAATTTTAATCAATTCCTATTTTTTTCTAAGAAACTCTCTTATTAATACTCTAATAATAAAAGCGACAAGTATAATTTGATATCATACGAAATCTTACGAATATGCATCAAAACACGCAATGTTATCAATGAATCGTTCATAATATTATGAACTTTACTTAAGTTTCACAGGCTTGGATAACAACATTATTTATTTATTAAAAAAGTCTTTAATAAAACAGGGAACAATCATTGTAAACTACAAGAATTAATTTGCTTCATAAAAATATGCAATTTATACATCCATAACAATTCCTTCCATTCTATCCGGTATTGAATCAATTTTTCGTGCGCTTTATCTGAAATCAAGAATGATTAAAGTTAGTTTCTCCTCTGATTTCACTGCTTTGCTGAAAATAATATAAATTTTTAGAATTCTAAGTTTTCCCTTGGATAAAATGCAAGCAGGTCATATCAGTTTAGATATAAATTCTTTCGATTTTGAATTTTGAGACAGCAATTTACAACTCTTCAATAAACTGCTTTGTGACATTCTAATTTGCAATATTTTATTAACTCCCAACGGCTAATTTGATTCCTGGTAATCCAGATTAGCTTTACTTTCAAATCTTGGAGTTGCTTAATCAGTTCGATTCCCGAGTAAGACTTGGACATTCTTTCTTTCTTTACTCGTATTCCACGATTCCTGATTATGTGGTTGAAGTTGATTCCCCTGAAGTTTTATCCAGCTTTTTTATAAAAAAGGAAATGTAACACGCCTGCTTTACATTTCCAGATTTCTTAAATGTTATCGTCTTAATTCTAGAAATCTGTATAAAAATATGTCGTAAAGCAAACGCAAATCTTCAAATAATAGCAATTACAAAAAAACAAAAACAAAAAAAAAACAAATTCCAAAAAAAAAAAAACATTAAAAGTTAACGTCCCTTGTTTCTCTGTATTTTCGCTAATATGCAATAATTACTGAAACCCATACTGTTAGACCACAAACAAGTTTTATTGATTTAAAAAAAGTAGGTGAATCAACGTAAATGTAAGCAAAGCAAAAACTTAGAAGCCTGTTTTTAATATGACATGATCACATTTTAAATATACTAAATCACTAAGTAAAAATCTTTCTTTATATTTAGCTAATTTTTCGCAAAATTATTACGAGCAAATATGTTTTTTGTTTCTAGATTATTTTAGCATCCAATAAATGATACTGATTTTTAAAATAACAGTTTCATTTCCTTGAAATGTTACTACGTAAGTTAGGTGCTTAGTTGAGTATTTATACACAAGATAACATCTACAAGAAATCAGCAATCAAATGGCTGTGTCTGTTATGTACACTATTAAGGATAACAGTGGTTATCTAAGATAAAAACTTTAGTGTCAATAATTCAATATATTCATATGAAATAACCTTAACCTCATTTTTTCAGGATTTCAGATATTTTCCTTCAAAACCAGATATTTTCAGGTATTTTCTTTATTGCAAAAAAAATAAATAATAATAATTCAACAAATTTTAACTGCTCTTAGCTGTAATTTTCATATACTACTGGTACCTAGTGTAGGACAATTAAAGGAGACTCTTCAGCCATTATATAGATTTACCGAAGAATTTTTTTTTTCCTATTAATCGAGTTTTTCAGTAATTCCTTCACCAAACTCACTGAATCCAAATGAAAATAAATCGTAGAAGTTGTAAAAGCATATATCCATCACAATAAGTTTCACTCGTGACTTTGTTAAATTGCCACCACCTTTTCGTATCTAACTTCGACACGTGAATTATTAAAC
>JAFIDM010000001.1:133309658-133390465 GCA_023159025.1 Thereuonema tuberculata
ATGGACTCAGTGTTACAATAAGCGAGCTGCCATAACAACAGACCGAGCAACATATCTGAAATCAATGAGCGCCGAGGCAAAGGAGGTGGTGGCATCGACTTCCTCTGCAAATGACATCTGCCTTGTGAAATTTACGCCATCTCTTGATAAACAGAAAATGAGGATTCCGCTTCAATGAATTCCATTATACGAACTGTTGAATTCGTTAAATTAAATCATCAACTATTGCAATAATTGCTTGAAAATTTGGCACAAATGAATTACGTAATTTTTAGCGCATCTAAAGTTGAAAAATGGAGGTCCGAACGTACTGAGACGCTTCTCACTCATCCACAGACGTTTTTAATGAAATCTTATGCAAATTTTGTTAAACAGTAAATTCCAAACAATGGCTCCAGTTTTACATGTTTCTTTACGTATGGAAACACATTTCTTATTTTCTTTAAGTAAGCTTCATTTTAGATAAGCGAGGTCAAAATTCACGATTACCAATATCAAAATTTACGAAGACCGGGTATTTCAAAAACTTGAGAGAATCAAATACGAGAAACGGGATAAAAACAAAAGTTGAATGAGTAGGTTAAATCAAAAGAAATTGATGAATTTCAATAATAGTTAAACTACATTCAACTTAATTATTTATTTGATAAATTATAAAGTTTGTAAAATTGTAAGTCACAAATAAAGTTTTTACAATAAAATTATTTTATAAAACTTTACAAATGGAAGCGATCAAGGTATACATAAAGAATGTTATTAATATACACATGTAAAATTTTTCTCCATAATTCTTATAGAAGACAATTCTATTACTTAGAAATGCAATATGAGTAAACAAAAAATATTATAATTAAATATTAAGTTTTCTGGAAATGTCTTGAAATTTAAAAAAAAGTAGCTAGTTTTTCTCTTTTCTTGTGCCTACACTGGAATGAAGGTCCGATCTTCTGGTAATTTCAAAACTCAAAAAAGTAATATAGGATAGACAGTTCTTAATGAATGATGATTGCTAAATAAAGATTTTAATTTCTTTAAACGCCTGGAAATACGGAAATACGGTTTTGCTACGAAACTTGTGAATATAATATAGATATATATATATATATAAATAAGAGTACTCACAATATACAGGGTGTTTCGGAAATGGTAGACAAAACCGAAGAGATACGGGCTCCAAAAGTAATTTTGAGTCGAAAATGTTCTATGACATTTTTTTGTACGAGCCGTAGTTTTAGAGTTAGGAAATGAATGCTTTGGGAATGGTCCCTAATCGAAGAAAACTCAGTTCTGGCCATTTTCAGAATTTTCTTTAATTTATCATACCTGTTTTCAGTCATGACATTTGTTATCCGGATTGATTTTTGTAATAAACCTTTACATTATTTGCTTACACTTCCTAATGTAAACTGAACTTTCTTTAATTAGGGACCATTCCTAAAGCATTCATTTTGTAACTCTAAAACTACGGCCCGTACAACAAAATGTCATAGACCATTTTCGACTTAAAAATGACTTTTGGAACTCGTAACTCTTCCCTTTGTCTATCATTTCCGAAACACCCTGTATATACTATATATAAAATAAAGTGTTTTTGTTTATTTTATATTGTGTATGTTTTATATATAGATAGATAGTTGGATAGATAAATGTTTCAGTGCTACACAAACGGATGGACAGGACAAAATAAAATCTTTCCACGCATCGGAATCACGAATTTAGGTGCACAAAGTTCAAGTTACGCTAAGTCCTTAAGCTGACTCAGCCCCAAACAAATGTGATTAAAATTGAAACTTTGATGGGCATCAAATGCATTTCTGTTTAATTACTTAAGGACGGACACATTCGGACAGACTGGCCACGACGATAATTGGGCCAATTTGATGAGTAGATCTAAGAGGTGATTGATTGCCCGGCTCTGAATTATTTTTAATTTCAGAGCTAATAAATCGATTATTTCAGCTTTCTTAGTTTGATATTATATATCGTATAGTATTTTGAAATATAAATAATATATCTTTATTTCAAGATAAAAATAAAATATGAAAATACTTCTTTGGAGAACAGAAATAAAGATTCAATCTAAATTTTATGAAATGATGATTCGATATAAATCTGACGAATTTCAAATCAGCGAACAGAAAGTGTTAAGAAGAATCTTTGCATATTAAAATACTATTTTTTATTATAGACGGAGATGATCTGAAGAAGTACAAATAAAGCTTCAGTCCAAAGGATTTATCAGAAAGAAAATCTATTTTTGATTAAAAACTTTATTGCGGAATTTCAACAAAATGGCATTTAATTTTCACTTTCTATGGAGATGATAATCAATACACTAAAACATTTTAAAAAATTTATGCATTAAATTATTTTAATCAAAAACGATGTTAAACCCTGAAAATTATTATAAAAATTTTTTAAACTCTTGTCTGCAATAAAAGCAGTTTCAGAGATCAATCAAGATTTTTTTAAAGAAAAATCTCTAAAAACTAAAATATAAACTAGATTATAGTAATTATAGATTTGAAAAATACACAAACCCATTTAAAAAACAAAATAAAAACAAGGCGTAACTAGTTTCGATTGCCTTTTTAACGGCAATTCTCTTTCAATTGCGAAAGCAACAACGAAAAACCAGACAATGTAAGTAACCAACAAATAACTCCTTCAGGATTGTTGAGTAAGCAACATGCAGAGGACTGATAACTATTGTAGGACTGATAACTATTTACCAGGACTTAAATATTAAGTGGTGGGATATTGTAGTTTACATAAATAGATTTCATATAGATTGTAATCTCTGGTAAATTGGTATCAGTCGTGGCTATTGTTCTAGAGTCATTCCTCTGCATGTTGCTTATTCGTTTATTCGTTGCTTAATTTGTATGGTTTTTCGTTTTTACTGCAGCAATTGAAAAAGATTTGCCCTTAAAGAGCCAATCGAAATCAATCGTGCCTTATAAGTTTTAATTCCATAATTGTCTCTAAGCTCTTCTTCTTCTTACCATGTTATTAAAATATCTCAAAACTCAATTAAAAATGTATTATTTATTAAAAATATTTTATAGCAAATTTCGGAAAGCTTTCATTCTTTCCTTTATCAAGCTTCATAATTCCAACAAATAAATAGTTTGTATTTGAAGCAAGTAATCGTGCCTTAAAAATATACAAAAAAGCCGATGTTATTTTTTTAGAATTCCATAATTGTTATATGTATTAACATATGTTAAATCATTTTAAATATAAACTATATTTTTAATAAGGATTTTCAAAGATATCTTAACATGTTCTGTAGTATATTTATAAGCCATCTTCAGTCTTTATCATTTCTTAAAATTAACAAAATATGTGTCCATTTCATTTGCAAAATTTTAATTTAATATATTAATTAACAGCAAAATTTAGTGAATTCGAAAATTTGAACATTAAACTTCGACAATTGTAAATTGGCGAAGTTTAATTATTAATGCAAATGACGGATATATTAAAAATATTATCAAACAACATAACAAAAAGATCATGCTGTAAGTATCATCTGATCACTAAATGACAGTACTTGGATCTATGTTCGAACACGAATAAGGATATTTTATTAATTCTTGCTTTATGTATTTGTCTCGAAGCTGTCAAATGAATAGAACTTATATGCAAACTTTTAATCATTTTTAAACCATTTTTACTTTCCTAAACAGGTCTTCTATTTTTTTAATTGCAAAATGAAAAAAAAAAAAGAACTAGTCTGTTCATCGAAGTAAAAAAAGATGATCTAATGAAGTTCAAATAGACATAGAATAATCTTCATTTGTAATCTGCTATGAATATTCATTCACCAAAACTGAAGTATTCCACTTTTTCAATTAATTCGTTTGTATAAACAGCTAGTTAATTGGAATTCATTTCTGTTAATTTCAAGCAGTTTCAATATCCCAGAAGAGATCTGTCTCGTAATTATTATAATTAACCAGTTGTGGTACATTGGACTACAAGATTTAACTTTTCAAAATTTTTCGGGATAAGGTAATTTATAAAGAAAGAAACAAATAAAAAAGTGTTTACGTATTTATTTGAATGGCAAACATTAAAAAAAATGTAATTCATGTTTCTAAATTTCTGCTTAAGTTCTCCACTGTTAGTTTCAAAATTTAATTTCTTGTCACTAGATCACTAGTTTAAACATTAGTAATACTATCAACTTGGTAAAGAAAATATTTAACAGATAAAATGAGATTTACAGTTATGAATTCAATGTCGTTTAAAGGCGATAAATGCACAAACAAACAAACAAAAATATGGTAAAAGACTATCTCTGTTCGCACGTAGAACATAGAATCAAAACCATGGCAACCTACAGTTACGAGAGTTTGTTACTGATCTTTCTTTGAATCGTTTGCAGTCGCAAAAGAAGCTTCTACAATAAATATCTCCAGGTCTTGTTGCAGAATGAATTACTAAAGGCAATTTTGTAAAATTATCATTAATTTGCTTTAATGAAAACAATGGTCAACACCCTCAACGACATCAATAAATAATTAGGGATGCGAATTGTTTTAACAGTCTCAAAATTGATTTTGTATAATGAATATTAAATAGCTTAAAGATGAATTAGCAGGACGACAGCAAAACCGAATAGCTTTTGGAGACAGGGGAAATGATGAATATTTCAGTTCTAGTTAAGTGTAAAATTCCCGCCAGAATTAACGGGAGCTTTAGGGATATGCACATGTTAAATATCATCGATTGTCTTCCTAATTAGATTTACGACATTTAGGCCTATTAATTATTCAGCAATAGAGTGTAAAGCCAGAAAAGTTCTTCTAATAGTGCAAGCTAATTATTGAGTTTTGGCCCGGCCGTTGATTAAGGCAGAATTTGAATTATGTCAAATGTAAATGAAGGGCGGTTAACCGGTGGATGTGAATTGTCCCGTCGTAACACTTTGCCAACTGACAAGTTCATACCCTACTTATAAACATTACTTTATATGCAATGATTTTGAATGATGATTTTCAATTGCTTTCTCTATATTTATTGATGTTAGGAAGACACTGATGTCCATACAACTGCTTCAGTTTGTTTTTTGAAATTCCCGAAAGAACTTCCTTCAAATGTTACTTCTCAAAATTTTTTTTTTTAATTTTTTTTTTTGAAATCGTCAAACTACACAAAGGACACATTTTTTTTTCCCATTCTAAAATCTGCTGAATACAAACAATAGAAAATTTTCATTTTCTGAAAAAAAAAAACATAAATCCGCAATATTTACGAAAGTTGTTGAGTAAAAAAAAAAATTCAAATGCATTTCCTTCCAAAGCAACGTACAAATTGCATTCTCCCCTATCTGAGCAGATGAGCACGGGGCCTTGTGATAAATGCCAATCAGGGGTCATAGATCACGAATATATATGCCATTCAAATCCTCTTCCCACCTTTTATTTCCACTTTTTGAAGATTTTTCCTATTTTCAAAACCTTATAGTCGCGTTGTTTTTATAGCTTTTGTCAAAGTTTCAGGGCATTGGTGAACTACAAATAAGTATCAACAAAGTCAACATCTGTTCGCGGGGTTTTTAGGGAACGGAGCTTAAATGTGGGACGCGACCTCAAAGCTGTAGTTTAGATAACTTCCGTAATTTTGGGCTTTTCAGCTAAAGCTAACCTTGACTTAGATGGCTGAATATCAAACTTTCTTATTAAAATATTATTAACAAATACTATTCACAAATCTCAAGGTGGTGGACCTTTAGGAAATACACTTAACGCGGTAAAGGCGCGACAGAGATATATCACTTAATATTTTAATATCACTTAATCTTTTAATTTCTAAATTCAACTGCCTATTTCACATTGTTACTAGGTGAACGTAATCTTCAATACTGATTATCTTCCGATAAGAAGAGGGTAATGTTTTCTTTCATAGACCAATGTATCTTTCACTATAAAGATGTGTTTTATTCGTTACATAAGAAAAGCTTAAAAGAATAATCTGTTAATTCTCGCCTGACACAGTGCGGATGTAGCCAACATCTAATTTCGACAAAATACCATACTATAATGCTTTGGTGTTAGGCTGACTCTGCAAGATTAAAATTTCTATTACACTATTCAATACTCTTCTATTGGTATTAGTTGAACACCAAATAGAAAAGTTTCTACTTTTGTATTAATTATGACAGATTATCTTGGCTGATTTTTTTACTGGAAAGCCAAACTTGAAGAAATATATTCTAGTGATCAATGACGGAATAAACAGCTCAACGGCAACAGTATATTCCAAATCAATGGGCATCGTGCTACTTAGGCAGATAGTATTTCATATTTACAAGTATTTAATATTTACAATAATGGAAAGATTGCAATGTATTATCATCATTGGTAAACGATCTTAAATCTACTGCAAGCTGAGTCTTTAAAAATGTTCCTACTTTTTTTTCGGTAGAAAGCTGCCCATATCTTCCCGAGTCCTATAAAGAATTTAAATTCAATCCATGTATATGTCACAAGCTTTTTAGCTTCTCTCATTCCTCGAAATTCAGTTAAAGGTTACTGTTGGCCGATCTTCTTGTTATAAAACGTTGTAACATTTTCTAATAGTCTAAGTTAATGAAGTGTATAATTATACACTTATATGCATTTTATTAGTATTTTAACTATTAAATTGTATGACACCATCAGCTTATTAAAGAATACAGTATAAACTACACCTTTTTTCTAAAAAGTAATTAATTTAACATAAATATACATTCAAAAATATCCTATAAGCTATCAACTAAAGCAATTCTCATTTGATCAGTAGGCTTAACAACTTAATACAGTTTATTTATTTATTTTTTTAAAAAAAGGTCTAAATCTAAACTGCATTAGAAATCAATCATTATTATTTCTTGGACGGCTTCTTACAGCGTTTTATTAACTGCACAGGGAAAACTGAGAAATTTTAAAAGATGAAATATGAATTAATATGAATGGATTAATCTGATATCAGTTTGTCTACTTCTGGTAATGAACTTATGGCAGCAGTTATTATTGGATTTCTCTTGAATAATTTTTAAACATATTAGAATTATTAAGATGTCTGAAGTTAATTTGAATAAAGATATCCCAATAAGGAAAAAATAGCTGTAAATTGAAACGTACCAGTTACGATCTTAATAATCAACTATTACTTTACATAATATGAGTTGATTTTCCACTAGATTGTTATGTAAAGCGAAATTATCAACTACAGACTCTGTAGTCATATCAGAATCTTTACTTCTTTATTGTTATAGCTGGCGTTATTATCTTTATATATTCATTAATGCATTAAATTCATTTTAACTTTGTATTTACAACTCTGTCCTCAACCGGAAAATTAAAATAAATCTCTTAGTTGTCAGTCGTATTTGTGGGTCGATGTGGTTGGGAGGAAATCAGTTCCTCTGATGGTTCCGATATTTAGCTACTTATTGTTTACAGTTTACGGAATTAAACGCAGTGAAATGTAAAATCGGTGGACCGAACGCAGGAAGCTTTAAAACCAATTATTTGAGCTTCGCCAAATCCATGACGCCTATTTGGTTCCACAACTTGGGTCCAGTCATAAACAGTCGCATCAAGCACAGCCGTTTCTTAGTGTGGTGGCTGATATATTTACATTTGAAAAACTTTACGGCATATGTATTTAAAGAAGATATTTATAGTAAGTTTCAATTTCGTAAAATTAATAGAGCTTGTCTCAAATAGTGGACATAAACATATTTGTTTAAAGTCCAGAGAAAACTATTTAAGAGTTCGGAGGGTATCAGTTCGATCACCGCCAGAGGTCGAGCATTTTTCCGCCAGAGGTCGACCACCTGATCTAACTTCGTCCATTCTTTGGGAGTGACGAAGATCCAGAATCTTTATCGGTTTATGTCCCGTGTCAGGATAGATCTACGCTTAGCCTCCTACAAGCATTTAGAAACCGAAGCAGTCGTCTATAATATTTTTTCTGATAGCAGAAAATTATAATTATAAATTAATAAATTATAATTAATAAATTATAATTATAAATTAGGATATATATATATATATATATATATATATATATATATATATATAAATATATATATATATATATATATATTTATATATATATATATAAAGGAGAACGTTTGTTTGTTCGCCCTTTGACCTAACTGGATCTAACTTTGCATATGTACTCTTTAGATCCCCATGGAAATAGCAGGCTACAATTGAAACCTGAACACATCTCTCCCTCTCATATTTAATCCCTTCATACTTATGTGGAATTTTCAATTAGAGGTATGTTATCGGGTTGAAATCCGCTTGGTGGCAATTTTTTTTTTTTTGTATTTTTTTTTTCCTGTTTTTTAATTTTTTTTCCTATTTTTTAATTTCTTTTCCTGTTTTTTTTTATTTTTTTATTTATGATAATGAATTTTCTTTTCTTTTTTTATTATTTGAAATAAATAATATTAATCTTAATTGTTTATTTTAATTAAATGTTCTTAATATAACAACAACGAAAACCGGATCCGGACTAACGGGTGTAAACTGGAGGTCAAACTTTTTTGAAGAGTATGTAGATCTCTCAAACCTCTTTAGTGGGAAACACAAAATTTCACATGAATGTTCTTTATCAATGTCGACAAGATACAAATTCGACGAATTTTCTATTTTCGGATCCTAAAGGGTATAAACAAGAGGGGATGGGTATAAACAAAAGCTTGCAGCTTTTTAGAAGGTATACGATTCTCTGAAACCGCTTCAGTTGGAAACCGAAATCTGCGCTTGAATGTTCTTTGTCAAAATCTAAAACACATGCATCGACGAATTTTCGATGTTCGCATCTTAAGGGGTATAAACGGGAGGAAGCGGGAGACAAACTTTACTGTAAGGTACTTTCCGGGGTTTTCAGATAACAACATTACTTTGTAATCATCACGTGCTTTTTCTGCCTACTGGGAAAGGTTTGAAGTGATAAGGATGTGAAGGGCAGAAAGGGGTGGGAGTCTTCAATTCTCAAATCTCGATATTAATTTCAAATCTAGGGCTTATCGAGTTACAAAATAGGATCATAACATTAATTTTAACTACCATTAGATTTTTTTACCAACTGTTTCTAAGTGATGTCACAATTTCTTCGTCATCCATATCAAAACAACTCTTTTTTTTTTTTTTTTTTTTTTTTTAACCCGAGCGAAAAATACGTTTTTCGGCTAGTAAGAGATTTTAATTTACTAAATTTTACTAGCTTCATTAAAGCCGTTAAGCAATTACAAAATTATAAAGATAGAATCGGTGAAGAACATCGACAACTAAGGGTCTACAAAGACGAGGGAGGAAAGGAGTGATGCGGACAGGGGCAGAGAATCCTAATATAAAAACAGAAATCTTTCCAGAATATAATACAGTACACAAATAATTATTGATGAGTGATAAGTTAATTTAGACTGCATTTACTGATAAATATACAAGCTGTTTTTGATTTTATTTTTTTCAAAGCTGAATGAATCTTCAAATAAACTTCCCAAGATATTCGAGGGAAGCGAATACCTCAAGTTTTAGCTCCATAAATTTAGGTAGTAGCATAGCTGAGTTTTTTTTAATCATCACATTCAGGATGAGTGATTAAAATGCAGCCTAAAGACCAAAGAGCCTTAACCTATCAACCAAATAAAAAAAAAAAATCAGACCTTATTTCCAATCCAAAAATTATAGTGGATTCTATTTGCTTAGGTAATGGCAATAGAGCTAATTGCTTCAGTCCCTCCCACAAGTGAAATACAACCAGATTTCAATAATTGCATTTATTTCAGAAAGGGTCATTAGGGAAAAGAAAAAGGTAGATGTTAAGTAATGTCGAGTAAACTGTCTTACATGTTGATTTGTTTTCTTGTTTGCAAAACGCTCATGCAGTTTAATGTCTTTTCCGGGTGTAGATGTATAATGTAAATATTTTTCACTGCCTTGTCCCTAGGATTTTTGCTTTTGTTTGTCGCTTTCAACTGTCTCATGTAAATCCGATTAATGCCTTCCGCAAAAAAAAAAAGTCCTGTCTTAATACAATCCTCTCTTTTTATTCACTAAATATCCTAGCCTTATGTTTTCCCTGTTATTAGATTTTCGCTGCGATGCTGAAAACAAAGGTCTTCTCGCCGCATCCAAAGAGGGTGTGGGGAAGGGGCTAAGAGCTTATTGTATTGGCGATCCGATGAGGCGATAAGGGACACCACGAACTCAATTGAGCTCCGCAGTCGACGAGCTCTTTAAAAACACAGCCACCAGAGAGAAGCAGGCCTGAAATTACAGCAAGTCACGTTAGCAGCTGATTTGACGGCGGTCTGTTGTACTATATATTCTGGTTGCTAAGTGTCCGCCAGGTAACAACGCCGCAGAAGGTCGATGGAAGATTAACAACAATACAAAAAAAAATGTAGCAACATCTATGGAAAGATCGATGGACGTGGGTCGCTTCTTCTGTCGAGGTTAAAAAGATCTCACGAACAATGCTGCAACTTCCGTTGGAACCCTAACTGGCGCCTGCAGAAAACACTATAAGAGGCTTAACGACAAACCAGAGAAAAAATAAAAAAAAGCTTAATTCCTGATCTCGTTAATTGGGAAAAGGTGTGTCAAAAATATATATGTACATAAAAAAAATAGCCATTCGTAATCAGCCTCCTAGTGTTCGACGTCCGGTTTTTCGATCAATATTGTCGTCGCTTCAGACTGGCGGAATTTAGAATTGACATTAATGCACTTGTTTTGAAGGATATTCGACTGGTTTAGAAACATTGCAACTTACGAAATTCAAAACGCAATTTTCATACAGAGGGAAAGCTTTAGTCATAATAATGTATATCAAACTAAAGGTTTATATTTAATGTAAAAATTCAAATCGATGTCTTTCGATAGTAGGCACTTTTTACGTTTGTTTTCTTTATGACAGATTCATCAGAAAAGTAAAAACACACTTCGATGGATAAGAAGAATGTCATTTTGTTTTTTTTGTTTCATAAATAAAATGATTTATTTCACTGCATCATTTTCATAAAAAATTTAATAGCAAGCTAACGCAAATATTATTGTGATCTATATTATTTTTAAAAAAAGCAAACAAACAAATTACCGTTAATTTCATCTTGCCTAGTACATTTTTTTGCTTTTTTTTGTGTTGAATCTGTATCTTTCGATAGGGTTATAAAATCTAGAGTAAAATCCTAAAAAACTAAAGGATGATTAAAAAAAACTCAGCTATGCTACTACCTAAATTTTATCCCTTTAAATTTTTATTATTTTTCACTTTTTTTGTGAAAACGACACAAACAATAAATCTAGGTTTATTTTCAAATTTCAACATCTGCTAAAAAAGTTTTCCATTTGTCAGAAAAAACTTAAAAAATATTACGATTTTAAATTACCTAAATGTGATAAATGGTATTCAAACCAAGAGCAAATAGATTGTCTAAAAAGTATCAAGAGTCATTGTTTAAGACATCCATAGAAATCCACTGTTTAGTTTCTAATGCTTGGAAAACTTTGTCTCGTTCTCGTGCTATTTCTCAAAAAGGATCTTCTTGAAAACATTTCAAATATAAAGTAAGTTAGATTCCAGTAGTCCGTAAATATGCATATCAAATTTTAAGAAGATCTATCCAGAGTTCAAAAATTGTAGGCAAGAGAGAAAAACACAAGGACACACACGCACACACATACAAACATATTGACTGACAAGGAGAGGATACGGCTTGTATCTCGCGAAATTTGATGCCCTTTTGGGACATGAAAGTACTCATGAAGTACTTCAAAAATATACCAGGTTTTAGTTGTTAAGCCTCACTGTCCTAGGAATGTATGCTAAAAATAAAAGGAGAAAAATTATCTATTATAAAGATCTTAAAAGAAAAAATAAATAACACACAATAACTAACAACAAAATTTCACTAAGCTGATCTGATTTTAGATTATTTTGCTGGGTAACTGAGGACGACGCCGTTTCAGGTTTCACCACCTTCTTCAGCTCAGTCCCGACCCAGCAAAATTCAGCTGAAGAAGGTGGTGAAACCTGAAACGGCGTCGTCCTCAGTTACCCAGCAAAATAATCTAAAATCAGATCAGCTTAGTGAAATTTTGTTGTTAGTTATTGTGTGTTATTTATTTTTTCTTTTATGATATTAACATTGTACACACGTTAATTTTGATTGTATTATAAAGATCTTCTGAAGGTTTTTTTTTTCCGAAATTCTGTAACTGCCTACTATTAGGGCTTAAAAGAAAGTCTATAATTTAATTCTTAAGCTTAAACATTGTGTCTGAAGCTGTCCTTTTTGAACAGTAGTAATCATAGTCAGGTGAGTGTACAAATGCTAACAACTTTGCAAGTAAATCTCACTAATACTAATAACTAAGGACAGGGGCATATATAAGGGGGAGGCCCCCCGAAATAATGAAGATATGTCCTCCAAATGTTTTCTTTTGGTTGAACAGATAGGTTTTCATTGTTTTTTTTTTTTTTGGTTGAATAGATTTTTTGGCCCGGCCCCCCCCCAAAAAAAAATTGTAAAGGTATGTCCTCCCAACGTTTTTTTTTTTTTTTTTTTGGTTGAACGGATAGGTTTCCATGGGGTGTCTACTTAATTATATTAATCTTTCCCCCCCCCCCCCCGAAAATATATTCTATATACGCCACTGACTAAGGAACGCTTCTTGCATTTACCTACCATTTATTACCAAATAAACTACAACAGTAACTGATTTGCAGTAGAAACACAGTATATTGAAAAACTTGGAAGTCATTGTAGCTAGAGGTCATTGGAACATTTAAAAGTATTTTACAATAAGATTCCAATAATATTTTAACGAATCGAACTCATGTTCAGGATTAACCTAGCTCTCTATAGCCGAGAGCTTGGGAGTTGATATGTTTTATCACAGATTTTAAAGATTACGTTCTTAAGGTGCCGGTAAAAAAAAATAAAATTCGGACGAATAAATTTCAATTTCCAAATCCTTATGTGCATGAATCTCTTTTATTCCGTCAGATGATGCTACATGGACTAATTAAAAACATTAGTTATAGTTATGGCAGCAACTTCTAACCTTTATCAAATGGAGCCCTCTTTAACACTCTTGCTATGCTTATGCGCCGCCCCAAAATAGATTTAGGGAAATAACATGTGTGTATATGTGTACATGTCTCTCTTTGGCGAATTTGTTTTTTTTATATCATCTTTTGTGAACTTCATAAGTGTTTGAATAATAATAATAAGTTCGAAAGAACTTATAGTCTACTTTACTTTTCCTTCAAATGTTATTACTTAATTTTTTTTTTCATATAAACACATGAAAAGTACATAAATGACAAGCTTACATTTTTATTCCAATTATAACAGCTACTGAATACAGAAAGTACAAATTATCCATTTTCTGAAAAAAAAAGTTCTTAATTGTGTAAACTGGATTAATTTTAATCCCATGAAATCCAGGCTTAATGGTTAAGCTAAAGCATTTCATAAAGAATGATTAAAACAATGAGATTAACAGAAATCTGATAAAGATCTACTGTTTAAGCTCTAATGGTTTTTTTATAATGAATTTTTGGGTGATTTCTTGATAAGGTTACAATAAAGAAAAGATTCTAAATATAAAAGCTATATCCTCAAATATTTATACCAAGTTTCAAGAAGACCCATCAGCAATTCAAAAGTTATGGGGGTGGAGGGGACGGAGGAGACAAGTTCCCTGACTGAATTGATGAGCTTCACTATCAAATTGGAAAACAGCTATAAAATAACAAATTTCCGTTTCCAGAGTCAGAACAAAAAAACGAAGGTCTGATAAATAGATTTAAGCTTTACACGGATGTTTCCCTTCTACTCTAATAGATAGCCTTCATCTACCAATGGAACCACCAGTGGTGGTCCTATCTATGAAGAACCGTTTCGATAATAGAAACTGAGAAAACGAAGCTCCAATTTAAATGCGTTTTATTTATGATTGTGAAGAATTTCGATAAAATAACAAAAGTCTCATAAGTAGATGCTACAAACTTTAAATTCCAAAAGGTTTTGTGGTTCCCTTTTACTCCGTCAATTAAGGAAGCGCGTGCCGATTTTCTGAACAGAACTGCGAAGAAACTAACGCTCCGCTTAACGTGTTTAATACGGCATTGTGAGGATTATTGCTGACAGAAGTTATGATTTCAAAATCTTACGCAAAGATCCTTTGTTTTATGAGACTTCAGTCGCACAGGCCACTAGTTTATGTATGGATGGATGCATACATTCTCTTCCCTTCCCCCTTCCTTATAACTTCTCACAGATCTTCAAGCTCAACATAGATATTTAAGAACAAAAGTTTATCTTTCTGAACATTTCGAAAATTAAATAGAATGGCTTGATGAAAAGACACACTTTTAAATTACCAAAACAGAATATCAATATAAAATTTATTGTAGGATAGATCTTTTAAAAATCATTTTTAGTGGCCCTGTAGACAAGAGGTGTTAGGGTCCATGTCTGTATAAAGCCCTCCACAGCCTAAACCAGGAATTGGAGCCAATTGAGTCGTATCGCGTTGAATTCCCATATGGCCTGGAAGTGTGAAACAAAAATTCAATTTTCAGTCGAAGCCACTTCCGGTTTTAAATGGAATTTGACCATATCAGGAAAATAGTGGTATTGACAAAATTGGGATCTACCTGTACTGAATCTTCAATGCAGAGAAAATATAATATCCTCGACCAAAATATCCTTCGATTCAAGTTATCTACTGACTCTTTGTTAGCATACTTACTCATAGTCGCCGAACCATGCAAAATGGGAGTCTAGGCACACTAAATGAACTCAATGCGGGCATCTCTTCAATTAGGAATGATTGGGAGACAGTAACTCTCCTGCAAACCAATTTAGATGTCAATGATATATATCGAGACGGCCATGATGGAAATTGTACTTGACCCTTTAATGACAACAGCTTGAGGAAATAAGTTTTGCACGCCAATCATTAATAGTGACACTTTTAACAATCCAGGACTTGGTAGATTGCAATCTGTATAAGGTTGCTTTGTTATGTGTTTATTACAAAATGTGTTCACGGAAACATTCTATTCAAGGTTAAAAATGAACGAATGACATTTAAACATGATAATTCTACGGAAAGTCTATTCAGATTCTTTCAGACAATTCTTGTGTACACTTTTTATTTGTTCTTAAAGAGTCACGTAGTTATTTCACAGCTTATTTCAAAAATGGGAACTGCATTGATGTCGTAACAAAACAAGGTAGGGATAGCGATTAGTAAACCAGTCACAATGCTTCGCAACGTCTTCTGATACATATAAGAAAATATAATTGATATTGCTTTAATTTCCTAATTATTATAAATGTGATTGTTGCGAATGCAAAATGCGCAGTTGTTGCGATCATTGTGATTGTTGTAGAGCTATATTAGCAATGCGATTGTTGCAAATGTAAAAGACGCAATTGTTGCGATTGTTGTTATTGTTGTGATGTTGCTAATGGATATTTTAATGATACTTGTCCACAGCCAAAACGGGAATATTAGTCTTCTGATCCTTATCAGAAGACTAAAACGCATATTTGTACAAAACACAAATGACGATAAAATAAACTAGATACCTTAACACTTATCTTCCACCACCACAATTCCTCTCCTTACGGCTCTTACGCCAAATCAAATATTATATTTCAATCTTAAATGAAATGATACTTTTACTAACAATTTCAAATTCGGAAATTAAAATGAAACAAAAGAATTGATCTCAACTATGTGATTAACTATGAATTGATCCATCTAGAATAGTCCCCTGGGAACACAAATAATCGTGTTGTGGCTACACAATTTTCGTTAAATTAGTTCCATTACGAAATTCACGGAGAACAATTCCCACAAGTTCCACAATCGCTGTAGCATTAATTTTGATAAGCAAATCACTATTTTATTTAATCCCTATTAATCGCTTAATCCGCACTAATTTGGTTGGCATCGTATAGTGTTTTCTTTTTACTTTACCTTCATGTTAGCCAAAAATAATAAACATGAATATCCAATTGCCAAAATCATTAAATAACCATTAACTGCCATATGTTTATGCTCAAATTTGGAATTGAAACTGCAATTTTACTTTTATACAGAGAGAAGAGCATGCATGGGAAGCCTTAGCATTTACGAGCATTGCGTTGTTTTTTTTGTTTTTCTAAAATCAAAGGCATCTTCAGTATTAAGCATAAAGAATCATTCTACGTGTTGGTGCATTTATTGTCTATAAAAGATGGATTATGAAAAATTAAACTCTACGTTTTGCGATGAGTTGTCAGATTTCATTTATGTAATGTATTAGAATGTTTGCATCTAAACAGAATTTCAGTTACAGCAGAGTTCAATGCAAATGGACGGAGAGACAGACAGAAACTGTCCAGTTATTAGATTTTACAGATTTTTGCATTTTAACTAACCTTAAAAAATCATTGACACTATCACTTTTCTTCTATCAATTACTATAATATTTCCATCTTCTTCATCTATCAGAAAGCAGGAGTAAGTTTCCAACCTACAACAAGAATTCATTAATGTTTTCAAAATTCGAACAAATTATCAGCGTCACATTCAAAACACATTCCATTTAAATTGTTACAAGAAAGCATCTTCTTATGTAATAAATTATTCTACTATAAAGCGTTGTTGTTACTTTAAAATTGTGTTACATCACGTATTCCCTGAAAAGAATGCTTTAGTTAGATAATTTGAATGCAATTTGAATGCAATATGTATTCAATGGCTTGCTGATAATTTGTTAAGAATTTTTAAAACAATAACATAGGTTGGAAACTTACCACAATCATTCTGATACCTGAAGAACATCACAAAAGGTATAAGTGGTCGAAATGTTGTAGTAATTGATAGGAGAAGGAGTATTAAATGAACTTATATATCTTTGGAGATATTTTTTGTTTATTATTGACTTTCCTTGTACTCCGCAATTGATACGAAAAATCTCAGAAAATGCAAAATAGGAATGTTAAAATTCGACTCGTCGTAATCATTTTTAAACAAAAACTAATTTGTTTATATATTAGCGATTTTCGATTTTTGAAGCTATTCTTTCGTAAGATGAATCTGAGCCCATTTAAAGAGAATTCATCTAGGCAAAATCTAGACAAGTAAACATATGAAAATAAATAGATTTTAAGCAAAATACTTATAAACAGAAAGACAGAATTGTGAACAACTAAATTGTATCGAAGCGGAAATTTTCGTGATTTTCTTGTAAATTTCTTTTAAAAAAAATCAGAATATAATCAAAACTTCTAGGCAAGCTTTTAAGCAAACCATTTTCTGAGAAGTGAAAATGGGAGGGGGGGATCTCGAAATTGATGTTACTTTCCACAATATAATAGATACTGATGAGACACGGAGCTCGAATAATTACCAATCAAAATAGTAGATTGAAATAGGAAGAGCCACACTCACCTGTTTAGCTTCCTACGAAGATGCTCAGTGAATTATTCGTTATAATGTTCTTTCTGTTAATTCGTTTTTATTTATTTCCACTAACCAATTTACGTATCCTAACTATTTCCCAAAACTGTTGATAGATGGCGCCCGCACAGTTTTAAATCGCCCCATAGAGCTGATAAATATACGATACGTTCGGTTAATTAATACGTTCGATTTCAATATTGTACTGCATGTATTGTTTAAAATTTAATTTTAATTTAGTTTCAGTTCTAAGTTTCGGTTTTTACTTGATGTAATTTGGTTTTTCGAATAACTAATGCAAGGCTTCCGGAGCGAAGCGACGGTAATCGGCTACTGTTACTCTAAAGCTTCGTATTTTTAATTTATCTGCCCATTAAAATAGATTAGCATAGCTTTTCAGTAATGTTATTATTAAGCAAATTTATGGATAATAGTGGTACTTCAATTTTTTTAGTTTCAAACTTCCAAAAGAAAATTACTAATAATGGTGGTACCTAAAAATCCTTTCGTCTCGAATTTAAAAAAAAAAAAATTAGCGAGATTTCAACTTCCTTAAATTTTTAGCTTCCAAGGATCTTTAGTTTTCGAGTTAAAAATTTCGAGTACAAATTTTCATTAGTAATTGGAGTTATCATCACACAAAAAGACGAAAAAGGAAGTTGTGTTATGATATAAAAACCAAAGACAATGATATTGAAGAATTTTGTTTGACTTTTATTATTAAAGAGAATCTTCATTTTTGCCAATTGAATTTCAAACATTTCGGAAGCTTTAAGGTGACTCTATAATTAAACCGTTGGTTCGCAAATCAAAATCCCTTAATCCTTTATTTATCATCGGTGGTAACAAATTAAAGTTGACAAGAAAAATGATCTACGCAGCACACAGGTTCCTTTAATACTGTAAAGCTACATTAATCCATACTTTTGCAGCTGACAAGATTCCAAGGGAAAAATCAATAGGATTTTTGCCTATTTTTGTGGATGCCGGCTATGTATTTAAACCACAGTGAACAGCGGAAATCCATTCACAGATAAAAACATGATGAAAAAAATATACTTTAAAATTATCCCCAATTTTAAATTTTTATTCGCGAAATGTAATTAGAATTTCAATGCACTTTTAATATCTAAGTTTACAAATGAAATTTTGCAGTTAGAGAAGTAATCTGTTAGAAGTAGAATAAATTAGAAAAAAGTTAGAATAGAGTACTGCTTTAACCGAGAACTAAATGAAATTTAGATTCTCATGTCACTGTATTTATAATGATTTAAATAGAGGGTTGTTATCTTTCTGTAAATGTTAATCTTTCTACAAATTTATTTTCTAAAAAGATCTTCAAAGCGATAAGAACTAGAGACAAAAGTAACTAGAATATATAATTATTCAGAAATCGGATTTTTTTGGAGGGTCTCTACAATCTTAAATTGCACTTTTCGAAACTTAGTTAGATTCGAAACATTTCCTTAGAGCTTCTGTTTATATATACAAGCCCACAAATAAGAGCGGAAACAACATCTCCCCCTTATGGTAAGAAGTGTGCCTGTCAACCTTATTACAGATTACATGTTAAGTTGATCGGATAATTGTTCTAATTGTCAATGTCAAATGTCAAATTTTGTCAATGCCAAATTTTGTTTTAGTATAATATAAAAGCAATAAACGTTTCCTTGAAACAAACAAATTAATCATTGATTCTCTGTAATAGTCCATATCAATGAAAACTCGATGCTTTCGAAGATTTTGTAATCTTCTTCTCATTAGAATTGACAGTTATTAATTTAATAATCCTGTATTATCTCTATTCTAGGAACTAAATAGCTGTATCTTGGAGTTTTCACTGTTCTGCGCCCTTGCTGAATATTTATCTAAAACAATGCTGATGATAAGCGGTAAGCACTCAATGCTACACCATTATACCACCTTTACCATTGGCTTTACCTTCTCTAATTCGCGGGTGATACTGCATTATTAATCACAATTAATTAACATATGTAGAATTTGCTTAATGATCCCCTACAGGGTAATACCGTAAAGCAATATTGAAATGTGATGGCACAAATTTAAGTGAATTTGTTAGTTACTGGAAATAATTGTAATTATTGAAATTGGCCTTCTTGTCCACCCGCAAGGTAAATGTTAAGTCTCCATGTATTATCTGCAATCATGAAACATTTGAGCCCGATCTGACTGGAGTTCCGTCATACCATATAATGGTCTCTGATTTGAAGACTGAGTTGAGCAGATCTTCGAACTCTTCCGTTTTGTTACCATCTTGCTACCCTTGTCCTTCGCTGTGTTAGCTGAAGTAGTTTTGCAAGTCCCATCATCGCAACGAACCAACTCAACGATTTAGCTGTATCAATTTCATCAAAAAATTATTCGCGAACATATCTGCCACGTTGTTGGAAACCAAACTGGAGCATAATTGCTGTAATCTTATTTGGACATAGACCTAATTACCTAACTTGGACTTGCAGTAACACCTTGGTTGATGCTATATATAAAAAAGCAACATGTGGTACGTCTAGACTATACATCACAAAATTCAATTTTTGTACTTCTAACTCAAGAGAAGCTTCTGAGTTAGATGTTTCAGGACAACGTGTTGAACGTATAATTCAGAACAATAGAAATGATTAATAGGACAAATAGATTCTAATTTTTTTTTAAATTTATAAAACATAAAAATATAGCAGTTTTGGGAGAAGCGATCATTTTCCATCATCGGAAAAACAAATTAACAATGAGCCAAGATAACAAGTTTTGAAATGAATTCAGATTTCAACGGGAAGAAAGCAATTTCTTAGTCACTTGCCATTGTTCCAGACAGCGTATATTTATTTTTCGAAGGTAAATAACACTGTAACACTATTTGAAAAGTCAGTGTTTGTCAAAAGACGACAATATACGATAGGAACATTATATATGTACTATTAATTATGTCATGTCTAAATATTACAGGACGACTAATTAGTATTATCCTTTCATTTTCCTGAGTAACACTTCAGCAATGTATAATTGCTGAATAATATTCGGCTTCTGTTTATAGACAAAGTTTATTCAATGTGCACAAATCTCAACCAAATAGAAAACAATCAAGCAAGCTACCGTGTTACCCTATGATGTGAAGTAGGATCAATAGGACGACTGATAATGGCTTCATTTGCATAAAAGATTGCATCACTATGTTAACTTACGAGAATAAGTAAATCTATATCGGCTTAACGTAAAGCCAAGCAGCTGAAAAATTGCAAGCCAACCAATTCTTCCAGCGAAATCTGACACAGACCCATATTTTCTCCGTCGTACATTTTTGAATATACCACGACTCCGATCTTCATTCTTTCTAATCTGAATCAAGGTTAACTACATCATCAATAAGGAAAGGTATAGTTTTTAAGTGTTAACTGAAAAAAAAAGTCAAGTTACAGATGGAAGGCAATTGAATTACTGTTGCTAAATCCGCTTTGCAATTACTGAACAATATTATTCTTAAAGGCGCTACTCGATCGCTGGAAACCCATCGATCCAACCACTTTCTCAAAGCTCTTTAATTCTCTAGCGAAACATGGTGAGAAAATTGAGGGAGGGTCAGAAAAAAAAAAAAACTAGAAAGAAAACAAACAAGATTGCATTTTCTTTTTTCTTTTTTTTCATGGCTAAAGTTCATGTTTTTCACAGTTCCAATTAAAAAAAAAAAAGGTTACAGAAACACTCCGATTTCCTTTTTTTAACGATTAAAAAAAAGAAGAAAGAAAATATACAAAAAAAAAGCAGCACTTTGATGTCCTTTTTCCTTTCAAGAACAGCCATGTGCCAACATTTGCACCTATTTTTCTGCGTGCCAAAATAACTCAAAAAAAGAGAACCACGTAAATAATTAACAGCGCTTCTTTTCTTCTTTTTACATCTGATTTCTATGCTTTCCTCTTGGGTTTACCAATATATAATCTGAAAATAAATGGCTGCAATTCAAGGGAACTTTTTTTTTTTAGATTGAAATTAAGCAGATTTTTGCAACAGCTGCTTCTGTTAATCGCCTCCATTTTAAAGGGACCTGCATTTCATTCAGCTTACTGAAGGATGACGCAATTACTGATAATGTGGACTCATTATGGAAGACGACACAGTGACGTCAATGTCGATTGAATACCTTCAAACGCTTTATAACCTGTTTAGATCAACAGAGTAGTTGTGACAACTTCACAACACTACATCTCATGAATACCTACTCTTCATGATATGTAGTGTCTAATATTCTGATTAAAATATGCTAAAAAAATAGAACACACCAATATTAATTCGTAATAAAATTGTTGTAGTATAAAAAAACACTAAAAAAAATTTATATTAAAAAACACGTGCGAGAGCTTTCGGATCCCTTAGCAGTGATCCTTTGTCAATCAGTAAAACTAATTGAATAAATGAACTGAATTACAATTGTTCTGTCTTTAACATACTAGATATCTTAGTGGCGACTCTACGAAGGACATGTTTTAGATCTAAAAGAGATCTGTGTGTAAGATTTACAAGATAACATTTTGCTAACTATAATCATAAACATCAAAGCATAAATATCTCATCCTCACGATAATTTTATAATCTTCTAAAAATATAAAGTATTGAAATAAAACCACTTCTCCATCTTAGAAAACATCAGATCTATATTTCAGCCCAATGACGGGTCTTCTTCAGGATAAAAAATTAAATGAAATACAGGAAAATAAAGAGAGAAGAAACATCTTCTTTTTCTTTCATGATCATTCGATCATGATTTGAAAGAGAAAGAAGATGTTTCTTCTCTCTTTATTTTCCTGTATTTAATTTAATTTTTTATCCTGAGAAGACCCGTCATTGGGCTGAAATATAGATCTGATGTTTTTTAAGATGGAGAAGTGGTTTTATTTCAATACTTTATATTTTTAGAAGATCAAAGCATAAAGATAAGCATAAATGAAAATAAGATCAGATGGTTTTAAAAAAAATCACAACCGCGATTCTAACACATGAAAAAACAACTTCGTGTTTTGGAAAAAAAATTAAACGAATTTTTGTTATTTTCGTTACACTTTATTACAGCAACAAGATTAAACACTTGCATATACAAAAGATCCAGTTTGCAAATACATGACAAAAAATAGTTTTATAAGATCTCCTGAATAATGTTGCGATTCCGATGCGTTCATCTATCTAAATTGGTGAATAATGTTCTTGAATGTCCAGAGTTGTAGTTTTAAATTTGAATGGCGTCGTTAAAAAAATGAGTTAAGATTGATAGCAGCTAGTATCAAAAATATTTTGAAATATTTAAATAAATTGTAACGAAATACAACGTTAATTAAAAAATTGCGGAGAGCCAACACACAAGACTAGTTAAAAAAAATTATTTACAATTGAAAAGTTCACAACCGGTTTCACCTCCAATACGAGGCTTTGACGGTTGTGAACTTATTAATTGTATAAATAGTTTTATAATTTTTTTTTAACTAGTCTTGTGTGTTGGCCGCAATTTTTTAATTACTATGCGCACGCATAAATCTCTATATGTCGTTATAAATACAATGTTTTTGAATTAATTTTTGTATGTGCTCCAAGTTTTGCTCCATCAAAATTTACAGTTGTTTCATCAATAACAGTCTTAAGACTTTATCTTTCAAAGACTTCAACTTTATTTAGCTTCAATTTATATTTAAAGAAATGATTTCTTCATCCTTCAACAACAGAACTGACTTATCAGAATATCAGCCATGATACATATTCCATAGATACTTTGGTAAATAAGATTAATGCGTTTCCACTTGTTCACAATTTCGTTGAAAAAACGGTGAAACAAAGAGATATGAAGTGTAAGGCTTGCTGATGTTCGGTTAACTCCATTTTACCAAAATCGACTTATCACCTTTTTATCCTAGGACCCAAAATTTTTATTATGGCTGATTACAACTTGAATGTAGTAATTTTACTTCTAAACATAAAAAAAAAGACATTTTTTAAGGTAACAATTTCTTCGAAAACTTTTTTTAACGTTTTTTAAAAATGTAATATCCAAATTTATGGAATTGTAATTTCGAAATGTAAAAAAAAAAAAAAATAGGCAATAATAAGCCTCAAACTCTGACTACTTTTTTATACGTTTTTAAGGTAATAATTTCTTCGGTAAAATCTTTACAATATTTTATAGAAAAAAAAAAACGATATTTCAAATTTATGTATGCGTGCCCACATTAATAAAACAATGCACACTATCGGGGAATGTATCTTACTTGACAGTCTTTTTTTCATTATCCTTATTATCCAAGATTATATTTTCTGTGAGCAACATATTCGCTTCTAACCGTGCCGGCCTGGCCGAGCGGTCTAGACGGCGGTCTGCCGTTGCGGCCAGTGTGCCGGTACCTGGGTTCGAATCCCGGTCGTGGCATGGATGTTTCTTTCTTCTTCTGTTTCTCCTTCTGTCCGTTCCTGCGGGTACCACTTGATGCTGCCTCCTGTGGCGTACCCTGGGCAACACTTCGTCGCGTCGGTTAAAGGCATCATATCTCGCCCCTTGTTGTTGGCCTAAAGATAGATTATTAATCTATGAGCCTGGGCATTTGAAAAAAAAAAAAAAAAAACATATTCGCTTCTTCTTCCTTACGTCGATTTGGGCCAACTAGGGACCACTAACACTAGCCCCGTATGACAACCGTCATGATTGAGCTAGGAAAGTTCGAGAACGGGCACGAGATTCACATCAAGTCCAGATTAAGTTTCCAGGTGGAAACGGACGAAACAAAGACTAAGAAAGAATGCCGGGATTCGAACCCACGTTCCGATACAACGGCCACACTGTAGACCGCCATCTAGACCGCTCGGCCATGCCGCAACGGCCATATTCGCTTCATATATTTCTATATTACAAATAAATATTAATACATTCATTATAAGTAAAATCAGCAGAACAACTTTTTTAATTAAAAAAAATGATATTTAATGGAATTAATTCTAAATGAATGTTGACTTTAAAAAAATTAAATACTAATAACTGTCTGAAAAAATTAAACAATTTGTTTTATTTCTTTACAAACTAAGCAATGTGGGATTTTTTGGCTTTTAAAATAATAGGACTCGAATAATCAGCGGAAACAATAGTCTTTAGATATGTCCATAAATTAATCCATTTATTAAAGATAAAATATAAAAATAAATAAATAAAAACCGAACTGACCCCACGTTCACAGAACCATACTCAGAATTAGGTTTCCGTGAAGACACATCAAGTAATGTTTTTAATTAAAATAATTGGTAATTACAATTAATGGCTTTTTTTTTCTAAATACAGCTCAATGACTTTCTGTTGAATAAAACAAACGTTTCTTAGTTAGGTAAACATATAAATCTAAAAGAACCATCAACTGCCGATTTTTCCGCTTCGGCTGCAAAGTTGCATCAAGAATATTAAGTAGATCCAAGGAAAACAATAATGAAATTTCGAAACCATTTTCGCGAATGAAGTATCCGTCCGACCTTGTTTGGCACAAATCTCCTTATTTCTGTCTCTTATTAAATTATAGCAGCCTCACGTTAGGTATGAATTGTCTGGGAAAGACCCCTTCTAACACGAAAACAGCCTCCCTTTTCCCTGCCTGCCCTGGAAAACAGCCAGGTAAATGCCAGGAACGATGCCTCGATAGCTGGCCCAGACTTGTTTACCTGGCAAAAAATTGCAACCTTCGGAAACAGTTGCTAAAGATTAAAAAAAAAAAAATCGAAGTCGATTAAAGTTCACTCAGTAGCTGCTTTTTTTCTTTTTTTTTTTTTGTATTTTTGCGATTTTTTTAAAGTCTCAAGATTATACTTATTGCAAATACAGAAAATTTAAGTCTAATATTAATCCATCCATTGGACGCTGAGTTATGGTACAAGAAATGTATCAACTTTGGAATACAAATACACCTCGAGATATGACCATTCGAAGTTACTACACAAGCCCCATAAATTTAGCTTTTCGAAACAAACCTTTCCGAATTGCATCCGACAATGATCGTAAAGAAAGACTGTGTATCTAGTTCTAGTTCTAGGCGTTTCCAAGTAAACAATTCGATTGCGCTGACAGTGATATAATAATACAGTGCTTATCAAACTATTATAATGGTACGTACAGTGCTATACAAGGATCGTTGGTTAAGTATGGTAAATCACACATAGACGGCAGCACTATGAAAAAAAAAATCCAAAACCATTTGGTTCTATCCATCAGTCGCACTTGTGTCGATTTTCAGTTGTGGGTGCTGCATAGGTTTGACAACCCTCTGAATCGACGACTGTAGCATTCAAGTGCTTTTTCACCAGGATAAAGCGCCGTCTCATAAATCGGCCGCGTAATGTCAAAATTGCATGAATTGGGCTTCGAATTGATTCCTCATCCACCCTATTCCTCGGACATGGTCCCGTGCGTCTTCTTTCTGTTCCCGAAGTTAAAAATTAGGCCCGGAGGAAAGAAATTTTCGTCGAATGAGGATGTCATCGACGCCGTCAATGACTATTTGTAGAGTTTAGGAAAACCGACTTTTCCTAAGGAATGAAAAAATTTGGAAGCTCGCTGGGTCAAGTGATACCATAGTCTCCTTCGAGGGCTTAGAAATAAATTGATTTTTTTCCCCAAAAAAGTTTGTTTAACTTGCTTTCTTACCAAACTTTTCAAAATCCCTCGTACTTTCAAACTACCAGTTATTAAGAAAGTTCTATGTTACAGATAGATTGTAAACAGCTTCTCTTTACTACAGAAATACGTCATATTGTAGGCTATTTTTTTTAATTGTCATTATTGCTGTATTATCGTTATTTGAAAAATGTACTTCCACTGCATTATACAATAAGATTAAGTGAGCAACTGAATAATGTCTATAATATTTTTGCATATTAGATATTATCTATAAAAGTTAATTCAAATATGTGCGAGTTATTAATGTATGTTCTATATCTGATTTATCGTATGCAATTTTCGACTTACAACCCCGTCGTAAATCAAGGTACATCTGCATTTGCATAAATAAAGTCAGTCTTAACTTGGCAATTAGCAGCTTATATTTATTTAAAATGATAACACTGTTAAAAGAAATGACAAAGAATTAACTTAACAATGAGGGTCAATCTGTAATCCAGAAGGCACTACGCCTAGCTTCAATACTAGTTCAGCATTTCAAACATCTGAAATCTTAAGCCCCGCGAACACCATCCGATTTTCCACCAACTTAGTTGGCCAACTTTCAATTTTCGAGTTGCTAGAGCCGACTTTGAGCACGTTTCTCAGCGACTTGGCAGCGATTTTAGTTGGCCGACTCGAGTCGGTTGTGTACGACCAACTCGGGAAAGTTGGTAATTCCATCACAGGACAGCGTTGGAACACGTCAGTCATGATGTCACGACTATGGAAAGAATTGGCGTCCATAAACAATTATCATCGCTTCGAATCGACGACAAGCGAGTACACAATGAATATCAGAGTATTGCGAGTTTCCTTCATGCATAAATAAAGTTTATACTGAAATGCAGTAATTGTATGCGGCAGAATTTATCAGTGAGGTTTCAAAACCTCGATTTTTTTCGGATTTTCCACAGCTGCTGGGGGAAACACATTTAATTCTGATATTGCTGCTATCGCGGCCACAGTAAACCTTTTTTGAAAGAAGCATGTGTACCTGACAGAGCACAAATGCTCATTCACTTATAAAACAATACATGAAGATAAACTCTAATATTTAATGGTAATTATCAAAGCTACAACACTGTGAATTTACATATTTGCGAGTTGGATGGTGTTCTAGCCTGACAAAATCGGACCAACTCGAAATTGACCAACTAAGTTGGTGCAATATCGGATGGTGTTCGCGTAGCTTAAGGATGCTTATAATATTAAATCCGATTTTATCTAAAGGTTTCATTCTGTGATTTTATCTAATTTAAATCTAATTTTTTTTTATCAGGTATAACTGTAGTATAGTGAAATAAAAGATCACTGGCAATATGTAAATTCACAGTGTTGTAGCTTTGATAATTACCATTAAATATTAGAGTTTATCTTCATGTATTGTTTTATAAGTGAATGAGCATTTGTGCTCTGTCAGGTACACATGCTTCTTTCAAAAAAGGCTTACTGTGGACTGAGATTGAAATTTTTCACTTCATAAAATGGATATGCACAGGGTGTCTACAAAATCTGAATAAAAAAATTCCCTGATTTTTCCCTGATTTCATGAACAATTTCTTTTAAAATTCCCTGATAATTCCCTGATCTTTTGAACCAAAAAAAAAAAAACGATCTGTTCAACCAAAAAATTCCCTGATAATTCCCTCATTTTTCCAGAATAACAAAATTCCCTGATAATTCCCGGTTTCCCTGATTTCCCTGATTCTGTAGACACCCTGTATACAGCATACCCAGGTATTATGACTTATTAGGTTGTCGTAAAACAACCTAATAAGCTGAAAATTCGAAGCAATGCCTTTTTTGTTTTGTCTTATTGATACATGTGCTATACTGAAATCGTCACATACATGTTGTGAAAATCAAAGATGTCCAACAAAACTATATATTATTGTGTATTATAATCAGAGGAAAACAGAAAATGAACGTTTTAAACAGTTTAACATTCATTTAATTACAGAGTAACCCAAAGAAATGCAGTGTGTACCGTGTTTGAGCAAACTGATGTCAACTGAACGTAAAGCGGTAGCATCCTGTCGCAAAATATCTATCGGCGAATCAACTGTCGCGAAATCGGGGAATGATGTCAACTGAAAATTGTCGTATGAACGAATCGTCGGAAAGCGAATTGTCGCAAAGAGGGCATGATTGTAGACAGCACCGTGGGCACTGGGGATGAAGAAACTATTTGGTTAAGTAGCAGATAGGTCTTGGAAACACGTCGTGACAAACTTGTAATCATGACATCGACGGCGAAGATCTTCAACCTTAGTCCAGTCTTTAATCATAGAATCATGTAGTCTATTTTACACTAATAGAAATACAGATACATTCGGTTATCCTCCCATAAAAATCTATTGTGGTGAATTTTCTCTCACACAGACACATGCCGAAACCCATACGTACAGCAAGTAATGTAGAAACAGAAATATATATAAACATCGAATTCGTTTTGTACGATCAATACAAACTAGTTGCGATCCGTGAAATATTCACGGAAGTAAAACAAATTCCACATTTTTGAAAAAGACAAGATTGAAAAATATGTTCTAAGCTAATTTTTTTGAAGCCATGACTTCCATATCAGCCCACATGTAATTAGAATATCGGCTTATTTGTTAAAATAATATTATTATATTGTTAAAAATAAAAAAAAAAAAAAAATCGATTTACCACTTTCATAGTAGCCAGCGCTGCGGTTTCTCATTATGAAACAATGGCAACCTGCTGCCCTAAAAGAATAGGCTCGTCGAAATTGAGGCAATATTAAACGGAAGTAAAACAAATGCCACATTTTTGAAATACCCTGAAATTTTTGAAAAACACAAGATTGAAAAAGATGTTCTAAGTTCAATTTTTAAAAGCCATGACTTCCACAACAGCCCACATATAATTTGAATGACTGAGCAAAATTTTGTTAAAATAAAAGAAAATAAAAAAATAAAAAAATTTGATTTACCAGTTTCAACAATAACAATAATAACGAATGTGCAACGGCCAATACCAATAATCCTGCTGGACAACAATGACGGCACGTGCTTCGTCATTGTCCCCCACTTGTTACACAGCCGAAATTATGAAAGAACCGAGATTTTACAAACTCTCTGATAAATTTTGACGCATGAACTTCATGCATTTCAGTGTAAACTTCATTTATGTGGGAAAGAAAATTTCAATACGCTGATAATAATTGTGTAATCGCGATCCTTCGCCGTGAATTGGGACGAATATTAGAGACGTCATCTTTAAACATGGGCGAGACGTCATGCCTGACGTGTTCCAACGCTGCACTGTGATTGGTTATTTCAAATTACAAATTTACAAAGATCGTACAACTTATTTACAACTGATCGTACAGGTATTTATGCATTCCTAAATAATAGATCTGAGAAACTTTCATTATTAAAAAACTTTCAGTAATTTTTTTTTTATCTTTTTAAAGATTGTTTCAAATTTCTTTTAATGTCCAATAAATGTAGGGTATTTAAAACAGCTACTTTTTTGTTCGACACTACATTAATCAAATTCTTAATCAACCTTTATTCGTTATAATATTTTAATAAGTTGATCGTTAGATCTACGATGTTTACAATTACTGCCATTGCTCAAAAAATGAACCACTGTTATTTTTGTTCGAAATAGGTTAAATCACGTCATAACATTTTCATTATAAATGATTTCAACTATATGTTCAAAATGCAGAATATATAAACTGCAGAATATATAAACTGAAGTGAAAAACTTTTCAATTTAGAAATGATCAATAGCTACTATAAAAAGCTTTACATAATAATCTTCGTAATTTAAGAATTATGTTACTGTAATAATTTTTCTGGAATTTCTGGATTCAAAAATTTACGAAAAGATTTTTCATTTCATTAAGGCACAGATTCTGAATATAATAAAAAATTAAAACCTGGAAAGAGAACGATATTAATGTTTCTAATAATGGATTTCTACATGAAATTTAAATTTTACTTAAAAAAGAGGTAGTGGTATTTCATGTAGTTCTGATTACATTTTTAAAATATGATATTAATTCTGTGGAGTGGGACTTTCTTTTTTCCTAAATTATTGATAAATTTTTCAAAATTTATCAAAATTGACTGAAGGCATACAATTCCGAGAAGCACTTGTGCAAACGTAATTAATATTTACGTAAAACGTATCTTTCCAATCCGGAGCTTTCTTTATTTGAAATTCCGGAAATCCAGGTGTATTAGAAAGCTCTTTGGACTTCTTTGATTTTCGAGGCAAAAACACGGAGAATTTCTTCCTGAGCCGGATATGGAACCGAAGATAAACAAAAATTTCAGAAAACCAAAAAGAGAAGTATACATAAGCAAAAGGATCTTGAGTATTTAAGCTCAAGGCTTTTTCATTTGCGTTTCCGCTTTTCTGATATCGATTCCAAGCGAGACAATCTTCTTCCTTGATTCGGTTTCATCGATACGACAATGAATCCAATAAGCAGATGTCTTTCTTACGATACAACGGCGCTCTCTCGATATGTCTTCAATTTGTTCTTAGCAAAACAGATGCACTGCCCAAAATACCTCCACGATTGATTTCTAGGACTAGTAAATAAAAAGAAACCACGTTTTCTTCAAGAGTTGAAATAGAAGGATCAGAACAAACAAGAGCTTTAGTTAACTTAGACTGCAAAACATGTCTACAATAAATTTTAAATTCTTAAAGGCAGCAAAGAAAGAAGTAATATAAATATTATAACACATGAATACCAATATCGTCGAACCAAATATCTTTTCATATTTACAAGATAATAAATAAACATGTCAGGGTAGCTAGGTTATTCAATGTTGCATGTGTCTAAAAGAAATGTTTCAGCTAAAGTAATCTCGAAATTAAAGATAGTATACTTAACCAACTTGGCGTGCCGCTAAGACATTGGCATCTCACCTCTAAAATACAGGTGTTCAGTTCTAATGTGGGTTTCGTGGTGGACGATCCGCACTGGTCAGGTTTTCTCGGGGTTCACCAGTTTCCCCTGCAGTACTTCTACCACTCTTTCTTCATCATTCTCGCCATATGTCTTTCTTTCCGTGCTCGGCTTTCCTGCTACCCACATTCGCCACATACACCCACACACAAAAGCACACTTAAAACAAATAACGAAACAGTTTCGAAGCCTTTTATCAGGCTTCTTCATCAGATAAAAACAGAAACTCATGTAAGGGATACAATATATAAAAAAAAAACAGCCTTCGCTATAGTAAGGGTCTGATATTTATAAACCAATGAAGTTAACTCTATGTAAACTGCCTATATAGTGTAAATAAACCCTTACACTGGAAAGATCCGAGTGTAAAACTCAAACTCTTCGGAGTAATTATATTTATATAAAGTATCGTTAGTAATTACTGTTTGTTAATTAACAAAGGTGTTAAATCTGTCACAAACTCTCACTGAAACTATAAAATTAAACAATAAATTATAATTTAATAACATCTAATGTAATTTAATGAAATCATTAAAAATATAAATCAGTATTTTAAATCAATATTTTAAATTTCTTGATTGCTTATTCTCAAAAAATAAATTACGGATTTTTAAATAACTTCTGATTTTGAAATTTACCATAGAGTGCCTTAAGCTGTAAAGCAGAATAGACTTAAAAATCGTCTACATTAAAAATACGATGAAAAACTGTTAATTGTTAAAAGATATAAACTATAAATAAACTCTTACCGGTTCAATCATCAAGATCTTTCAGAATAAGACACTGATTTTTTTTTAATTGATTATGATATTTTTTTTAAATAAAAATTATATTCTCAGTAGTTTTATGTTTATGAAGAAATTTATAGAAATTCAAGTACCTAAAATCTTGGTTTCTGATAAAATATAATCATAAAAACACTCTTGATAATTACCTCAATTCAATTTCAACAAAAACTAATTATTATTCTAGTCGACAGAGATAAATTTTAATACCTCCCAGCTATTAACGTCATTTACTGGATATTCGTAACTGAAGATATAAGATAGCCTCACAATGTGCTCTTGTATGTATTTGGAAACCAATGTTATTGAAGGATGTTCGTATTGATCTCTTCATAAGGCTGTGCACCAAATATAAAATTTCTTGTACTTTGGTATTCTGCTTTAACTTATTTTCTCATTCTGTTACATCAAACAATTGATATCTGGAGGGATTTCAAAATCTTCTTTTCTCTGTCAATTTTCTATTGGTTCAAGATTGTCCAAAAGATAAAATTCTCAGAAGAAGCAATCAAACGAAATAACAAGCGATTCAATAACAAACGAAAATCAACAAGGTAGCAAACTGAAACAATGCAAACAAGTTAGCAAAAAGAAAGTTCAATGCTTTTTTTAATAGATCTGCTATACCAGGAAGCAAACATTTTTTCCTAGAAGTGAGACGAAACCAACTAAGATTAAAATCCAATTTGAATCGTTAACACTGTAATTTCTAAACAACTGATCAATATGTAGAAAAGTCATTAGTTTTGGCAAATTTTTAAGTGTTTTCTTAAAGAGACGGCAAAAGATAATTCTCTATTAAAATCAATCTATTAATTTTTGGTAAAATGAGTAAAATAAATTTTCATCAATGTAAACAACTCAACAAGTAAACAAGTTTAAAAAAACATGTAAACACTGGAAATAAAATAAATTATAATTTACATAAAATATTTTGAAAAGTTACATGCAGAAAACGGTATACAAAGGAATCTGTTTAGCACCGCCATTTACATTTCACTGAATCTTCATCCTCAAATTTCCTAGCACAATTAGTTCATTGCAGAAAAGAAACAGCTTTATTGTCATTGAAACATGCTTCTGCGTTACATTTTTAAATAAGAGATTAAAACGCTAAGCTTATTAACTATCTAAAAATAGAAAATGAAATACTTCGAAAGACGCTTTGATTTTCCCACTACAGCGTTGTTAAATATTGATGTTTTTTTAAGAAACTTATGAGCAATAAAAATTATACTTTGCTGGTGCTAGATTTTTTTTTAATTCCGGGTTTTTCATTCTGGCACCAATAAGTAAATAAAACATAATAAGATTTAACATACAAGATAACAAAAGATATGTATAGACTGACTTACCAGTTTGTTAGGTACACTAGATACAAGCAACTTAGTATACATAAATACACTGATTTACATCTACATTTATGTCAGTTAATGCAAATATAAATAAGTGTATTTATGTACAGCAAGTTGACAGTTTATTATACATATAAATAGTTTCCAGATTTTAGAAATAAGTGCCGGTACGCGGTACTGGAGAGTACCTTTACAAAACAAAACCCGCTGCTAAAATATCCATATATAAATATCTCGTATTTACAGATTTTACTATTAATTCACAACAAGAAAGGAAAAAAAAAATGAAATAAAATAAAAGTTTAGCAATTTTGAATATTTGACTGATGAAGAACAGTCAATGTTCGAAATTGTCACGAATATGTATTAATATTATAAAGTGTTCTACCTTGTTTTATTGTATAGATATTAATTACACATTAGATGAGGACCTCAATAAAGACTTTTTAACTTTTAAAATAGAATTATGAGAAAAAACAGCCAATATTATCACTAAATAAAAATAGAAAAAGGATGACGATAGATTTTTATCGCAAAAAGAGTTTTAATTTGAAACTTAGTCAAATCTAATAATTTTATCTTTCTAACATATAATCATTAAACATATAATCATTACAACGCAAATTAGTAATCACAATTGTTTGCAAATCAAACTTTGAAATTCGCTAATAATATTAAAAGTGAAACTAAGATACTGCTAGTTAATCTAACGTCCATTAAAGTATTAGTTAACAGATAATTAAAAATTAAAGTATCCACTTATTGGCCTATGTGGCTGTTGGGATCCCGGGTGGTAAGGTTCCCGGCAATCAGTAACCAACGGGAGTAAATTGAGGTCGGATGGTCAGCCCGACGCCCGCCCGCCTTTAACGCCCTGGAAAGAAACCCGGTACTCATTCAACAGAGGGCTGGGTAGACCCTAGCACCCGTTTGGAGGAGAATGCAGAGTGGAAAAATCCCCGCCCTCCGCCGACCCTACTACCTCCAACGTACAGCCAAGTGACCTTACCCACTCGGCTATCGGGTCCACAACAGATAAATAAACATAAAAATAACTCTCTCTGATCGTATTTTCTGGAAAAAGCATAAATCAAATTTATTTAGGTAATGTTTTTCTTCCAGTTTAATTCCTGTCGTAATATTTGAGAAATGAAATATTAAATACTAAATAATTTATGATGATAAATTTACATTATATAATGTCAGATATTTATGTTACAGTCTACATGGCGCAAACACAGTAAATCAAAAACTACTACTGGTCTACGTGTTGCTTTTAAAAATTTAAGAGCTTTTTAAAGTTAAAGCTCGTAATGTTTGAAGTTATTAATGACAATGTGACTGTACAGCTATTAATATAAATAAACACAATTTAATACCAAACTTCAGGTAAATTTTCTAAATTTCATCAATGTCAAAATTGCTACTACACTTCTCAACCGGAGACGCGATCCTTCGATTGAAAAAGATTGTTCATCCACTGCAGTAATAAAGAAGATGAAGTTTGTGAGTTTTTATATTTAGAATGTTTAAGAAAAAATCCGAAGTTTTTAAAGAAACATCACAATGTCGACAACATTCCATATTACTGAAACAGAGAAAACAGTTATTAATAGATTCAAATCAATCTTAGCGGGGAAAAAATGCAAAAACATAATCACTTTTTGCAAATAAAAAACTCAGCCTTAAAATGAATCTTCTGCTTTAATACCATAGTTTATTTTTCTCGCCGGTGTCTGTTGTCATGGAATGAATAATGACAGACAAATCATGATTTAATGGTTATCTAATTATCTAATTTTGATAAATTTTGCAAGAAATTTGATTGATAGATTTGTAATGAGCTGTGTTCTATAAAACTGCTGTAATTTTATCTAGAATATATACATTATACATATAAAGAAAAGAAAAAAATCGCCAAATTACAGATATTTACTACTGTAGCTTAGTATGAGATAGTTATTTAATAGATAATTAATGTGTTCATTAAAAGAATTAATAGAAATTTAAAAATATTTTTTAGACTGCTCTGTGCTTCAACATCAACAAACGTTTGTTATAAACATTCACTTGAACAATCCTTAAAAGCTGACATATGTCATGTGCCTTCCAAATTAATTTAAAGACCTTTTAACTTAGAATAACTATTTTCGAATTGCATTATCTAAATATATGTATTTGTTTTCAAAATTATGTTTACCTTTATAGTTGTTTCTAATTAATCCATAATGAACTGCGATTGGTTTACTAATATGATAATTTTCGATTTAATACCATTACTGTTAACATTATTGAAATTAGGCTTAGGGCTTGATTTGCATAATTTTGTAATAACTCCTAAACATGAATCTTAATGAATTCTAATTTTTAAGAGACCTAACTAATTTCAATTATGTATTCAGTAATGTTTCAATAAAATAATAACTTTACCTAGGAAAACTTTAGTTTTTTAATCATTTATTCTTCGAAAATTTTAACTTGTGGATTATAAATGTGTGTGTATGTTAACCAATATTAACAGGCACATCTGTGCATTCATATTAAAGTGATATAAAATAAAAATATTTCAAGAGAGACTAAAATGACATGAACATTTCAAATATGTGAAAGAAAACAAGCTCACTCATCAGTAATATAAAAAGAAAAGAATAAAAAAATATGAGTTATTAATATTAATTAAAGTTTTACGTGAAATAGAAATACTATTATTAATACTTAAATAATTTACCTTAACATTCATATAATTTTCATCCGAAAATACTTTTAATTCTAAAAACTTTTTAAACTTCATTTGTCGAGTTCCTTTATTATCTAAAATACATTACTTTAACATATATTAGCTACTTATATATTGTTACTTCCATAATATTGTTTCCATCGTAAATGTTTCTAATAAACTGCAGGAATATATCAAGTTTTCCTGGTCTACTAAATTCGCAATGTAATGAGTCCTATTTTAGTACAAAGAAGAACTAATACTCTTTAAATTTCCCAACGTGGATTCTGTTTTTAGTTTGTTGAATGACTCTTTTTCTATAAATATTTTCCAGTTGATAGACGTATGTTACATTCTGAGGCAACTTCCCAGCAGCCATTGCAAATGGCCACGCCCTCGCTGCAATCCACTTCCCCTTGGCAACCCTCCTCTTGTTAGCTTCTTCTTCTTCTTAGCATTGCCGTCGTTACACCATGAAATATTCAACGACTCCCAGGTGCTTTCGCCATAATTATACGTCACACTAAACGGGCAGTGACGCAATAATCTTCTCTTGTTCATGGAGCGATTCATCAATTTCCGAAAGCCGTGGAGGCTACTAGGCCATTTTTTCGTCGGGATTTTTTTTTTTTGCAAATTGTAGGCCTACTTGGCACACTGTTGACACAGTGGAAATCCAGTCGGAAGTGACATAGTTCTAAATCTCTTTCAAACACTTAATTTTTCCCGCCTGTTTCGAAACGGAAGAGACTTAGAAAGAAGATTGCATTTTTGATGCCAAAAAGTATATAAAAAAAAATGCGACAGATTGACACAACGTTATTGTCATATAAAAAATAAAGCAAAAAAAAAATTGCGACGTTATCTTGCTTATCTAGATTGGAATAGTAACTTAAATAAAATAACGCCACCTACTCCTTAATAGATTAAAAATAACAGATTTTAAAATAGTTTTTATTGCACACATCTATTATTATACTATATATTCTCAATGCTAAGTCACGCATTGTAAATATTACTTGATGTTCATTCATAAATTACTATAAAAACAAACTCTGGAAAATAAGCAAATATTGGTAAAATGTGATTTTAAAAAATATATAAAATTTTGTTAAAACTTAATACTCCTGCTAAACTGTAGAATATTTAACATACTATAATAACTAATTAGTAGGTGAAGTCTACAATCCTGTAAAGCTTACAATCCTGCATTTGGTCTGTGGAAAAAAATTACCTTGCGGATAACTTTCTAAAATCCATAATTCCCATGATTCGATTCGACGGTTAAATGAACTGATTTATTCTTTCCCAATAAATGTTGTCTCATCGCCCCCAGCAATGTTACTGATAGTGTACTTTCATGCATTTTAGTAATACTAACCCATTATCTTTTGAATGTCTATATTGCACGTCTTGTCAAAACAGAACACTTTCGTCCCTGCGTACATTAATATCTGGCATCTGCAGTAACACTACAGTCCCTGCCAGATTTCAGTTGCACCATTGTTACTTGGCTAGCAGCAACATTGTTATAGTTTCTTTGTATAAGTTCACTACGACAACAAATAATATAAATTAAAATTAATTGTTGCGTTAATCTAATTAAAGAGAAAGCTTAATTAAAAAATAAATTAATTTAAATGTAATGGAATTGACCTGTTCATGTCAACCTAAACTTAATGAAATGGACTTTGTTTTCGTCATGGATCGAGGTCATGTGTTTACAGCGGAGTTGGACAGTTACATTTGGAAAAGACATTGTGTAATTTTACCTAGTTATGCCAGACGGATAATAATTTTGCTGGCAAAACCGATCGGGCTGTTTATGTACTGTACAAACTTTATATCATGTGCGTTGGTGTTAATATGAATATTTTAAAAATGCTTAAAGTTAATGTAAAAGATGGGTGGTAAATATACCTAGCACCGCGACCTAAGATCTATTGTACTGCCCCAAACTTAATCCCCAAGAAGACCTTTAGCTATGGGAAACGCCAAGAGTTAACTTATAGGGACCGTAAACAAAGCCTTTGGTTCTAAGAAAAAAAGAACCTAGGATTTTATATCTAAGGGCTGTGAAATATTCACAGTTACATAGGATGTGCGAGGAAGTTTCTTCTGAGTGATAACTTCTACAAACAGGGTTATCTTTGGTATTCATCAACCATAGAAGCTTGTTAAGTTGACAGTGATCTGTGAGTAAACCAACAACAATTACCAATTCTTTTTTTCCGTAGCTTTGAAAGCTCGGAAGCACGTTTGTTGCTTGGTGCCTTGATAAGCATCTTGGTTTGTCTTTGACTATCAAGCCTGTGTCATGACTGAAGCTCTCATTTTTTTCAGAAAAATCTTTTTAACCATTTTATTTGATAAGCCAATAACAGGTTCAGGATCAATATAAGTACTCCGCTCCTATCTTAACAAAAAAGAAAGCTTACATCAATGTCATTATTAGTCATCTAACAATGGCTGTTAGTCATTTACGAATGGTTATTAGTCATCTAACAATGTCATTATTAGTCATCTAACAATGGCCTACTGAAATCTGCAGCTTCGAACACTACGAAAATAATGTACCAGAACAGACTAGCTCCGAAAATGACCAGGACCATTAATTCTCTCTTTTTTTTTTTTGGCACTTATTCTCCTTAGAAAGTTCTGGAGAAACTCAACCCAACTTCTAATTTAATATCTTATACGATCGTGCTCGTTCAGTTTAGTAGGAGCTATTTTAATCTTGATAATTATAATATCAGATGAGTTAACAACAGAAAGTAGTTTCAAAACATTATTTATTATTTTTACTGATTCTTATGCCAAAACCTACATCAAAAAATTTACCTAATTCAATCAAAGAATATTTGTGCAACGCAAACAATAATTAGCATTGCTGAAACAAACATGTAATGTAAACACGTACATGCATGTTAAAACTTTCCTAATCACCGAGACATCTCTGTAAATAAAGCATGTGTCTCATTAAAGAAAAAAGGTAAAGCAATGAGGGCATTGGAAATTCAAGTTTTTTAGCATCCTATTTATTTCATTAGTGTTGGAAGAAACAATGTTTACATTTTCGATAAAATTCAAAAGAAAATAGACGAAAACATTAGGAAAAATGTCTTTCCTCGTTAATAAATGAAGGTATAGAATAAGATAACAGTGAAACAATACAGTTGCTGGAAATGCAGAATGAGTTACTTAAAATGAAAGCTGTTTAGTGTATGCAAATGCTTATAGAAAATCGGTATTCAATTTTAAACACCAAGAATAACGATGAAAACTAACATCATTTTTAATGCAGATACTTTGATGTTTAAATTTAAAAACAGAAATAACGATATTAATAAATAGAACATAAGATATTTAATAGGTCAAAAAAGGAGTTACTTATATTAAGGGTATATATTACAATTTGTGGGTATGTATAAAAACGAATTGTGTATTTACCTTCAAATCCTTAAAGGTTCTTGCAATTTGTATTTCATGATCAGAATTCAATTCTGGTGAAATACAAATCCTGTAGAATTGCAAATATCTTCTTTGGGTATACGGTAATTAATGTACTAGATATACTTCACCGATTCATAGCGAAGTGGAGACTGAATATTCTGCGCTGGGGAGTCAATTTTTAAAATTGGGGGGGGGGGGCGTTAGTCCAAATAAATAATTTTATTTTTAAAGTTGAGTCATAAATCACCGTCACACCAAATTTTAAAGAAGGCAGTCGAGTAATTTCTCGAGAGATTATTCTGAGAGATAGAAGGAGTGAGATCAAAGTAAATGCGTTTTAATTTAGTCCATAAATAAGCTACTGGTAAATTTTATGGGAATCTATTTTCATAAGATGAGCATTCTACATGCAGACAAAACAGACCAATGGATAAACATTGAAAAAATTTTCAAAACGTTGCATGTTCATTCAATTAATCCTATCCTATTAAATAGTATTTACGTCGTTCACTAGAAAAAAAGATTCTGTTGCTATAGATTTTAACGCATTCGTTTTCCATCAACAGTTTCTTGCCGATTCTGTCCAAAACATGTTGTTTTTCAATTTTTTTCTCTCAAAAGTTACATTTTTATCAATAGTTGATAATTTTTTTTAAGTGCTTGCAAGGCTTATGTTGCTGTACATTTAGCATAGATGGGTTTTCATTTTTTTATAGCGTTGTGACTGGTTAAATAAAAATAGCGAAACGGCAGGACGTAATCAACAGGATGATTGATACGCGCAAAAACCACGACCAGGACCAATTTTTTTTCCCCTCTGCTTTTCGTCGTAGGGATACACGGTTTCTTCAAAGGCAATCATCATTTGTAAGGAAAACACCATTTCGATTTAGGCATAGAATAAATCTCAAAAAAAAAAATGGTGGATGTATTTTTATTTACGCCATGTGTTTTTCGTACATCCCTCCCCCAATCCTGACGTAAGTGTCTTGAATAATACCAATTCTTCGAGGTTTCTATGAAGATCTCGTTCTCCTTCCGCTGTTATTGTCCTTGTTGGGTTTTTTTTTATCCTATTTTCTTCTTCTGCTCCTATCTCCTCTTTGCCATTTCGATGCCTTTGTGACTTGTTGGGGATCGCCACAATTGAATTTGTGTCGTAATTCTATTCTGTAGTCATTCGTTAGAAGCAATGGCTCAACTAGTTGTTTCCTGCCTAAGACCGGAGAGAAATCTTTAGAAGCGGCAAAAAGAAAGCCTAAATTCGCGATTGTCATGAGTGGATTGAGTTTTATCTACGCGATGCATTTGAGCGGAAAACAAATAATTCCGTCAGAAACCATTCTGGAAATAAAGCAGAAATTCAACGAGATTTTGCTGATTTATAAACGTAGCCTAAATAGGTAAACATATTTGGTAGCCAAAAAGTTAAGTAAATTGTACACTTAAAAACATTTATATATACATATAAATAAATTAAATTATACATGTTGTGTCCAATTGCAGGCCCCATGTAATTTTATATTTTTATTGTGTAGTTTATTCTACTATATTATTTTTATAATGTTCATATATTTACTAATTATTTTTATTTATTATTTCAAGATTCACAAATCATTCCTTTTAAACTGACGGAAGAAGAGAGAACTGATATAGATGAACTCATATCTATCTCTTTTTCATCAGTTTAAAAGGCATGAAAGAGGAACCCTGAAATAATAAATAGAAAAAAATGAATATTATAAAAATAATGTAGTACAATAAATGACACAATAATAATATAAAATTATGTGGGCTTGACTTTTAGCACCCCTGTAAATATTTATGAGTAAATTATTATATATACAATATAATATAATTTTATAATAATATAAAATATTATATATTTTATATATATATATATATATATTCAAGATAAAAAGCTTTGATAAAAATTCGTAAAATATTTTTTTCTTGAACAAAAAAAAAAAAAAATTTTTTTTAAAATTTTTTATCAAAGTTTTTTGTGAAGAAGCTTTCTACTATAAATACATAAAATTATAACATTCTGAATTTAGAATGCTCGGACCTATAATTTTTGGAATACGGCATGGTAGTGTTGTAGACTGAGGAAACGGACTATCCTCGATTCCTCATTGATGGAAATAGAGAAATTCCTCGGCTTTAAGACCCAAAGCAATTAGCATCAGTTTATCTTTCTAAAGTTTCAAATGTGCTCTATGTATTCTTCAAGGCAAGAGAATGAATCCTCACATATGCATTCAACACATAAACAGGATATCATCTTGAAATGTTTCCTGATTTCGGAATTCCGAAACTGTAGCTCAACTGTATTTCAATGCAAAGAAAAAAACCCAACCAAGAAGGACTTTATATAGTTAGGTTTTTTTTTGTTTTTGTTTTATCTTTTCAGGTTTCAAAAAATTGACTTATGTCAGCAATTACTAGTTATAATTAAAATTTATTGTTACCGTGATTTCACAGAAAAGAACCTATGTCATTGTTAACCACGAAACAAGGTCTACAAAAACCTGAATAGTTTTTTACATTCTCCTTTTTATGTATTCAATATAAAATTTAAAAACTTAATGAAATCACAATTTTAGGCATTTTGTAGTTATTTTTTTAATTTAATTGCATGATGTATTGGGTGTTTTTGTTGAAGAGTGTGAGCAGAACATCCAAAAACGTCATGAAAACCGTCATGACTTCATAAACCGACAATTTTCTTTAATCTTAAACAGCTAAATTAAAAATATAACTTCATAAAAGTATGTCATTGTTAAAAATAGCATAACAAAGGTTTAATCAAGATATATTTTTTCTTCCAGTTATTTGATTAACTTAAGCTTTTATGGGAAAGATGATAAACATTTAATCATTTTATTATATTATCCAATTAATTTCAGAATATAAATGAATTCCTTATTGTTGGCATGTAAATAATTCATAATGTTCATAATTTAATTACTAACTTCATTAAAATTTCATTAAAAATTTAATTACACTTCTTCACAACAAAGAATGTAGTAAAGTGCAACATAATCTAATTAAAATTATATATATATATATATTAAGTTTTGCTGCTGTTTTTATAACAAATACAAATACATTAAATTTGCATTTAACGTTAATTACAAGATGCTTTATAAATTAAATGTTTTTATTATATTTATATTATTATTGTATATATTTAATCACTTAATATGTAGGGAGTTGGCCCCAAAACCTATATATATTTTTGAATTATTTCATGTGTACTTTCATCTCACAAAAGAGCACTGAGATTTGAAAGATACAGGGTGTGGCCTCTCCTTGTTAGTTGAGGTCGGGTGGTCAGCCCGACGCTCGCCCACCTTTAACCCCGGGAAAGAAACCCGGTAGCCATTCAAATAGAATATACTATTCTATACATAACAAATGCTACAAATTATATATTAATTCGAAAAACAGAGATTAATTGTATAATATTAATTGTAATACAATTATAAATTTTAAAACAATCAATAAGCTCTATTACCAATCAAAGAATTCTTGAAAAAAAAAAGTTTTCAAATAAAAATAAAACTGAGATCCAAAACAAATTTTTGGGATCTCTTAGATACAATGAATACTTTAATTGTAAATTTTTCTTAATTTTTTTCAATCATACTTAATTTTTTACAAAATTTAACTGTATATATGCATTTCGCTCCTGAAATATATTTATTTCAATATTATTTTTCAAAAGTTATTTACAACAGTAACAATCATTTCAAAAATATTAATCATAGTTTAATGAATGATAAGCTTGAAAAAATATTCTTTTTTATAAAATAGTGAATTTAACTCTCGAAGTATGAAAAAGAAAATATTAAATATATTGTTGATGATTTTAATAATTTCTTAATATAATCGCCACAATTTACAATCTCACATAGAGTTTGTTGGTATTTACATGAATCTTTGTAATTCCAAAAATTCCAAAAGTAGCTACAAAGATAAAAATTGTAATTTCCAAGCTTAAAAATTTTAATATCTCTTCAGGTATTCCATTTTAAACTAAATTTGCATCTGAATTTTGCTCAATTTTATATTAGAGCAATTGCATAAAATAGAAATACACTACAACCTCGTTTATCCGGACTAACTGGGACCAAAGGCAATCCGGAAAATCGAAAATCCGGATAATCCGGGTAATATGGGTAATAAGCAAAACAAATCCTTAAATAAACAAACTTACCGTTTATTACGATAAAAAAACTATATTTTGTAGCTTCAACGCCCTGTGACACTCTAGTAAAGCTTTCTTAAACTCGACAAAAAGCATTTTATTACCATAATTTATTGTACAATCTATGCAGGAACTGTACATTTAATAAAAATAAAAAGCGAAAGTTTGACATACTTGTAGTTATGTTCTTGTTATCATAGTTAAAATTATTATCTATGTGAGCATTAAATAAAAAAAAGTCTACAAATCTGATCCAGATTATCCGGAGATCCGGATCAAAGAGGGCCGGATAAACGAGGTTGTAGTTTACTGTATTGATAATGACCGGTGTTTGAATTTTGTTTGAAAGGCGTTTATTAGTTAAAATTCTGGTCAAAAAATAAAAATAAAACATAGAATATTACCTAATAAACGGCTATATAATTGTTAAATGAACTGATAAAATTATATCCTTATATGAGGAAGATATTAGTTAAAATTCTGAACTTGGATGGTTACTGTCAGGAACAATCCGTGGCAATTAAAACAAGCTTGAAATCCGACTTACAAAGGCAATTTTAATTTAAGAAAGAAAGAGCACTTAAAAACACACAAAATGATTAAAAACTGTCTTTAAAACCGGACTAGTTTCGGACTCTCTAACAGAGTCCATTATCAACGTCTGAAAACAACAAATGGATCAACGGTACTTAAATCAAATTGGAACAATCAATATCGATCAGCCAAAAAGGAACAGGGAGGAAATAAACCAATCCAAAAAAAGTATTAAAATCATGCCAATGAGGGCTTTTCTATTATCAGTTTAGTGGAAGAAACGCAATTTTAATTTTTTTTCGAAGCTAAATACTTGTCCATTTCTAGAAAAAAAATCCGGAAAAGATACTGCATTTCCGACTCTTTTTATTATTTGTTTTTTTAATTTTGAAATCTTTAAGTACACAGTGTTTTCCGTATCTTAAATAATGAAATTGTAATTCTTGTAATAAAACCGATAATATTAAACACTGGTGCTATTAAGTTGTAGAAAATAAATACGAAAGCATTCTATCCCATTTCTATTGTATATATTGTGCATAAATAAAATCTTTAATTTCTTTCTTTACATCAACTAAAATCTCCTGTAATGTTTTCAGCTTGTTCGCATCGAAATTATTTCGATTTAAGACAAGCATTTGTAAAATTATTAAATCACTGCGAAGAGGATGGAAAAGTAGATGTTTTCCCTCATATCCTATTCCAAGGAACTGCATTGAAAATAACGAAACAAGGTAGTGTTATCTTACCTCCATAGTTGGGTCTGATTCTCTTATCGTAGCTCCGTAGCACGGCATCGAGGATGTCCGAAATATTGAGATTAGATACCGGGCTGAAAAGAAAAGAAAAAAACATGTCAAAAAACTACTTTTAACAAATAAATTAATATACAAATTTACAACCTAATGGTTGTAATTAGGTTTTACAACCTAATGCTAACATTAACATAAAATGGATTTCAAATAAATGCTGTCTTTAATGAATAATTGCTTTCTTTTAAAGTTTTGTAATTTTCCTTTTCTTTTTATAAATATCTTTTTTTTTTAATTTTATTCCGTACACGCCAATTGAATGGCCTGCTTCAGATAATTCACTATTATATTTAATTTCAGTTAACGTAAGTTAACAAGAAAAATAACAGGAGAAAAAGGTCCTTTAATTTAAAATCATTTAATATTTACTATCTTCAAATGTAATATTTTAATAAATCCTGAGAAGGATCTTGAGAAGATCATTTCAAATCGTCTATGTATTTTAAGTATTTCTACATTTTTAATTTTTTTAACATCTTTGCTGGACAATATAGAAATGGTGCTGTTCGAGAATTCATCTAATAGAATCGTTAATAGCTTATGATTAAGGCCGTGAAAGATAAAACTAAATGTATTAATCCGTAAAAGTGTATTTTCAATTTTCTAAGTCGCTACGGTTAGGTGGTAGCGTAGTAAGCAGTATGGCGGATAACTATAATTCAGAGAAAGATTAGTTTGTGTTTGGGTTTAAGAAATGCAGTTGATAGACTAACTGGAAGGATACATTGCACAAACTTTTGAAAAAAGAAATTTAAAATGACCTCATCTTTACAATTAAAATAACCTCAGCTTCACATCAATAAAATATATTCGATAAAATATCTTTATTCAATATATTTCATAATAGCAAATTTTGGGAAAGAATATCTTCTTTCCTTTTTCAATCTTATTCAAAAACTAAACAATTTCGGGCGGTAACAAATCATTAGACATGAACGTGAATATACTTTACAACATGTAACACTGTTGAAATTTTACAATCTTAAATGTCAAATCATTATTGACATACAAACAATCCAATCATGTCAAAAACTTAATAGTTCAATTCTTCAAATTTTACATTTTTGGGAAATCAAAACATAATTTCACCATATCTCCTGCTAGTTTCACAAAATTGCTATTTACATCCACTCCTTCATTTCTATTCAAATTTTGAACCACAGTATTTCTTATTATTATACTTTCCATACTTTTCCAAATCCTGGAGTCTTTTTCCACACATTACTATTCATACAATTCCCCCCCCCCCGCCTTTATAAAAATATTTCTGTTTTATCGATTTGTTAAATGTTTATTCAGTTTTGTTTCTTAGTAAAAACTATCACGAGTTGCTTTCTTTAATTTTTTTTATATTTTTTTTTAAATTTAAAAAAGGAAAAATTTATTATGAAGAAATGTTGAGATAAATCTAGTTTGCGAGAACATATATATATATATTTGTACTTGAGAACAGGGCGTTATCGCCCAGAAAGTACTCGTGAAATTTATTTTGTTTAGTTAAGTTTATAAATTTTAGTTCAACATTTGAAAGTGCGGTGGCCTCAATTGCATTCGATTTAACTAACAACAATATTAGTAATATAATAACAAAATAGCCTAAACTCTAAAATTAAAAACTAAGTAATAAGCTGGTCAGTGCCTTATCACTTATCAAATACTAAGAACAATATTACTGAAAAAATAACTAAAAAAAACTAAAAAAACTATTTTATTCTTATATTCTATACTTTTTTTTAAATTTCAAAAGATTGATTGAAAAATTTGCTTTGCGAAACTCGAAGAGTATGCTTTGAGTTTTGCTTGTTCGATATATATATAGAACACGCAAAATATATATATATATAGGGGAAAGCGAGGAGAGATGACGCACATTTCGATAATAATTTATATTTTCAAAATTATGAGAATGAATTATGCCAAATCATTCTATATAATTCCTTAAAAAAATTTTTGGTTTACCTATTGCATCATTTAAACATAAAAAAAATTACGTTTTTTAAAAATACTATATTTTGCAATCTCTCCTCATACGGTAGGTGAGATGACGCGCTATGGGTAGGAGAGAAGCCTTATTAAAAATTTAAAGTATAGTAAATATAAAAGCCAGAAATTAAAGTTTTGAAACATTATTAATGTATTTTCCTCGTTTTTGACAGGTAATTGAAAAGAATAGAAAGTGAATTTGACATCAATTAATCAGACTATATTAATAAAGTTTAATGCTAACAGGAGACAATTATTTTTTCGTATTGCCTCTGATTAACTTAATGAAATTTCTTTATTTTTTTTTCTCCCCAATCTTCCACATAAAGAACATAGTTTTGAATACAGCGAACAAGATTTCCGGTAGCCATCTTTTGCAAGACAGGTCTTTTCAGGTCTCATCGTTATTATTGTTCCTGGTTTTGAAAAATCAAAACAGCGTCATCTCTCCTCACATTATGAGGAGTCATCTCTCCTAAAACGATAAGAGAGACAACGCACCTAATTTTTCCCCAACAAACATGGCCGAACACGAAAGCATTGTGAATACAATCCCGCCAAGAATCCAGTTTCAACTTACAACAGCAGAAAATCCTTTATCGCTGCAATAAATATGCTGTGTGAAAATAATAAAACAATTACTTGAAAATTCAGACACTTGCCAAGGTGAGTAGACGTAGGAATTCCCTCGCAGAATCCACAAATATTCACAAAAATGTAGAAGAATTTGACAACGTGTACACTCCACACCACTGTACAATCCGACATTGGGTAAGTATCACCACGCTGTGTTAGAAATGTAAACTGAAAACCGCGTCAACTTTCCTACCTGCGTCATCTCTCCTCGCTTTCCCCTATATTTTTCTTGAGCATTTTCGACTTGAGGACAAGCTGTTTGAGGAACCCGTTTGTAAGCCGGGGATTATCTATATCAGATTTTTCCTTGATTTGTGCAAAATATTCGCTGAATGATAGGTTCATTTCTTGAGGGCACCATTTGTGTGTGCAAATGAGATCTGTGAAAGCAATTTTTGCGCTGTGACGACGATAGATGTCGAATAGAGGTGTTCGTGAATTTTTGACCACATACTATTGATACAATTATTTTCGTATTCTCAGAGTTTACTATTACTAGCAAGATTCTACAGCCAATACAGAAAACCTTAAAGACAATGTGGGAAACGAGTTATTGGAATATTGTCGATTGCGTGAAGTGGATCTCTTAGTTACGAACGAAGTGATCTTCTGTGATGTGATGGTTCTTCATTTAAATGGCAACTGAAAAGTCCTTCATCAGATGAGGGTTCTTCGTTCATTTATCACAATATATGTTTCAGACTCTCAATAGATGCAAGTGCTCATATTTAAGAGTAGTAGTTCAAGATATTAACGGTGATCTACTTACGGAATTGACTGTATAAGGAGGCCTTGTGTTGAAATTCTTCGCCTTCAACTTCTTTAGTGGCAGCAAAGTTGAACGGTTCAACTTGTCAAAATTTCCTTGAGAATCTGATATTCTGACATTTTTGAGAATATAAAATTCGAAAATGGATTACCCACAAAATCTGATCTCCGCTCCTAATCGAAAATTAAAAGATTTAGATTATCTCTTTAGATTAGATTAGATTGTTGGTTGCAGTGAAGCAAAGCACCGCGACCTTCGATCTACTGTGCTACACCCACGGAAAGAAGGAACAAAAAGGAGAGAATGATGGAGAAACGGGAGAACACCGAGAAAAACTGCCCACCGCGGATCGTCCAGAATCACTCAAGTACTCAGAAGAGAGAGACCACTGTCTTAACTACAACGCCACCCTCACGGCCTAGGTTTTCCATTACCAAAAAATACTAAAATCTATAGGTGCCTCATGTTACTACTTACGGCTTTTAAATCGTCAACATAAAAATGTCTTTCGACTTTTCGATTCATACGCATCTCACCAGAAATTATGCACAAAATTAAATAAAATTGCTTATTCTCCTTAAAGAAATCAAAAACCAGTTTGAATACAGCTATTGCATTTGGTAATATGAGTAAAATATGATACTATTGATAATAAAATATAATACTAGTTGAGGTAAACGGCAACATTTAAAGGCATGTGCCAAGTCAGGAATTGTGAAGACCTTTTATTAAAGAACGCCCTAGAAAATGGATAAAGCATATGAGCATATGGGCTCCATTAAAGAGGAAATTATTTGTTTTAAGTATTTATTTAAATCCTACTTTTCGCTAAAAAATACTGGCTTACTACGTATAAATGTTGTAATTAATAAATAAATGGACTTGTTTTGTGTTTATGAACAAAGTAGAGACATTAACAGAAGATAATTGATGAGGTCACGGTATTATTCTACTCATCTTCTTTGTTCCAAATATAACTTCTCTTTTTGTTGCTATTATTTCTTAAAACCAAAGCATGTACATTGTTCACACTGAAAGACCCAATTTTAAAGAGCGAACACCCTTGCAAGGAATCCTTGTTGAAAAGCAATGAAGTAAAGATATTCTTCAATTGGTAGAAATGTTCGAGTGTGGATTGCGCTTTGGACTCCCAGCGGCGGAAGCGAGGAATCACAATGAGGAATTCGTGAATAACAAATGCCGACGGTCACGGTGTGCTATCGCAATCTATCTTCGGCCACAGTTCGAGCTCTGGCTTTACAAAATACCGTGGAAATAAACATTTGGCACCAATTTACAATGAAAGCATTTCAGAGGAGAACCAAAATCAGGCTTTGAAAACGGAGTGATTTTTAAAGAGGACGCTATGTTCCGAATAATAAGTGGAGCAGCAGAAAAACTAGATTTAAAAGATTAAAGAGAATGCAAGTACTTAAGCCTATATTAAATAAAATAAGTACTTCACACCTATCAAAATCGCAACTTTATATTAAACAAGAGTAGATTTTTATCCTAATTTCCTAGGAAAGTAAGGTTTATCAGATTACCCAGTCGTGTATGTGTGTACTCCCCTCCCAACAATAACTTTTGAACCACTAGATGGATCTTCTTCAAATCTGATATGAACATTTATGGAATACAGAGGATGAAAAATTTTTTTACATCTTTTCGAAATGGTTTCTTAAGGAGAAATTAGCGCGAGAAGGTGACAACAGTGTCCATAAACAGACATTAGAACTTTAACAGTGGATAAACAATGAATATTAATTCTCTTAGCTAATCCATTAACTTGCGCATGGTTTGATATATTTTATTATGGTTTGTATTTAGCAGATGTTGTCATTTCTAAATAAATATGCGTTTTGGTCGTTTTCACGAATTAAAGAAAAAGAAAATTACGAGTGAATATAATTTTGTGCTAAAAGCATAAATTTAAGGGTGACCCAAAATAATAAAAAAAATAAAAATAATAATAAAAAAGGAAGTACCATAACTTAAGGAAAAATAAAAAAAAGTTAGAAAAAAAATAAAAAAAGTTAGAAAAATAAAAAGAAAAAAAAAAAAAAACCCACGCTGACCTTGAGAAAAAAAGATTAAGAGAAAAAAAAAAGTAAGATGTGTAGATCTGAACCGAAAACCTTTAGTATATGAGTCTGAAACCTTAACCATCAAGGTATATCTGAGAACTGAAATGAGATGGTTGCATTTCTAACATTTAAGCTGATAGCGGAAATCCAATGAAAACAGTGACAAATTACTCGAACATAGGGGGGAGGGGGGCGTTGGTTCCTGAAAATACCTATTCTTACTTTGTTTGAGCCTCTGAACACGATGGTGAAGTCTGTTGCTCGATCCGACCTTTCGTTCGGGAGTTTTAAGGGGAGTACAATGACAACAATGACAAATATCTCAAACATTGGGGGGGGGGGTTCTGAAAATACCCTATTCTTACATTGTTTCAGCCTCTGAACACGATGATGAAATCCGTTTGTCGATCTGACTTTCGTTCAAGAATTGTTAGGGGTGAACAGACACGGACGGACGGACAGAACAAACGCAATAGCTATCGATTTTGGACGCTATCTTAATAGCTCCCAAATGAGACGCTAAAAATTGAACAAATACCGTCTTAAGGAAAGCAAGCTTTAACTTTTTTGAACTTCTCATTAATAGAAGAAACGACAGATAGTTATAATATTAGAACCATAGAATTCTTATAAAAAGTATTTTCAAGAATACTACTTTTCATTCTTATTAATCAATAAGGAAAAAACCGGTTCATATTATATACGAAACCGTAAAACCCCGCCATGTTTCATTTTCGGCCAATTCTTGTGAGGCATGTTTTTATTTTCTCTCCACGTTTATAATTCGTAAAGGCTCTAAAAAGAAACCAATCATGTCTGTCCGAGACATAGTTTGGGCTGTAGATGGGCAGAAAGAACGTAAAGAGTTCTCACCCACCCCCTTACATTTCCGTGTGCGAGATTGAGAAAAATCATGTCTCTTTGTTTATTAATTAACTGTTAATTTTAGTTAAATAATAATCGCAGAATCGTATGATGAAAACTCTATCCTAATAATGCATCAATTTACAATATTTCTTGCAGTGAATTGTCCTTGCTTCTTCAGATACCAAATATCAAATAAATATGCTTTCGCTATAAATAGAACTGATGATTCAAATTCATAAAAACACAGAAAACACAGTCCAGAGTTGCATTTTCGAGTTGCATTCACTCGGTTTCAGAATAGCAATATTTGAATGAAACAAATTCAAGAGGCAACACTGGTAATAAGATTAAAAATCCTCCAATCGTAGCCTCCTTTGCTAGCAACATCAGAATTAGGTTAAAGAATCATTATCATAATAATGGAAATCGGAGTGAAGGGAGGGGGAGGCAAAAGGATCAGTAATCTTGTTACCAATATTGCCTTTGAATTGTTTAATTCTTGTATTATCATTCTCAAAAAGCATGCTCGCCTAAGGCGCACCATAAAAGTTTACTGTATATAATTTTTACTTTTCACAATAACTCATTTATTCATTTTCTCTACCCGTGCGCCATCTTTGACATATGTATTGGCATTACAAGATATAAGTTTCTGCCCTTTGAGAAATTAAAACATCATCGCTTATACTAAAAAATAAAGAAGACGTTCCTGAAAGAACTAAAGTCCACTTTCTGTAAAATCTTGTTAACTTTTTTTTGCCTTTTATTTTTTTGTATTTCTAAACCGTGTCAATAAAATAAATTCGAACTGTCTTCATTTTGTTTTCAATTATGTGATCTTCTGTTTTTTGTTTTTTTTTTTCAGTTTTTGAAAAAATTCAAAAGTCGGCTTTACTTATATACTGTTAATCAATTTAATCATACTAAGCACAGATTAAAGAATTATACAGATGAATATCCATTGTTTAAGATATCCTCGTTTCGGTTTTAACACTTTTCGATGATAATCTTTTCACCAATTCTTAATAAGAACCCACATTCAAAAATTTCTTGATAAGGAAAAATTTAAATATAAAAGTTAATATCATTAAATGTATCTGAGAACTTTCACGAACATTTGTCCAGCGGTTCAAAAATTATTTAGGGGACTCAAATTAGTTAGTTAGTTCATCAAATTTTTGATCTGCTAAGCCTAAAACAATTTTTAAAAGACCCATTTAAAAGTCACCTGTTTATCTTAAAATACAGTTGATTTTTTTTTTATTTAAAATTACTTAACCATTCTATCAATGAAGCGACGAAACTATTAAAGGTAAAAACATATTTTGTAAAACGTGCAGTATTTTATTCAAATTTCAAGTAGCACTGAAAGAACATCAGCAAGGGCAATGAATTTACCCTAAACAAAAAAGCTTCATGCTGCTGTACATAATTTTGTGCCAGATTTGCTTTTGTCTGGCCATCAATTCCTATTTGCGCTTCTGTACACTGACTGAATTAACAGCATTGTTATTGTTATTATTATTATAATGTTTCTTTTAAATCTCAAAAGAATTATTGCTCATATTATGTTAAGTTCTCAGAATTTTAATGTTATTTTTTCCAGTTTTGAGGAAAACGATTGATAGACACAGACAGATAATTACACTCCTACATTGAGTATCGTTGGCTTGATGACTATCTCCCAGGCTAATTAGACGGCAGTGGCTGACTACGCTGCCACTATTATACGGAAACTACGTATGGCTGAGAAAATCAGACTTGATCAGTTGCGAAATGATATCTGAGTCGGACTTTTAGTCATTCTGCCCTACGCGATGTAGTACCTGACGGTGGTTCCGTGTAGGGTGTTTTGGAAGTAGGACGTAGGGTTTTAGAGAGTAGTAGTCTTTTATGATTGAGTCTCACATTACCAATTCCTTGGTATGCGTAAATGCATTTCTCCCGTCCTTAAAAAAAAAAAAAAAAAAAAAAAAAAAAACTCCTACATTAAGTCCTCTTGTAGCTCTGACAAAAAAAAAAGAAAATCTGGTTTCATACTGTACAAGAAACCACAGCGTCGTCGTAGATTATCAGCCATTTTCTATATGACTTACAGTTTCCAAAGTGACCATAGACCAAAACTGATATTTGTTCCCAACACAACAAGTAATAACGGTTCCAATAAAGTGTCACTATTTGTCCGAGTGCCACTGTAGTTTGGCTGAAGAGATGGATACGCATGGGCGGACAGATGGAGATAACCTAAAAATAGAAACTTTTATAGGTAATCTTCGTGTGTATCTAAACGCACTGTATATTCTTTAACGGGTAAGTGCTCTATCTACTCCCACTACGATAATTCTTGTAGATTTAAAGTTAGACATCCAATGCAGTGCATCCAAACTTACCTATTTAGATTTAAATTAAACAGCTAAAATCGTCGTTGTAAGTAATTAACCACTGATCTACTTTGTGTGAGGGTGTAACATTTACTTTCCAGATCGGGGGTCCTGAAAATTTATCGGTGTCCCAGGGATTTTCTCACGGTACGCGTCGAACAAAAGAAGTGTCTAAATAGTTCCGTTTATTATGGAACTAAATTCAAAGAACTTAGTTTGAAAGAATAAAAAATCCGTAAATCGGAAAAAAACAACAACAGCGTTTTATTTCGTTACCGAAAGTCTGAAGTATCCCACTGCGTTCTAGTGAGTTCCGCGGCTCATAGTTCGGGAACCGCTATTCTACATTCTTTTTCATTAAAAAGCTAAGCAACAGGTAACTGTAATTTAGCAGAATAATCTCGCAAAGTTTAACTACAACAATTTTTGTTGCAATTTGAATTGCCTAAAGTTGTTTTCTATTGTCTTTATTTTCAGGAAAAACTTGATCAAATAATTTTGCCTCAGAAACCATTACAAATAAAATAAAATAAGATGTTAATGTGTTCAAAGAATGGATAATTTTTCAAAAAAAAAAAAAAAAAAAAGGAATTAGGAAATTATTTGAAAAGTTTCTCAATTGGATTAAAACGGTATTGCATTTAGATTACAAATGCAATATTTTAACTAAAACTTGCAGTTCCAGAGTACTGACATTTTTAAAAGCTGTTACTGATATAGGTATTTTTTTTTAATAACCAAAACTTTCAACATTTACTGAAATAAAAAAATGGTTCACAAGGTTAATGAGAAATGGAATTGAAAATTAATGGAAATGAGATGGAAACGACATTCTGTATTTCATCTGTGATCTACAAAGAATTTCAATCGATTTAGATCGGGAACGCTTGGCGGCCAAAATTTCTCAGCCGTAGATTACGGTAATGTTTGGTAAGAGCTGTAATAGTCTCCGATCTCGAACAATTTAAAGCATCCAGTATGGAATTACAGCGCGCATTTTTTTTATAACTTCTTTTGTCATTTTCATTTTTCGCTAATTGCTATTTTTGTGAGAAAAAAAAGGAAATAATCGAAAGAAACGCCACCTATTAACATTAGTGATAACAGTGCTCCTAACACAGATCGATGTTTTATTGAAATACTTGGGGAAATCAAAATGTTTACTTCAGGTATATAGAAAAGAAGTTTCTTACAAAACTTAAAATCTTTTCTTTAAATTGCCTTTTGTTTGTTTTAAAAGAAAATCCAAACGAAAAGTCTCCAGCCTAAACTACGACGTATAATATTTAACGAATACCAATAGAATCTATACGTTTGCAATTTTCTGAACGTGAATTAAAACCATAATTAAGTTGCTATACACAGTGAATATCAATGATTTCAAAACTTGGAAATTAAGTGGATTAATAAATGGATTAACTTCTATTGCGAGATAGAAAATACTCATTTTCTTATAAGCTTTTGTGTGAATTTTTGTTATCTTCGCACGCAGTTCGTTGACAGGGACCTGTACAGAAAACAAGGGAGGGAAAGCGATTAGAAAACCAATCACAATGCTTCGCAACGTCTTCTGATAAGAAAATATCATTGATATTGCTTTAAATTCCTTATTTATTATAAATGTGATTGTTGCGAATGCAAAATGCGCATTTTGTTGCGTTTACTGTGATTGTTGCGATTGTTGTAGAGCTGCATTATAAATGCGATTGTTGCGAATGTAAAAGACGCAATTGTTGCGATTGTTGTGCTTAATGATAATTTAATGAGATTTTAATAATGTTTTATTAACATTCTAACGTGACATTCTAACATGACAGACAAAACGGGAATATAAGTCTGCTGATCTTATCAGAAAACTAAACAATCGCAATGCTTCGCAACGTCTTCTGATACGTATAAGAAAATATAATTGATTTTGCTTTAATTTCCTTATTATTATAAATGTGATTGTTGCGAATGCAAAAGGCACAATTGTTGCGATTATTGTGATTGAAGTAGAGCTGTATTATAAATGTGATTGTTGCGCAAACAAAAGACGCAATTATTGCGATTGTTGTGATTGTAGCTAATGATATTTTAATGATACTTGTCCACAGACAGACAAAACGGGAATATTAGTCTTCCGATCCTTATCGTAACGTACAAAAATTTGAGAAATTCAAGGCCATAAATATATATTCCAAGTTACAAGAATATTCATTTTTTCCAGTTCAGAATTGTACTTACACAAATGAACACATCGTTATTTAGTACTCATACACATACTCACATGTTATTTAGTTCTAATACACATACTCATATACATAAATGTTAGGAAATTGCGCTATAATCATTTATTTCTGTTTCCCTTACTCGTATATTTACCTGATTAAAACCACAAAAAACGGTAGTACATCAGTTTAAAAATCCATGCAAACTTTAAAGTCCCATTTCTAGCATCAATTTGTGAAAAATATCATGGGTTATGTTTTCGTCTGCACCCGTAATTGTTCTTATTTCCAAAGACAAAATTCAGAAAAAAAATATGAAATAGTGACATTGACAAAGGGGTATTTTATTTTTCTTCCTGAACACGTCTGACACTCAGAAATTGATTTTCCTGTCAACTTATAAAGACGGCAACGAAGATGAGTCTTGCACTACTGACATTTTCTCGCTATTTTCTTGTTTATATTACCTGAAGTTTCCAGGACAGCCATCTCGGCTGAGATTTTATTATTATTTTCGTGAAATAAAAAGCAAAAAGTAAATAATATATTTATTTGTCCAAGATTTACACGTACTATCGTAATTTTCTGTTTATTTTTTTTATGATAACCATTATTCTTAGCCTCCTTTCCTAGGAAAGTAAGGCTTATTAATTAGTAAGTCTGTGTGTGTGTGTCTTTGTAGGTGTAACGTTTATATGTGTACGCTCATCCTCTTCAATAACTTCTGAACTGCTGCTTTTTATCTTCTTGAAATTTGGTATGCATATTTAAGGTATACGTTTTAACTTTTCTACTTTAAATCTTTGGCGAGGAAACGAAACGAGAAGGTAACAATAATTTTAATTCAAAACATTAGGAAATAAGCACTTGGATTTTTATCAACATCTTAAAACAATGTATGTCGGAGAATTTCTATCTTAAGGAAAAATGATCACTGCAATAAAGTGCAATTTTTAGCCAAAATTCAGAATGGTTAAGTATTATAGAAGATGTTGAGTTGCAGATAAGTACAACTTCAACAAAGAGGAAGGCAAGGAAGCCGTTTTCTCAGTGAAATGCAAGAACGAAAAACGGAGATGGGCTGAGTTAGATAAATATTCAGTCACTGCGAGAACGTTCTTTTAATTCGAATACTGATTTTTCAACAATAGACACAGACGAAGTTTAAACTCTGGTTACGGAAGCAAAGTTAATAAAACATCAGTATTTATCGATCAAAGAATTCATCAACTCTAAATTCATCAACAAGAGTTTAACCGTGTTACAACCATATCTTCAATGCAAAACAAAATTGTTATCTCAAAGAAATAATAGTGACTGAAACTCTAGCCGAATAGAACTTCGAAGGCATTTAGATCACACGGCTTCGCGAATAATAGAATTGCAAAAAGAAACAATAGAAAACGTATTTAAGTAATTTATGTACTGTATATGTGGAACATGACGGACATATGCCGAAAGGTTTTTGAGAATTCCGAAATTTCTGCAGCCATAACTGATTTAGACAAGTGTCTAATCAATAGGTCCCGCGACTTTATTAAAAGCAATGTCATCGGATTACAAAATAAATAAGAGAAAAATTTTAAGATTTTGACATCGAAAAAGCTAGAAAACTCGTATAACAATATCCTTGGTATCACCTTCCAGCGTCTTAAAATTCTTATTCATGGGTCAGATGTCATTTATTTTGCTCTTTTGCCTATCGGAGTTATACGAGGAAGCAGCCGAAACCAAAAATAAAAATATAAGGATATTTAGACTAAACCACACCAGAAAAATCTCAATTAAACCTGTTACTTTTAAGTTCGCATCCTCTGATTATGGGGTTGAGAAAACTACCCCGTAATAAACAAGCAACTGACAAAAGCTGCTTTAGATTTATTAGCATACGAAATTATTGTATTCATAAAATATATTGACAACAATGTTTAGATTATTAATAATTAGCGTAAAACCTTTAGTTTTTTCTTTACATATATATCTAGCATAGTTTTCTTAGATATATAGAAAAAAATATTTATTTTTATGCAAATACTTCTTTATGTAAATAAAACCATTATATTTTGTATGTTTGAGCTATGTTTTCTACACTAAATACTTTATATAGCATTGCACAAAAGATCTCGAAATGTCGATGTATTTACGTTTATTAAATATGCTATTTTTTTACCGTTTTAATGTATAAATATTTATGTACATGCTTTTTTTAGTATCACACATGTTTATTCGAAACTGACAAGGAATTGACACACTCTGTATCTTTCAAATGTGAGTGCCCTTTTGTGAAATGAAAGTACATATGAAAATACTTCAAAAATATAAATACATATTGGGGCCAACGCTAACGATATACGGCGTTATTTTCATCGATTTTCAAGAATTGCCTTATTAACTCACTGCTGTCGTAAGAATTCAAGAGTTTTTATGAAATAACGGTAAGTTGCTGGTCTGCAAATCCAAAGATTCGGAGATCAAATCCCTTGCAAGATGGGATGTAAATTTTTTTTTAATTTTATTTTTTTATTTTTGTACTTTCTTTTTTGTTTTTTGTTTTTTCTTTTTTTTAAATTTTTTTTTGCCTTCTTTCTTTATGACATCCTAATGTAAGTTTTCCGTTTATGTTATCAATATTAGACAGAAAACCAATTTAAGATTAGAAGTAAATAAATAATATTCTCGTTAACTTTGGTTTTTAATTAATTACTTACTTAACTAAACTTTTTTTTTTCTTATCGTGTTGTCATGATACTCATTTACTGTTTGTATTTAAAATTATTTCAGTTGTGCTTTTATTTTAGGAGAAATTAAGTTTTTATGTAAGAGTTTTAAATGTAATACTTCACTAATTGAATTTTAGTTTTTCCTTATTATAAAAAAACAAAACAAAGTTAGTATTCTCGTTAATTTTGGTTTTTAATTAGAAGTACTTTAATTCAGAAAAATAAATTAAATAAAATACTGCATAAAATTACTTAAAAATAACTTTTCTTTTTTTTTTAAATTATGAGTATTAGCATCTTAAAAAAAAAGTTTATTTACTTAAGTAATTATAAACAGTACATGTTTTAAATTTCTTTAATACTTCCACTTAATACTTCTTCGACTCCTTGTGAGTGGTTTTCATTCATTGCAATCACTTATTAAACATAATTAGGCTATCACACGTAAAATATAAAATAAGATATATTTACAACTGAAATACGAGCAGTTTGGAAACGCTCAGAAACGATGAGTAAGGTAACTACTAAGGTAACTTATTCGTCAAAGAAACGTTGAGCATTTTGAAAATTCTCGTATTTCTGTTGTAAATATACCTTACTTTATATTTTATGTGTGGTTGCCTTATTATGTTTTATATTATAAATACATACGTTAAAGTTTCCTTTGCAATCACTTATTTACGAAGTTATCTACTTTTGACGCATCTCCCATACACGTGAAACCACTGTGCAACTTATCGAATTACGAACATACGAACAATTAGAGAATCAAAATGTTCAAGTGGGATTGTATAGTTTTGCATTCTCAATAGTTACTTTGAAACTTTTCAATAAAATTCGGATCCTACAAATATTTGCTGCAAGCATAGAAGAAATTTTGTTTCTCAAACAGATCAGCAGTAGCAGAAACCATGCATTACTATTACCATTTTAATAACACATGCCTCAAAGATTTCAAAATACAGACATAACGATGAAACTAAAGCAGATGGTACGACAATTCAAATTAAAGACTACTGAACAGCGAAAGGTTTAGTAGCTAAATATATAACTTATATATATTTCTATACCATCAAAGGGACATCCGATTTTCATGATATGATTTTTTTACCCTGAACTCTGATTACATTTTTAAATTCATGTAAATAGTCCTTCTTACGTCATTCCGATTCAAATATTAAGATTCATTACGTCATTCCGATTCAAATATTGTTGATATAATTGCATGAAATCCAAATTGCATGTTTGAGATTTAGAGCAGTTTTTATAAATAAGATAATTTTTTATCATTATCTATTCCAGATAATGATAATACGGGATATTCACGAATAATATGGAAGGGAAGAAGAGAATGAAGCAGTTTTTATTTTTTGGTTGGATGGGCTAGTTTTTAAGAAATGTTTTGGACATTTTGAATTTTAGACTTTTGGACTTTTGAATTTTAGGCTAAGTGACAAAAATTCAGGTGCGAGGCTAGAAACTGCGGCAAAATATATCATTGAAATACATTTTCTGGTGATTTAGACATCCACTGATCTCGAACAGTTTTCTCCAATTCTTGCAGTCAACGAGATTCATACGAGAAAATGAGCTTCATCAATAATTTCTCCTTCACATTCCGAATAAACCGAGGTAAAAATTGAAAGAAATTTTCGGGTAAGCCCATTTCCGGAAATACTTTACGATCTTTAAGTTTTATACGATCTATTATATCTTGATAATAAAATCTGAACCCCCAAATTTTTTTTCATTATTTATTTGAATCATTATATTTCAACAATAAAATAAAGAAATAAATAAAATAAAGAAATAAATTTAAATAAAAAAATCAACAAGTTAACGATGTTAAAGGTTTTTTATGGGTTGCTGTTATTGTTACAGACACTAATAAAATAAAAAATTCATATTGAAGTCAAGCTTCAGCTCGTATTTACTTTCTTATTGGTTTTATCCTTTCTAAAGTAACAGATTTTCTTTTGTAATAAATAAGAATAAAATAAGAATACATTATTTACATTATAAACTAAATTCCTGCAATAATAATAACGATTTTGAAAGAATTCCTTTCAAATGTTTAATCTTTCTTTTTAAACTTTGAAAATACTCTTTTTCAGATTTTCAAAAAAAAAAAAAAAAAAATATATATTTTTTCCACTCGAACATTTTTGATCAAAATTCTTCCTAGATGCCGAATTCTTCCTGAATGAATTCTGCGCCGTTATTTGACGAGTTTTGAAAAATAAGCTAAAGAAAGATATGGAAATGTCAGAAAAAGATTTCTTCGCTTCACTTGAGAATGCGAATGGGAAAGAGTTTTTTCTTTTTATGTTACAGGAGGAGGAATTCTAAGAACTCTTCTGAGTCTTTTTTTTTCTTTGTATAACGAAATTTACGCCTAATTCGCTAATCCACGCTTGGTTTCTCTATTTTGTCTTAAGTGAATTCGACAGTTGAAAACAAAGCTAACATCAAAACAGAATAGATGACCCTCCATCCTTGAAAGTTATAAAACATATCTGCGTATTGGTGTTTCTTATAAGCATATATTGATATATATATGTACAGGATGTTCTTATACTCATGAATTTTCTAATGTACTTGAAAATGAGTATTTAATACTTATGTATTTGAAAATGGCAAATAATCTAGTAATCTTGAAAGTGATAGTGTTTTTGAATTGTTCCAAAGTAATATTTGAACGTTCCTACTACCCTTAAGAGTCTAAATCACCAATAACAAAATAAGTTCTTGAAAAAACTTAAAGCCTCTTTTTCTTAAAATGATGTTCCTGAAATTTTAGTCTACTATTAATTCTACTATTTATTTAACATACACAAACAGTAGAAAATCCCAAACTAATTCTGATTTGTATCCACAAATAATTACGTAAATTGCTTTAATTCAATTAATAGAATCATACCAAAAGCGCTCAGAAATTAATGGATTACTAAATGGAATAATACGCATTGTCTTTCTATTGGAATTTCTATACTTTCACGCACCGATTTCTCGACAACAATCCAAAAAATAAAAATCAGATATATTATTAATCATCATCATCTTCTGTATCACAAAATAAATGTAAAATTAAAAATAAAATTAGAAATACATTTACTTACAATGGAATTTTCGAAGAAACATCTTTACTTCTCTTCTACATCAGCTACAATAAATCATAACAGATATGGGAAGTGAAAACGAGATAGTTATAGCATTCTATTGTAGTAACTATCATTTTAACTATTATTGTAGTAACTATTGTAGTTAATGATACAGTAGTGATAACGTTTTCACTTCCCATATTTGTTATGATTTATTGTAGCTGATGAAGAAGAGAAGTAAAGATGTCTCTTCGAAAATTCCATTGTAAATAAATGTATTTTTAATTTTATTTTTAATTTTACATTTATTTTGTGATAGAGAAGATGATGATGATTAATAATATATCTAGAAGGAGTGAGATAAAGAAAAAATATTTCTTTAGATATTTTCTTGTTTTTAAATATGCAAGCTGAGTTTCAAGAAGATCTGTCCAGCAGCTCAAAAGTTATTGGTTGGGGTTATTAGGGGATACACACACAAACTAGTAATTTGAATCCTAAGAATTTACGTAAAAAAACAAAATCAAATCTTTAAGAAAGAGAACTATATGTCTATAGTTCACAATTTTTGCCAATGTTTATAATGTTTATTGTTTGAACTTAATTATAAATTAAAAAATATAACAAAAATAAGTCTTACAATACAAGTTATATCTTGATTTAATATCTAGTAATGTGGGAATATTTTTTTATAAACAAAACTTACTTAAAATTAAAAGTCCATTTGTTTTTGCTAATAGTCTCTTTCACTATTACTTTTTTCTTTTGTAATCATGCACAAGATAGTTTTTTCAAAGTTTCCAAGTGGTTTTACCAAAATCTACTTACCAATTACTCCAAGTGATAAGTATATTTTTGCACTTTCGATACCTCCTCGGCGAGTTCTATCTCTGGCTTTTTAAATCACACATTCAGTGACGTCTTTCTCTCACTTGGCTATGAATGTATGTCCATGAATTTATATTCGAGCAGCTAAGGCCAGTTAGTTTAAGATAAACAGTTGGATGAGGACTAGCAAACAGATGCTTGACTATGCTTAAAAAAAGGAAAAATCGCAATTTTCGATATTTTAACTTATCATCAAGGATAGTGCTACTTAACTCTACCATAATATTTAACGATGATGCGAGATAGCAGTGATTGTAGTATTGCGAGATGGCAGTTTATCTTCACTGACAACGCTAAAGTTAATGAAGATGTAAAATTCCTTCCTGAATTAATAAAAACTTTTTTTTTTAAATCCATATTTTGGATCTCATACACACACTTTTAAATCGGTGATAGAGTGAGAAAGTTGTAGTAAATAGGGAAGAGACGGATAATACTGATCTTCAAAGACACAGACCACAACTCCGTCTCAATGTAAAAATTTAGATGGAAACAAGTTTCCTATATTACAGAATGCTTATATTCACCAAGTTGCATTAAGATGGAATTACATGTTTGTGTTGTTCATTGTAAATTCCCCCATTTGAGGAAACTTCGATTTCGAATAAATCAATCAATCTTTGATTTCGCATTTTTTGAGTTCGCATTGGTAAAGGATTGCTATACATTATTACTCTTCGCTCATCTGCATCGATAGCACTTAAGTTTCCTATGCTTTTCTTAAAGGGGAAAATTCCATTTCTTTAAATAAAAGAAAGAAAGTGCATATTATTTTGGTGCACACCTTGAGCATTCTGAAGTAAGCATCGAATTGAAATCATGAACAATATAACTCCATTTACTTTAAAAATTTCATGAAAAAAATGAAAGAGAATAACACAATGGAATTAAAGCATCTGATAAGAACGAGTTTATATCTATTGAGAAACACTGTGTTATCTTCCAAAACACTTTCATTATTATAAATTACATTACAGCCTTACTGTGTTGTTGTGAGAAATCTTTCAGAGGAAAGATGAGGCATTAAGTGAAAAAAATTCCTAAAGAAATCTGAGGTATACACCACGATATTCTCCAGAAATACTAACTTTCGGATCATTATTTTAAGTTATAGTGTCGTAGTACAAACCAGCAACCTCAATGTTTCATTTGTTTACTTTATAAAATGCAAATGAATATTAAATTCCTTATTTTAACATTAATTTTCTCGTAAAAAGAAGTTATTATATCTTCTGAATTCATTATAGACCCAATTAATGCAGTACTTCACGATCAACAGTGAATTTAGATAAGAACATACCGCTGAGTAGAAAGATCCACCAATACCTTTACAAATGTAAGGCTTCATTTGCAAAAGAAAAAAAAACTTATCTTTCGAAGGGCGACAAAAATCATGGGCATCGCAGGAACAGCTAGCAAATCATTACAATTTCACAAAAGGACCTGATAAGCAATGCTCTGACGCACACATCTACCACTGACGCTAGAAGTGAAGGCTCTCCCAGTGTGTTGTTCTAATGCTCACGGGAAACCATATAACAGGATCATATTCCATGGTCTAAGAATATCTGATGGTGAAGGCTTAGGAAGATAATTTTCAATCTTGCAGATATGAAAGCGGTCAGTACTGCAAGACCTCGGTTCCATTATGTTGATGAAAGTTGTCTTTCTCGAGTTCTTGTCCAGAAAGAAAAAAATCATTACACGGGGTACGGGACTTGTTCTGGTTGTTGTTAAAAAAACGCTAGTAATATTAATGAAATTCAGTTATTTTTCATATTAAAATAAGAGTAGCAGAGCATAAACAATTTTTTATTCTGAACAGCTCATAAAAAGGAGCATTTCTTTTTTTTTTCTTTTTTTTGTATTATTGAAATAGCTCCACGCGCTAGTGCTTTGAACATTTAAGATTTTCAGCTAAAAGGAAGACAGGTTTAATATTCAAAATAATGTTTCAGCATTTGCTGCAATTAAAGTAATATTTCCTTCAATATTATTAGAAATCTCTTGTCATATAGACTATATTAATATATTAAATATACTTCTTCAAATTCCATTACAACTTCAAATTTTATACAACGATATTTCACAGACGCTATCGATCTGCTTTTTCAAGTTTCGCAAATTAAAACAACAATAATATATATGCTAATAATAATATCAACAATGTATATACACTGAAGATATCCCGATGGCTTAAAAAATTCTGTCTTATTTTCAGAATTTAATACAAAACAAAGATCTTAAATTTCAATAATTGGTATCAAAAATTGTTTATGTTGAAGGATTTGGACTACTATTTGTTGTTTTTTAAGCCATTGGATATTTTCATTCTATATTAAAAGTTAAAGCTGTCCCCAAACAGGTCATACAGGCCCACGGGTAAGTGGGAGGTAAGGTTCCAGACGTTTCTTGACCAACGGGAGTAGTATGAGGTCTCTTCATTGTATATACATTGCTGATATTATTATCAGCATATACATTATTGTTATTTTAATTTGCGAAACTTCCAAAAGCAGAACGATAGCGTCTGTGAAATATCGTTGCATGAAATTTGAAGTTGTAATGCAATTTGAAGAAGTATATCTTAATATATAAAAATGAATGTTTCTCTGTTTGTCCCGTATGCGTTCCTATACCATTCATCAGATTGCGATGAAACTTTGGTGAGTTGTTGTGCGCACGCTCGCGAAGATTTCTGAATTAGTAGAACACTGGGCCCTTATTTTTAAGGCCCCTTTCTCGGGCCCTCCAAGTCTATTGCAAAAAGTGAAAAATCCGCTTCCTATGGGGAGGGGGGGGCAAGGTGGGGGGGAAGGCGACGGCTACCCTATGTATCCCAACCCCGACCGACACCAGGCCCTTATATTTACGGCCCTTTCTCGGGCACCGGTAATCAAACTTAACATGTTTGCTAGATAATGCCAAAATTGAAAAATCTGCTCCCCTATGGGGGCAGGAACACCACACTTGGATGGTTGGAAGGCGACACAAGAATCTAAGTATCTCACCCCCGACCGACACCGGGCCCTTTCTTTCTTTGAGTGGCATTGCAACGCATGCTGGGTACAGCTAGTTTAATATATTAATACATATTTCTTTTCTTAAAAGACTGTATATTTTCAACTGCAAAGAATTGATTTACCAAGTATTTTTTTTTTCAATATCCATAAAGAGATACTGCGATTTTACATCAAGGTGTCAGAGAAAGAAACACTTTTTTTGGGAACACTGAAATGATAAAAATAATATCATTCTCTAAAAACTGTAAGTTCTTGGGATGAAGAATGAGAAAATGGTAAATGAATGCACAATGTATAATTCTGTAAGATTTTTTTAGTTAAGTCATGTCCTAAGACAAAAAAATAGGGTATAGATGAAATGCTAATATTTCAAAATAACTTTATAGACATAGCAACAAAACGAAAAGTCCTAAAAAAAACACTGATTAAGCTAAATCCATTTATAAACTCCTAGCTATTTTTACATAATATTTTATTATCATAATAACAGCGATTCAAGACGACTTCCAAAGCGCTTCCTTTGTGAGCGCAATTTCTAGCAACGTGGACCATAGTAAGATCATATTCATTACATTCATCTACATATTTTAAGATTTGTGATCTATAATATTTATAATATAAACAGATGTTAAAATTTTATGATTACTGAAGTTAACACAACGGCTTTCGGCTAGTAGCATAGTATCTGTTGTGAACCAAAAATCACCAAGGGATCTTCCATTTAACAATCTAAATTTTTCATTAAAGCTTGAATTTCCTAGATAATTTGAATTCCCTAGTGAAGTACTTTTTGACATCTTGAATTACAAATGGTAGCGTGGATAGAAGAAAATACCTTTACCGTAAACCGGGGTGACTTTGTGACGGGGTGACTTTGTGGTCAATTTTTCTTATTTATAATCTCGCGCCCGGAACCTAGGGAGAAGCAGGCAATGGGCACCGCCATGAGTTGGTGTCATGTGTGGTGGCGCTTAACAGTCGACTGTCAAACTCTTTGCGCCTCGATCCGGTGAGCCAGAAGCATTGTTGCCAAGGACCACTTTTGAAGCATTGTTGTGTTTACCGTCAACTTTGATTTGCACAGCGAAATACAGAAAAGGATATCGTTTAATAGGTAATTATTATTGAACATTGATATATTATGTACAATATATCGTAAAATGATGTTAATTGGACGAGTTTTGTAGGAGTTATTAACCATTATGTAAAAAATCAAAGATTTGCAGGCTGACTTTGTGACAGCGTCACATTCACCCCGCGATTGTTTTACTGTGTTTTAACCTATATATTTTGTCCTGCAGTGTACATACCGATATTTTAAAATGCCGAGGACTGAAGTTTAGACTTGTACGAAGAATTTTCAGATGATGAGATTCCTATCCGAGCTTCACCCACTCCGCCCACGGAAACAGAATATGATCAAGGAGATCACATAGTTGCCAACTTTGAAAGAGAGCTTTTCTGAGGAAAGGTGATAGAGAAGAGACTGACTGGACGGTGTAATTGTCAGCGCAATGGAAAAGAGTGGAAACAATTGGAAGGAATCTAGAGAATAGCTACATAAGTTAGTTCTTATCAAGAACGAAGTACAGTGTGAAAATACAAAGAACTGAAATCCGGCTCAATTTTGTATCAAAAAGAAGTTTTGTTTCGCATTTATCCTCCCAAAATAATTAATAATAGAGGACCTTTTAAAGTTGTTCAATTAGACTAATTTAAGATGCAAAAATTCAGACTGATTTGCTTAAAAAATAGGAAAAAGTGTTCATATTTCACGTTACATCCAGTTTGTTTTTCCCAACCTAAAAAGTATAATTTACTCTGTTTAAATCTTTAAACCCTTTCGTTGAAAACTGTAAAAATGGTTTTAAATACAAAGTATGTGGTGTAACTTTGTGATATTTCTTTCTCTCATGCATTTCTAACTCAAAAAGAGCTTGTCACAAAGTCACCCCCAGCTGGGGGGTGAGTTTGTGACAACTTTTTACACTAATTATTAAAAAACGATTGAGGCAACGAGATTTATATATATACTGTTTTGTAGAGGAAGGATGGGGTAACCTAAATCACCGGCTATAAAGTGGGAGTAAAGAAAAATATTAATATAACAGCTTGGAAACCTCAAATTCTGTCACAAAGTCACCCCGGTTTACGGTATAGCTTGACTTAACATTACTTTAAAATATATTTTATTAATACAATGCCCAATAAATGTTAAGGAGTATCAAATGTTACATCAACTTTATCTTTAGAACAAATTTATAATTCATCTTAGCATTACCATTATCTATCAAATCTACTAAAATTTATAGAAAACCAATCATTACTATATAAGTCAGAATATGACTACTTTATATTTGAAGTTTGAAAGCCGTCACTTGGCTAACTTACAAAATAATTAATAATTAAAATAAAATAAAATTCAAATGAACTATAGTCAATATTCATTTAGGACAGCGGTTCCCAACCTTTTTCAGCTGGCGACCCACCTTTCCTTATCGGAATACCTCCACATATATAGGAATAGAAGAATATAGAATAAAACCATATTTGTATCGTAACCCTTCCTTATATATGGTCGATTTTCGATTTTTCTGATCTTTTCTGATAGTTTTAGGATCAAGTCGCGACCCACCGGTTGGGAAACGCTGATTTAGGAGATTACTTATAGCGAAGTAGCAGATGTTGAAAATAAAATAGAAGCTGAAAAATAGAAACACTGAAAAAAAAAAAAAACTATATATCCATTAAATTACTATAAAAACAAAATTTGTTTTTCCTGAACTCTTCATATTAATTAACCTACATTCAATGCGAAAAATGTTCATATGTTTCATTTAAATTTTACAGGGTAAAAAATTACAAAAGTGGCACACATACTTAGCACTTCAGATTGGACAGATCGTTTTAGCCTATAGTAGTTTTCAAAAAAGAAGAGTTTGCCATATATGGTCATTACGTAGTGATCGATTTTGTCTGGAACAAATGTCACCAGTCATGACGTCATCAACCTAACCTCCGAGCAGTCAGTCCAAGATGGCGTCGTTTTGTGATCGCATAAGTGTAACCAAAAAAGGACACACTTTGCATAGCCAAGGAAGGGGAATCGAGTGGAACGTTTGTAATTCTTTCAATTTTAATCATTATTATGTATTCGTAACTGTAGAAAATACAAAACCCAGAATGTTTTCGTGATGTTTATAAGATTCAGTTACGGATTTGAGCAATAGATGGCGCTATTACATCCTGGAAACATCAATCTAAGGAAATTACGTCATCAAAAGTTCTTCTTTCATGAACTGAACTGTAAGTACTTTTCTCAATATAAGAAATAAATCTTATAATTGCATGGAAAATAGAGAAAATTAAAGATAACGAAAATTGTAACAATGAATAAGAACTGTCAAGTGAAGTTGTAGACGCAATTTTGTTTTTCAATAAAATCTTATAATAATATTGTAGAAATGCTTCTAAGAAGAAATATTTTAGGAAGAAAACAAACACATTTAAATATTCTAGGCATTAATAGACGTAAATACTAAATTACGATTAGAACTCTTCTTTAATTGTTGTAAGATTTCATAATATTCTTACGCCATGACTTATGAACTTTAATTGAATTTACGATGATTTTATGTTGGCAGCCTAAATATTAAAATTCAAAAAAATTTTTAATGTTGATACAGCAAATTCAGACCCTACTATCCACTGAATTGCTAAATGAAGGAAGATAACTTGATTTTACGTAAGTGCAACTATAAACTTACGAATGAACAAAAATTCATTCTAAATAAGGCTCAGCACCGTTACAAGAGCTGCTGTGTACAATCTAACTAATTTCAGTGATTTTAAAAAGCACTGTTGAATATTTTGCCAATGAATAAAAAGGACATCAACCAGTCTCAGAAAGAGATCAGGAGTGACGTCATTGAACCAAGCTGCACAATATCAATCAGACCGAAACATAGTTCCACCTTTCTGTAAATATCGTTCTACAAGCAAAAGGTTTTGTACGATGTGAAATTATTTTAATTTTGTAACAAAGAGTTCAAAATTATTTTTTTGTGGAAGTTTTCAAACTAGTAAAAATCAATCACGCAAAGTTGTCGTTATACTTAGGTTATTAAGTTGTCGAACTATTGACATCATGGCTGCCTCCACTAGCTCACACGTGTCTCCTCAAATGTACTTAAAGTTAATCGTAAAAGTCAGTCTTTGCGTGGTCCTGCGATTTTACTCGCGAGAATAAAATTAAAATAAATGTAACTTAAACAAAATTTAATTACAAAACAAAACAAAATAAAAAAACAGGAGATGGAGAAAGAAAAAAAACAAAACACAAAAAAAAGGCATGTAGGAGAATCGACCCAGCGAAACTTAGCATGAAAGACGGATGCATCTCGCCACCACAGAATAGAGATTCCTACGCCTGACGTCACTCCCGATCTTTTTCTGAACCTGACTGTATTTAGATATACAAGTATAAAACATGCTATCAACAGTTTTTGAGTATTGCGCAAAAAAAAAATGCTAAAAAAAAGATTATCCATATTTTTAACCAGGCTTTTATAATATTTATTTATTTTATCTTTCCTTTAAGCAAAATAGTATAATAAACTTAAAGCATCGGTTAATTGTTGAAATCTTAATTTTTCAGGTTCTTTGTTGTGATTCGATATTTTAGTTTTACGGTATAATTTTCTTTTATTGTTTTTATATTCATTATTGAAACATATGTTTTCTGAATATATGGAAGAAGGACTGACTAGAACATCAATCATCATTATTCAAACACACTTAATTTTATATTACACAAAGAATTGAGAATTAAATTTCCGTCTAATTGCTAATTTTAAATTAAAAAAAGTCTGGAAAATAAGAAAGTGTTACTGTAAAATTACTGTCCTCCAAATGAAAGTTGACCGGCGGAAGTTTGAACTGCGCAGCCCTTCCGGTAGCTGATCAATTATGTTTTCCTGTCACAATGGACGCCGTCGTCTGTTTTCACTGAGAAAGACATGTTGATAACGCCAAATTAAAACTTCTCTCGACTATTTAGCGTTATTTCAATACCAGTTGCTAACATTAAGTATTTATATAAATAAATAAATATATATTATTTATAAATACAATGCTCTTTTGCAAAGTAACAAGCGATTACCGTAATGGCGGCGTCCTGTCATAAGATCAGACAGAAGTGCCTGACCAGACTAATCGATCATACATGCGCAGATCTCACAAAAACAGGGCGGCCATCTCTCATTTGGAGGACAATAGTACTGCTTTTTATTAGGCAAAGCTTTTTTATTTAAATAACGGAAATATTAAAAAAAATAATTAATTATAATAATTAATATTAAAATGCATTTTAATCGTGTAGACTATCTATTCAGATAGAGCATATAGTAGGTATTATACCTCTATTACATCATTTTTGTAGAATACAATATTGTGTATATTATATTCAAATATAAACTTAGCAGAATAAACATTTCAGATAATCACTTTTTTAGTAAAAAGAAAAAAAATATCATTAACGACACCTACATGCAAATATTGAAAAACCTTAACTAGAAACAAAAGAGAAAAATACTAGAAATAGCTGAAAACGTAAATATTAACAGTAATCTAAATCATTTTCACGATGTCGAATTATTGGAATCTATCTCCTTTATTTTCCACTATTTTCAGTTCCGTAACAGAAAAAGGATTTCTACAAGAATTCAATGCTGCAACTCTGAAATATTTACATTGATTTAAAGGTTTACACTGATGTCAGCAACAACACACGTCAGATAACAATAGCGATAGATCTGACTTGAGTTGACTGCTTTTGATGGACGCTGAATATGTTTGAGGTGAAAGCAATGCATGGAACGATAACTTATAGTAAAACCCTACACCATCAAATATATTGAAACATTACAGACGACTGTCATGTTGCATCTATTGCTTCTTCATGAAAAGGAAGCAAGACTTAGTGAGATCTAAAGGTATTTACTTAATAAATCACAAGGGAACTGAAAATGAAAATATAAATTAACAAAAAAAAAAATATTCACAACGATTCAATGAAATCTACAGTTTGCAAGCTGTTTATCACAGAATGTTTGTATGGATTCCTTATGAAGCCCAAGCAATAATCAAAACAATCTCTCTGTTGATGTTGACTTGCTGTTTAAGGGTAAGCAAAATGTATAATTTGAACATATCAATATTTCCAAATTCATCGTATTCTTTTTCCTGTAATTCTTACAACGTCAAGAAGAAGATGTATATATTCTTCTAGAAGTTTCTTCAAAGCCATGACATCTTTCCATCAAATGTTATGTCAAAAAATTTATTCATTATTTTTTTTAAAAAATTTTAAAGCCTTAAAGCAATCCAAACGAAAGGAAAAAAAATTAAATAATCCGCATTATTCACTCAAACTGTATACATCGGATTTAATTTTAATCTCATTAAAGCATAGGTAAACCTTTTACTGAAATAAACGGATTTTTAGACTTTATTGTTTCCTTACTAATGCTCTTCTCACCAAATCTCAAACTAGTCTCGATGGCCAGTGAAATATCGGTATCTATAGCTTCAGCACCCTATAAGCTAGCCGAGGCTCGTATGGGAAATACCTACCTGGGTGATATCTACAGAAAACCTGCAATTTCAGTCAAAAATTTTTAAGATTTTAAATTACAAGATTTCCTTTTCAAAAAAATTGAGATGATTGCTTTTGACGTTCTTACATCCATGATATATGTGGTTCAGGTCAACGCATTTTGGTTATTTAAAAAAAAAATGATGGTAGGCTATGTCTACAGAAGTGACTTGTGTTAATAACGATGTCGAATTTTAATATAAATTATATTCGAAATAGTGAATTTACGTGGGAAAAACTATGAAATCAATAAATAGAAGACAAATTTAGGAATTAAAAGAACTTTTTATCAAAAGAGAAAATCATGTACTATAAAAATGAATAAGACTGTCAATCTTAAACGTCTATGAGGCTGAAGCTACTTTGGGAGCTTTAAGGCTTAAGACTGCGGGTGAGTGGTGTTATAATCACTCAGCAAGCAGTCACACAAAGCTCTACACGCAGCATTCGAGTCAGGAGTCTGTCCTGCTAATGACAACTAACAAAATGCTTCCCTATTATTACTTTGAAAGACCATTCAGCATACATTTCCCAAGTGGGATTCTGGATCAATTCCTATAATCACAGATGAATCTGTTTGGTATACGGATGGATCCAAGTCTGCCAATGGATCCGGAGCAGGTGTGTATTACCTAACTGGCGGGTATGGTTTTTCTTATAACCTGGGTAATTTCACATCTGTATTTCAAGCGGAAATCTTTGCAATTCTTGCTTGTGCCGGCATCTGTTTGGACAGAAACATCAGGAATAAGAATATTTATATTTTTTCTGATAGCCAGGCAGCACTGAATGCTCTGAATCAGTGCCGCATTACTTCTAAGATCGTTTTCGATTGCCTCAAAACTCTGTCTTTACTGGCACAATTCAATAAAGTTCGTCTTTTTTGGGTGCCAGGACACAGTGGTCATGAAGGCAATGAGAAAGCCGATTCCTTCGCTAAGGAAGGCTCGGAGATGACCTTTATAGGTCCGGAACCTGTTATTGGCTTATCCAATAACATGATTAGGAAGATCTTTCTTAAGAAAATGAGAGCGCTACAGCTCAAGCTATGGCACAGGCTTAAGGGACAAAGACAAGCCAAGATGCTAATTCAAGGACCAAACAATAAACGTTCCTCCGAACTTTTAATGTTACGGAAAAAGGAACTTGGTATTGTTGTTGGTCTACTTACTGGGCATTGTCGTCTCAATAAGCATTTATGGCTTTTGAACATAAAAGACAACCCAGTCTGTAGGAGATGTGATTCAGAAGATGAGACTTCCTCACACATCTTATGTAACTGTGAATATTACACAGCGCTAAGACACAAAATCCTAGGATCTTTCTTCTTAGAACCAAAGGATTTGATTAAGGTCCCTATAAACAAACTACTGGCATTTGCCGTAGCTACTGGTCTTTTTGGGGATTAAGGTTGGGGAAAGTACAATAGACCTTAGGTCGCGGTGCTAGGTATGAATTTACCACCCATCTTTTACATTACATTACATTAAACGTCTATAAAAATGTAAATATATAATTACATATATTATATTATGTATATTTATATAATTATAAATATCCATATTGGCATTTAAGAAAGACTGGAAGTGAAAGACAAGTCTTCGTGAAAAACATAGTATCCTCTATTGTTGACGATCATCACTTCCATGAACCCAAATGTCTACGGAAGTGATGTCCACGAAAGTGACGAATACTTATGTTTCTTGACCCATGTGCTCTTCATTTTGGTTAGGAACACAGGTTAGGAACATGTGTCATTCAGAAAATTAAGTTTACCATATTTCAATTATCATGCCTAGAAATAATCATTTTTCCTTAGAAAAATTAGGTTCTAAACAAGGCCACAGAAGTGATGGGATGAGCTGTGCAAATTATGAAAAATGAATAAAAAGTTACTATTTTCCTAACAAATGTGCGACTCAGACGAATATAATCACTTCCCAATCCAAAATCGCCGTGTAAACTTTTGTTTTTAAGTGAAACGGAAGACAACTAGCGCATCGGGTGGATTTTTTTAGAAAGTTTAGGAATGTCCACAAAAGTGATGGCTAAACCTTGTGACAAGACTTGAAGTTGCAAAAAAATTTTACTGATAATTCGAAAAAAAATTTCACTCAGTATTATGTTAAATTTATGTATTTTCTGATTTCACAATATATATATTATTTGAAAAATATTAGAAAATAAAGCAGTTTGGATCTTTAGAAGCTATCCAACTGTAGCTTGTGACAGTCCACGAAAGTGACGAATCACCTTCTGTGGACAACTTTTTTTTTGGAAATTCCTTAAAATTAAAAAAAAAAATTATACTAAACTATAGTATATTTTGTACTTCAATGTGTGATTTTGAAAAATGACAAATATTTTCAATCATTTTCAATTTATTGCTCTGTGACACGAATTGCAGGTTTTCCGTAGATTCACCCACCTACTGAATAATGCTTTTCTATAGGAATTATTTATTACGCAAAAATCTCTAGGCAAAAATCTACTTGGAAAAAATTTCCTAGATAAAGTTAGATCGTGTCTACCAACTTTCAACAAGATCCATATTGTTGTTAAAAAGTTATTAAGGGAAAACTACACAGACTGCTTGAGTGACTGATCTACCTGAGCCACTTCCTAGGAAAATAGGCTAAAAAAGATAATAAAGAAAAGATAATAAAAACATAAAAATTTTCAATTCCAATGTAAATTATTTTCCTTTGCACTCTGTTAACTTTTTAAAAAAACAAAAAGAATAAAGAATAATGTTATGACGACTGAAAAATTGAGATCTCAATTCCAGATTTTACACATAGATATCTTTGAAATCAAAGTCAAAACTCCGCTGTACTGTATTTATATTTATTACATTAGCATTTTAAAACAGAAGTTACTAATAAAAATAATGAAATGAAGACAAATAATCAGAATTACAACCCATTAAATTTTGTAATTCTTCGTGATGAAAACGTTTTATAAATCAAATCAAATATTTCTCAATTTCTATAAAATAGTATCAAAATAGTTCTATTTTTGATGTTACTGTGAGCGCATTTACTGAAATAAAGAGTTTTTGGGATTCAATGAAGGTGAAAGATACAAGGATCTTCCCGACGTGGGATTCGATAGGGTTCGTCTCTGTCACGTTAACTATGTGGGTTAAATCCAAGAAGTCTTCATTTCAATAACAAAAGGAGTTTTGTGATAAAGAATGAGTAAATGAAAATATTCAAAGATTCGTATCTGTTGGGTTCCTGGACATATGCATCAGGTAATACATAAGTCATAAATAAGTATTTGTTACAACTTAATTAAATAAAATAAGATAAAAGCTGAGATTGTGATTTTAATCTTTAGTTTAATTTTCCAGATTTTAAAAGAATAAAAAGCTCGTTGAAAATTAAATACAGTATAAAAGAGTATAAAATATAGTATAATATAAATACAGTATAAAATGTAGTATAATATAAATACAGTATAAAATGTAGTATAATTAAAGCTAATATTTTTGTTCTACGAAAGGCGAGACATTATTTTATTATTATAGATTATTAAACTAAGCATTAAAGTCCACATAATTAGAATTACTACCTCACATCACGATCAATTTTCAAATGCAAGTTTTATAACTCATGTCTTTGACCCCAAAAGAGACATACCTATTCAACTTAAAGCAGGAAGATAAATTTAGCATAATAGTAAAATTTAGATATTTTTTATTATGTCGTCAGCTGCAATTTTATTAACTGGTTGCACTAATTAACCAAAGTAAACACAAGATGTTCCTGAAAGAACCTAAGAACTTGGTTTCTTTGAAATGATATATATCTTTGCAATTTTTAATGTTATGAAAATAATATAGAAGAAAATTCTCCCTGAGTTTCAAAATTATAATATCTTCCGAACATTACAACAGTATCTTGACGTTTTTCATGATTTCCAGAAAATCAATAAAACCCGTACATACATTCTTAAGTTGCCTAAATCCATCTAATTTTAATCATACTAAACCTCATTTAAATGACATTTAATTATGAAAACCGACACTTATTCAGTGCACCGCAGCGATAGAAATCCACTTCGTTCTAATGTTGTTTTTCTAAACGAATTTTTGTCATCTACAATTTTTTTCTACATTGATTCACACAGAAATGTTTCCAACTAGGGAGGTAAGATTGCCTGTTTTTTGTCAATGTGTACATCAAATAAACGAAGTTTAATTCACTGGATCAAGATTTATTTAGAGAGATAAATAACTTTGGTCTCACAACATCCTAATCAAATCACGTCTCTTAGATTACGGGTGTCGTGGAATCCTACATCTCAAAGGCTTGTTAAAATCAAGAAAGTCCTTTTTCGATACCATCCATTGCAAAATCTAAGGCATAATGCGTCTCTGTTGTGTACAGTGTTATTCCGATGAGTGTGTTTATTTAGAACTTATTAGCATATAATAAAATAAAATAAAATAAGATACATTAATTTTTTATTTTTAAATTAAGTTTTCAAATTACTTCTGTGTTCTGATTAAATCGTTTTAATCTTTTTTTTTCAAATTCCTTTGCTTAGAATTATTTTTTTTCTAAATTAAATACTCCTAAATTTTGATAATCAACAATAGAATAACAATTTCTATTCCAAAAAGCAATAAATTCCTAGTCTGTAAATGTAATTTAGGTTGCCATCAATAAAATATGAGTTTCTGAATGCAATGATTAAAATCTAGAGGAATTTTAATCCTACTTGGCATTACTGTTGAACTACTTTCATTATTCACAGATCCTGTTTTAATCTGCTGCACTATTGAAAATATTCACTGCTCTCAACATCATATCTTATGGAACACCTTGCAGTTGTTTCAAGCTAAACAACATCTAGTCCTTTGAGGGTTTTCCAATATGAGTGGAACATGGAAAACATCTTCTGTAGACAAGAAAACACCATATTTTCTTCCTTTTTTTGATGACATCTTTTTCAACAAGTACAATAATACCATTTACATAATTAGAGTAATACGACCATAGTGTAATATAACCATGTTTCATGCCTTCTTACACTATTTAATGTTGACAACAATTTCTTTACTTTAGATTTCATCCTAATTCCTTAGTTCAATTAATAATTTTCTTTGTTTGGAAATATTTATGACAATACTGTATTTTTTATTTAATACATTCCAATCATTTTACAACTTAATATCATTTCAGATGGCTAACTTTATATGTTTTATTCACATTATCAAAACAAACATAATCCCACTGAAAAGCGCTAGAGTTACTATCTGATAATTTCAATAAATACGGATGAAACCTACCTATCAATAATATAAAGGGCTTTATCTGTCGTTTATTGTGGCACACAAAGAGCTTTGATCCATAATCACTACACCATATGGTGCATATTAAAATAGAAGTTCAAATATTTTCCCCCGATATCTCTCTGTCTCTCTCACTCTCTCTTTTAGTATTTTCTTAGAAATTAACAAAACTTAAAAACACTGTAATATATATAAAGATCAAAGTAAAAGCTAGATGAAACCATCTTTGAAAAATCAAAATGTATATAAGGTTCCTAAAAATACGTTTTAAAATCGTAAAATTTAAGTTAACAGTAATCTTTAAAAGGAATATGTGAATTTAATAATAAAAGGTATATATACAGTATAAAGCGATATGGCAATATTGATAAAACAAAACAGTATGAATTAATCTAAAGTGCTTTCAAAATTTCAAATAAAGACTCAATGATTCTATATCCATACAATGACCAGCAATGAAACTAAATTCAGTTTAGATGGACTGTCTCATGCTCTTCAGCAAAAGAAACCTGGTTCCATTTTGACAGAAGGCTGGGTAGACTGTTAGGATCCGCCTGCAGTTTATTTCATCTTCTTAAAGAAAGAATAGAAAATCGAATCTGCTTTTGATATTTGTAATTTTCATGTCATGCAAATGTTATATCCTGTTAATATGTATAAGCAAACATTTTTTTGACCTGAGAAAAAGATTCAATTCAAAATCTCAAATCATTCTTTGAAATAAATACTAATTAAGTAGCAGCTTTAAGGAACATTAAAGCTTTTTAAAGAAATCTCAGTTATGTAGAATTCACAGCGAAACTTATAAATCTAAAATGAAACAGTTTGTTCAATTTGAATCTCAATAGTGCATATTGAGATCACATATTTTTTTACTACTTTACACCAATTTATAAAAAATTAAAAGTGGGTATACTTTCAGCTTCCCGGGGGACTGAGCATAGAACGCTGTAGGAAGATTTTGAAGATCTGGTAAAGACCAAAATCATTATGCCATATTTTAAGTTGGACTATACCTAAAGAACGTAAAAAATTTTAAAGAAATCGTCTAGCCGTTTCAGCGATGGATTTCGAGAGTCAGATTTAAATAATGGGAGAGGGAAAGAATAAAACAAAAGAACCCGTGTTTTAAGCTGGGTAATAACTAAGATACGTACCAACTTTGATGTACATTGATCCAGCCCTTTTAAAGGTGATCCGTGTACAAACAAGAGAAAGTGGAATACTGAGACTTCGCAAGCTTCACATGCTCAGAATTACTTCTGAAACAATCAACTGCGATTAAGTTATGCCAATGAGTGTCAATATATTCTCATGGTAAAAATGTCAACTTCTCTTTCTTTTACTTCTCGAAAATCGATTTATCAATAGTATCTCAAATGCAGCGTAATGCAGTAAGCATTGGCAAAAACATTAAGTATCAAAACCAAGGCAATCATCATCACTTAGAACATTAGATAATAAATTCTATTTTTAATCTACTGTTACAATCATGCTTTATTCATTGGTCTTCAAGATAACTCGATCTCTTTCCTTGAGTTTTAATTGGAGATGTCACAATCAATGTTATATGGGGAAGATTGCTATGGAAATACAGGGTGCTGAAATGTGCTGCCAAACTTAAAGATTATATTCATGCGTTATTTCCAAAATATGAACGATGAAACAATGCAGAGGTGTTGGTCTTTACGTCGTATCGTTAGTCATTAAATTGCTCCTCTGTAATCGTGACATGTAATGTTCAATACCCCCCCCCCATCAAAATTGGACAAACCTTTTTCATATGGGTTACCTTAAAGCATTAGTGTACACCACACCGGTTCCTGATGCCCTGCATGATCGTATAGTGGATGGGTGCAACACAATTCGCCGTGCATTTCCAGAAAGCATTTCCAGACTCATGTTTTTATTACATTTATTCGTTGTTTTGCATGATTGAATATAACCTTTAAGGTTGGCAGCACATTTCAGGTACATCCCGTATATTTAGAAATCAGGAGCTAAGAATTGCAAAGTCTGAAATCTATTTGTTCAATAGAGTGGTTATTATTTTATTTTCAGCAAAGACGTAAATTTAAAGAATGTTTACAAAAGTTATCATTGGTTAATGAATGAGCACATGTTTTTCACTGAATCAAATCAAAAATGCAATTAAAAGTGACAGAAGCAAAACAAAATCAAAATCATTTCGACGCTTTGTGGAGAAGGCCCTTTTCAATTATTTTCCTGGATGTACGATATGGTGGCGCTTGCTTCATTCATTCGGTGCTTTTCGGCATAACACGGGATGCACTCGTCAGCTTACAGTCAATTGCCTATACCCTTTTCCGTTTCGATTCATTCAGGAAGTCTACATCGTGAGAGCAGTGCGTCTCTTTGTATTCTGGCGAAGAAAAAACGTGTGCTTCGCTTTTCGGCGGTGGTTTGGTTCCTTATCCAGCATAAGGGCAAAGCCCTAATGCATAAACCGGCAGGCTGCTGATAAACAGTATCAACTGGTATTTTATTGAATTGGAAAGCTTATACAGTGCTTCCTAACTTATGTTACAAAAGAATATGGCAGATAGATGGAACGAAAACAAAGTTTTCATTAAGTAATGCGTGTCCCTCTTGTACCGATAGGGTGCTACAGTCGTTTTAGTGTTGTGGCTGATAGCAAATCATTTATGGAAGGGCCATTGCCACCTGCCTATTTGGAGTATTGGGCATGAGAGAAGCCCTCTTGTTCTACACAAGAGATGGATGGTATTGCAGGCTTCGACAATTCGTTACGCAGTTCATCGTCTGTATCGACAAGTGTGGCGTACAAGAGGCTCTTTCATGACCCAACAGAATAAGTCAATCGAATTAAGATTCGGCGATCGAGGAGGCCATGGGACGGGACCTCAATTACCGATCCATGTTTCACCAAATTTTTCCATCAGACAAATGTTCTGTCTCACGAAGTCGAGGTCGAGCTGTTGGTGTGAGCGTTGGGGAAACCGCTCCGCGTACAACCTTACAGCCATTCGCCCATGTTGGTCTGCAGCACCGTACATAGCATGATGTCCGTGAATCAGACTGTACTGCTCCAATATCTGTTCGAATGTTGACTCCTCTGATTGAGCTTTGAATGACTGTATGTACAGGAAACAGCAGACTTATGCGCATGACCAACAGCCACAACACTAAAACGACTGCAGCGC
>JAFIDM010000001.1:133390865-133436621 GCA_023159025.1 Thereuonema tuberculata
GTTCTCTTCATGGTATTGCTCAATCATTTACCAATGGCGGAGACAGCCTAGAGTAAGAGCAGATTCTCTTCCCATTCATACGAGAATGGAGCGGGAGGGAGAAATTCAAAACCTTTTTCCATATCTATGAGTAAATAATAATAAGGGTCAATCAGAATGAAATTAGTAATCCGGGCACTTCGTAATACGAATGCCTACAAATCGCCATTTCTCATATTTTCGCTTTTCTCTAGAAATTATAATCTCTTGGTTGGAAAGTTATGTTTATAAGCCTTTACGACAATCCATACATGCAACAAATGGCTCGCTAATTAAGAAACAAAGCAAGTAAATAGAGAATGTTTACTTTAATTGTCGAGCTGTTGTTGCTAGGATCCAAATTGACAGAATATTAAAATTCACAAGACACAAGACAGAAATCGAAACTGTTTTCAGATTAAATAATATGAAATTTAATTAAAGAAAACTTAAGAATTCTAATTCTTGAGTCTTGATGCTGGTGTGCAAGTGAAAAATGAAAAAGGAAAAAAGAAATGTTTTTCCGAAAATTCGCTTTTCTTTAAATATATTTTAATATATTTTTGAAAGTTGGTGATGTATTTTATTTACAAATACTATAGCTTTCATATAAGTGGAATCAGCTACAACGAATTTCTGAAGGCATTTAAATAGTTTAATTATAAGCAAATTTCTTTATCAACAAATTTCCTTCAAATTTACTCCGGATCATTAAGTCTTCAATCAATTTGCACTTTGTTCTATAGTAACGTTAAAATATAGGCCTAAATGTAATTATCATACGGTAATAGTGCCCTATAACAGTTGGAGGATTCGGAGGACTCCTCAAAACAAAACAAAAATTCAGAAAAGCAAATTTCTGAAAAAATAATTTGCTGTGGAAAGTTGACATCTACTTGTAATTATTTCAACTGCAGTGAAGGAAATGGGTAAATTGCTATTGCTAAATCTTGGCTGAAGTAGTCATAAAAGTCATACACTTTCTAAAATACCTTAAATTGATTAAATGAAAAGCAATTCATTCGCCGCATTTGTTGTTTGTTTGTTTTTTGTGTTGAGATGATATCGTATAATAAGTCATTTGTTATTACAAGTCCAAACAAATATGCATTTTGCTTGTTGTAATTATATAACTGTTACAAATATAGCCGATAGCACTCCAGAAATGTTTCTTCTGTCTGCTGTCAGGTGCAGAAAATTTACAGAGCTTTCGAAACAACGATCTTAATTAATAAAAAAAAATAGAAAAAAATACGAATTAAATGTTTACACGAATTTTTTTAGCAAAATTAGTAAAATGTTTAAAATTTCAGAAAAATATCTATAATTATACTTGTTTTTAAATTTCATTTGATTATAATTACTTTCTGCAATTATTAAAATAATATCGTTTTATCTCAGAAAGTATCAGAAGACAGAGATCATTGTTTCTAAAGTTCTGTAAATTTTCTGCACCTGACAACAGACAGAAGAAACTTCTGCACCTGACAACAGACAGAAGAAACATTTCTGGAGTGCTATCGGCTGTATTATAACAATAAGTAATTATAATCAAATGAGATTTAAAAACAAGTATAATTATAGACATTTTCCTGGAATTTTAAACATTTTACTAATTTTGCTAAAAAAATTTGTAAAACATTTAATTCGTATTTTTTTCTATTTTTTATTAATTTTTTTTATTTAATTATTAAGTATTTTATTAATTTCCATTTCTTTCCCCTTCATTATTGTCTGAGACTTCTTTACTTCATATTAATTCAAACAACGATATAAATCTTTTAAATGAGTTAATGTAATATGTACTTAATCATAAACTAATGAAGTCTTACAAAAACATAAACTATGATGACTGTTATCAAAATAGCTTATTCGAGTAATTAGTTATAGTCTTTTCAGGTTTTTCTTATTGATACTAGGTAAATAATAATAAAATTAGATGGTAAATACGTTCCTATAATTACATTCAATATGATTATATTCAATATAACAATTTTGTAATGTTTAATGATATATTCAGTCTTTGACTTTGCACAGTGGATATTCTTTATAAACTTAGCTTAATTTTTTTTTTTACATCGTCTGCAAAATTGTATTCTTCTCGTAAACAGATCGATGAAGTGGGATCTAGGTTAAGCTATATTTCAAGCTATATACGTTTTTACGATGGAGATATAATTATATACGCAGTATAAATTCTCGTTGGTGTAAATCGCCAGAATAATTAAAAATACCAATATGTTAATTGACATAACTCATGAAAACCTCTGAAAGTCAACTCATTTCTACCAATCATCAAAACTGGGACCTAATAGTATTTCGAAATGACTAGAGATGTTTAATTTTGTGAAATTTATATTTTCGGTGGCCCTGAGGGCTACGCTGTCAGTTAATGAGTAAAAAGAAAGAAACATTGCTGGGGCCTGCCTAGCGTGGTAGACCAACCTACACACACACACACACTCGGTCATTTGTGAGTTCATCGATCAGGAGATACCAGTCATTTTACGGCATAAAACGTAGGAGGATCATCGATAATGGGAAAGTCTCGAATGATCCACAGCTATACAAAGCCTATTTTAAAATTTCCATTTTGCTTCCTTCATAATTATACTCGTTAATGAGAAAATATTCGTCTAGGGAACAAAAAAACACAAAAACAATTATAACAATAATGTGGGTTTTACGATTTTTTTTTCGTAAATGATAAAATAAACTGGTAATGTCCAAAGAATAAAATTTACAGAAATTATACGACATGAATAAAGAAATAAACCTGCCGGCAACATAAAATACACTTTCAATGTCATTATTGCTCGCGTCACATAATTAAAAAAAGATGCTTTGCAATAAATATCTACCTGTGTATCAGGTCATAACGTATCCTATTTTTTTCCTATTCTATTTATAATACAATAAGCGAAGAAGTCAATTATTTGCTCAACAGGATTCACCGTATTTGACTTTGTTCATTCAATGTTATTTATTTAATGATGGTATTAAAAACTTACTAAAATTAAAGCCAAAATGAGGATACTTTGATGAAGCAGATATTAGATATGTAACTAATTTAATATGATGACGTATTTCGTAAAATTTCAGCAAGTTGAAATATATTTGGAACTTTGCATAGGATTCCTTGGACTGCTATTACCAAGGTTATTTTCAACTCAACAGATTAATGAGGGGAAGAAACAAAACCTAAAATCATCAAAAATCAAATAAAAATACACATACATAATCAGAAAATACTTATAAATTTGTTAAACTTGAAAAGCTTAGATGGTATATTTCTTATTGGAAATTTATAATTCACATGATAATTACGCTAATTAGTTAAAATTTACAGAAAGAAAACAAATAACAATATAGCTTTCTAAGATTCTTTTCAAAAGACTACAAAACAGAGTAAGAATCACCAAAAATTTCTAATTTCTCTATTACGATCTACTACGATCAATTCTTTATTTATTAATAAATTTAACCATAAATAGACAAAGAATTGAACAAGAAAAAAGTTTCTGTTATGTGGGACAAATTATCACACAAGATTGCAGATGTACCATGGAAATCAAAACTAGAATAGCAATGGCTAGGATTGCATTTAGAACCAAACAAACTTACTGGTATGTAAAAAAAAAAGATATTAACTTAAGGAAAAAAATATTAACAAGTTATATTTGATCGTTGCATTATGTAACTCGGAAACATGGACATTTAACACCAAGGAAAACATATATTTAGAAGCTTTTGAGATGTGATGTTACCATAGAATGGAAAAAATCAGCAGGACAGAAAGAAAGACAAATAATGAGGTATTAGAAATAGTGGATGAAGAAAAGAAAATTATAAGTATAATTAAAAGAATATTAAAATGGCTGGGACTTATATTGAGACCTGATAATTCTAGGCAGAGAGTCCTAGAAGGGAAGATGCCAAGCGAAGGTCTCTACGAAGAGGAAGACCTCGCGAAAAATTTATCAAACGTGCAAGGAGTTTGAGGCATTTTGGAACTGAAGATGATGGCGGAGGATAGAAACAGATGGAGGAACATCTCATGGTCCTCATCTTAACCAGTCATAGGACTGAGTCACTAATCCTCATCACTACGATCAATATACATTAGAGTATTATTATTATTATTAGGTTCTGTATATTTTATATAGTTTTGCAAAGCTTTTATATATATATATATATATATATATATATATATATATATATATATATAAATTAGTCCTGCTAGTCACAATACGCTGGGAGCTTTACAATTCTGGATCCTAAGGGTCATATAAGCCTGTAGGAAGATAGTTTAAATTTTATGTTGTTTACGGTCTATTAAAAACATCTAATAATTTACGTGAAAAAGAGTGGTGAAAGGAAATTAACTGGCAATAATGTGTCTCCTCTTTCTCTTTTTATATAAGATAAAAATACATTTTATACAATATAAAATAAAATGATTGCTCCCGTATACATACTAATTTCTATATCATATTGAAATCATTGCCACGTAATATGGAGGAATAATGCAATCTGTGATGTGAGTATGAAATGATCATTTTACCTCTACAGTTCATAGTTTATTCAGTGAGGCTTACAATTGTACGAAATTAAAACTAATGTGTTTTAGTTAGTGTGTTCACATATGTTTAGGCACTTGTGTTGCTTTAAATGCGCATAGAATATTCATTGAGGCTGGCGGAGGTTAATACATAAATATCGTTATTTTATTTTTAATGTGTATTTCTTGTTTATAATTTAGATTTGGGAGGTATCATATTTCTTCTTACTGGTATTCACATTGATCTCCTTATTGAGACCTTGTTCTTTACTGTTGACTACTCTCAACTGATGATCTCCAATTAAGAAACTAATTCTGCTGATTTTAGGTTTTCTTTTCCCATTCCTCCAAGCTCATTTCTAATCTGCTGAGTTTACTATAACCTAATGATTCAAGGAATTGGTAAAAGCAATCCCGAAAAATCATGCACAATGTTACGAATAAATTTCAAATTGTTGGGATTTTGAGAAAACAAACGATCCTATTAAATTCTTATTTCATATTTAATTCTTTAGCTTTGCTAAAATATCTGTATTTTACCTTAATTTTAGTAAGTTTTACAATGCCAATATTACATAAACATTAAATAGATAATGTCAATTTTATCTTGATAAATAACAAAACATATTGACATCTTTATTTATATTTTGTTTTTATTAAAACAGTTTTTTAAAATAACCTTAAATAAAGCAACTTTAGCACCCTATCATTTCGAGATTTTGTGATTCTCTAAAGGATCTTTAAATATAACAAAATTCTGAAAAAAATATCGCGATGAAATTAAAGCCAGAACAATTTGTCTTCCACACTCGATTTTTTGACAATTACATGAGCAGAAGATCACTTAATGTGCAGATTTCGTGATTCAAGACAGTTCTTGGTATGGCTTTAATTCGATTTCATATTTGCATGAGAAGTTATTCGTCAGTGGCAAAAAAAAAGAAGTAATAAAATTCTGGTATCCTCATAATGATAATAATTATAAAAATCTAATAATTAGAATCTTCGCCAGCATTCCTGTATTCTTCAAGGTCGCTCTTGAGAAACTCTGTCGAATTAGGGAAAGCGAAAAAAAGCAAAAAAAGGACAAATGTATGATTTTCCATGCAACAAGAACTCTTGTTTGGAATTGAGCAAAGAAGGAAAGCAATTCATTAAACAACAGTAATTCCAGTAAAATAAAGAATTAATAATTATTGTCCTAGTCTGGGTCGGTTAGAAAAGTCTCACAAACAAAAATCAGTAATCAATAGCCTTTATATCTTGACTGGATTCATTTAAAGGTGAAATGACTGAAAGAGTGGTTGTTTTGGTTTTTTTTTAGTCAATTTTCCTAGGAAAGTTACTCTCTCTTTGAAATACCGACAAGAGACGATGTAATTTTTGTATTTATTCTTGTAGTTCTCCTATAGGTATTCTTATGAGTGTATAGTTGTTCTTTTTTAGCCTATGGCTCCCTGCCGAATAATGACCACATAAAGCCAACAAAACTTTGAAAGCAATAATTTCTATCGTTACTTGAACAGTGCATCCAGTAATCCGCTTGGTAATCCTCTTAATATCTTCGTACTAAATTACAATTAATTGTATTTAGACAACTTACGTAAGCTAGCCGTATTTAATAATCTTTTGCAGAAATTGATAATCTGTACTGTACGGAACAGTGTCATTTATTTTGATTTCAATGGAGATTTCGGAAAGATCTTAAACAACATCAAGAAAATTTATTCCTATAAAATAAAATATAACTTATATATTCTAATATTTTAATTTCGTTAAATATTACCACTAAAACTGAATTAAAACTGTCTAAAAGGTATATAGGCATAGGTACATTTTTACGCGGGCCCACGATGGCCCATGGGGCGCTGGAGAAAAGGCTCCAAACGTTTATAATGACCCGAGACTGAAATGAGGTCGGATGGTAAGCCCAACGCTCACCCGCCACAATAGTTAAATATAAAATATTGTACATTGGATATATGGATGTAAAATACTCTGGAAATTTGGAAATTAAGTCTGATCTCTTTTTCGAAATATGTCAACAATTTTCTAAATTTAATTTTTTTTAATTTATTTAGTTATGTAATAATATATCTTAATATGTTGACGTATATTTAAAAATAAAATAAATTACTGCACGTATTTTTAAATATATTTCCTTAAAATAAATTATTGTACGTAAGGAAATATCACTGAAATCATTATTCTGTTAACTCCTATTTAGTATTTATTAAAAAAAAATTCATTTTACAAATATAAAAATAAAAAGTAAAATATACAATATATAAAAAATATGTAATATATTGAAATATACAACGACTTAATTTAAGCACATCTTTAAGTAATGTCTTTCGCTAAGACGGAACAAATCCTGATCCTTGCAACATCCACTTTAGGTCATATATATGCTACTTTGCACATGTTTCAATATAATTCCATAGAAATCTCATTAATGTCACTTTAGAATCTAAATTACTTCAATAGAAATAAGTATTAGATATTACAACAACAACAGTAAAGCAACTACTTTGCGAATATAATATCATCTTTGTATTATTTCTGTCTTCAAGAAAGATTAACTGTTTAGTAATTTTAATGAGTCTTTCTAACTATTAAAGTGATAAAATAATGATTGTATTTTGCATGTAAAAATGTTTATACGTATTACGTAAAACTTTAACCTCAAAAACTGTTATGGTTTAGCAGTTAATTTGGTATAATTCATTCTCGTCTAATGTTTTTAAAGGAATGAGTTTGACCATATTAACTGATAATACAAAAAATAATCAATACACCAGATACCGATAAATTTGATAATGGAAACTGATAAGCTCTTCAATCGTAACAGAGCAGTATACTGTACCTAGTAGGTACAAAGGCGTTCTTTTTCATGTCAAAGGAGAAAAAGTTAAGAAGTAAACGATAAGAGAAAAATAAAAGTGAATGGTTGCATATTTTAGAGATTAAAGGATAGCTCATTCGACCAAAAACTATTTATGAAAACTACAAACAACGCCAGAAACAATAGCACAATCATTAATCATAAGTGTTTAAATTAATTTTTCTTTTCCAAAAGAAACGTGGCTATGTGACCGTTTGTAACAGTTTTCCTGTCATCTGCAATCCAAAGTGTGCAGAGGTTGTCCACTGCAAATCGAGCTGTTCTAGTCTCTTAGGCAATGTTACTTTAACTACCTATAACAATTCCTGTCTGCAGGCACTAGGCACACTGCATATATATAAGCACCTGTTTATACACTTGGTCAGCTGTTCTTTTCAGAGAAACATTTCAGTGAATTCCATCACAGAATATTTTTAGTCATTCCAAATGCAAATTACATCGTTTTTCTTCTGATTCACAGCAGGAATAAAGTAAACGGCCTTGGAATTAAGACTGAACAGTTCCCGCAAAAGATTATTTTGCGTATGTGGAAAGTTTTGGACGATTACAGATGCGCCATCAATTGCTGTACATTAATGTTACCACTATTTATGGATGGCTAGATTTCTTAACTGTGTGCTTATGTGTAGATCTATTATACACTATATAATTTCACAAATGACGATCGAAGAAAAAAAAAACAAAAAAACCTTGAGAATTGTTAGTCTTAAAGAACATTTAATAGTTTTCGAAACTGTAAGAATCTGTTATACCAGATAAGTCCGTTTCAATAATAGCTTTAGATGTCCACTAACATCTAGAAATGAAATAAATGATAGCACATAAATGCGAGAGTTTCACTTTCAATGTTTACGTGAAAAACAATTTTGAAAATTCGTTCGAAGTTAAACAAGTTTTCGAAAGTGGTTTTTTAGTAATTATCCATTAATAAAAATACTTAACAGAAAACATTTTTCCAGCAACCTGACTCAGTTAATGATTTGAAAAACAATAATATCCGTGTATTCACAACTTCTAATACCAGCCCTCCTTAAAACTGACTAAAACCTGGTATTTGGAATCTATTTTTTTTTTAATTTTAATGTTTTCAGTTATGGTAGATCCAAATACTCCTCGCCCTCTGCGAGTATTTAAGGAGTTATATGTAATATCCACTCAGGTTTTCTTTAGGATTTTATCGTGTTCTAAAGGCTTCTGCTGTTGCTAATATAAATCGATGACAAGTAATTTGTCAAAGCTTCATCTTTAAACAAAGTAGATTTTTATTACAGTAGAGTTTTAACGCATGCTACAAAGTTCTTATTGATTGTGAACTAACGTATAAAGACTGGACGAATCAAGTTAAACTGAATATATAGCTGTATAATAACAAATATTTCAAAAATTTTCATTGCTGTATTTCCTCGACAATGACATTACACAGTAATTTCCAGCTTTCCAAACAGCGCTTGCATATTTGAGAATAGTTTTAGAAGCTGATATTAGTAAAACAAAAGGCGAAATTTTTGGGTCTTTTCAGTAGAACTTCCCGATACTATGAATGGAAAGATATTAATTCTGTTAAGATAGAAGCAAAGCTTCGCGACTGAGCTATATACTTGACCTCATGAAAAGCTTTTTTGATTATTTTTTTTAGCCTGTCAATGCCAATGCTTATGTTTTTAAAACGGAACTTAAGCATTCATTCTCTATTATATCACCGAAGTAAAGAATAACATAGTAAAGAAAATATTGGAAAATATCTCAAGTATTATTAAAGAATCAATACTGAAGAACGTACGTTTTTATGCAGAATTGTTCAAAACTCTTTAAATCTTTTCCTCTAACCTTCGTGGAATTTTATCATCATCATATTACGGTTATATTTCCTTAGCCAAGACCATATCCTTGTATTATTATGGTTATCGTTAATATTCTACACGCAAGAAGTATTTTATTCTTGAAGAGTCGTCGTTTTCTTCCCCTTCACCTTCCTTTATTGTTCATTTATTCGTCAAACGTGCAACATGTTCCCGTTTTGTCTCAGAGATGAAACAGCCATTTTTTATTCGTCTGCAAATACCCTCTTTCCCACGTTTTCAGTTAGCTGCCTCTCTTTCCATCGATTGGAAGGGTCCTTCTCGTGCGGAATGGGGGGTAATGATCTCGTTTCTAAAAGATGGGGGTTATTCGAAAGAAATAAAGCAAGGGGGAATGGTAACATGAGGGCTTCGTCATTGCTTCATTTCCTTATCGCTCATTTCAATAAGCAAAGGAAGGAATGCTTTCTTACTGCCACCAATAACGATGAAAGGAATTAGACTAAGTTTATATCCGTTCTACTATGCGTAACAATTATTGAGAAGAAACAACAATAAATAAATAAATAAATAACAACTCCTATATATCTCCTAACAACTGAATAAGTAAAAACAAATCTGCTAACTTAATAAATAGAAAAATCAATGTTCTCTATTTTAAGAAATAATAAATGTAGAATAAACTGCAAAGATACACTATAATAGTCATACGGGTTCTTTAACTTTTCGCAACGACTATATTATTTTAATAGTATTTCCTTTTTCAAAGAATTAAATTTTGTACTACTACTGACTATTTTCACTATTTTCGAGACTATTCCCACGTCAAAGAGTCGTAGGTAGAAATAACCGATTTTTGTAATTTTGTTTTAATATTTTCGCTTTATTTAACTTTATTAGCTTCACTATTAAAAAGCTCAAAATGCTTCATTATTGAAAAGTTTCTTAAGCTTAAATTTACTCATTTAATATACTCTGAAAGTACGGATTCATTAATAATTCAACATGCTTTGCTTCTATAAGAATTCCTTGAAGTTAAATATCAATATGATTAGTATCTTCATGTAATGAAGTAAAACCTATTTCTGTCAACAATTAGAGAACTGATTTGGCTCTCAGAGTATATTATATGAATATATTATGCTTAAATAGAAAATTGGCATCTGAAAAAGACATTCCTTTACATTTTCATTCTATAGTAGATTTTTGCTATATTTTTGCTAAATTTACATAAAAAAAGATATCGAGACTGTGAAATACGAAGCAATAAAAACTACCCGAACAAAGTAAAGCAAGTTAATAAATACTATGTTTAACAAAATTCAATGCCTAACAGATAAAGCTATCCTATGATGTGTGTTTGAAGATTATAAAAGTTTACAATAGTTTTCATAAATAAAAACGGCCTTTCGAAAGGAATCATCAATTTATTAAACACAGTTTCAAGAAATATGTTAAGATATACTTGATCAAATGGAATGCTTATATATTACTGAAATTGACCTTAAAATTTTATTACTATCTAAAATACATTTAAGGACGATGCATAGAAGTCCAGTTGTTCTCTGCTTTACATGTATGTAGGCTACATAAAGTAAATGGAAGATAGTTTAAATGCTAGAACATACTGTATATAATTAGACGCAATTTTTTTGGGGGAGGTCGAGATATGGCCATCTCGAAAGTCCTATTATTTTCCTCGTTCGCCTATGAGTCTTGCACTAGCTGAGTAGCTCTGGTTCAAGAGAGCTCAACAAGCTCGAAACGGCCGTCACAGCTCGACTCCAAAAGGCATTCTTATTTCAATTATGAATTGTTTGCTTTTCCTTTCACCCTTTAAAAGGTTTGTTATTATTTTTTTTTCCTTGTGGTCAAATACGTTTTGAAATAGCCGGAGTGCTTGCCCAGGGATTTGTATTCTCGATTTTGTTCTTGCTTTTAGTTATTAAGGGGTCACTGTTTCCATCTCGAATTATTTATCTTGATTACCAATTAATATTTTGCAGTTTAATTTGCTTTCAATGCTTTTAATATTATTACTGCCAAAATTTCTATTCTTTTGCTTTAAATTTCCGCCTAATTAATTCAATGATATCCAATGACAGCCTCGCAAATATCCTCACTTTTAACAGCTTCCATTCCGCAGAGGACTCCCTACATGATTGGACCAGTCATTTCATTCTCAAAGCAAAATATCTTTTTATAAAGTTAGCAAATCCCTGTTTAATCTATTAATATTCCTCATTCCTTTTTTATCTTGATACAAATCTAAAAATCTTCAGTTTTATATTCAATAACAATCCAACCTCATTTTTACACAAAGCTCCTTAAACAAAATAAAATTGGCTTGTAAAGTAAATTCCATATTCCATTAAATATTGCAAAATTTATTAAGAAATAGCAACATTTTGTTTTTAGAAATGTAGGAAAAAAAAGTTTTTTGATTTGAGAGACTGAAAAACATTCAAAAATAGTTTCTTACAACTACCGCCAACAATAAATGCCGTGTAATGAAACAACTATAACTCTTATTCTTATCTGGAAGTCTAGGTTGCAATGTGTTATTCAAAATATGAATAAAGTAAATTAATTAATAAGTGAAATGGACACTCACAAAAACACATTTAATTTACAGTAATCATATATTAAAAGGAATTGTAATAAACAACACCCCGTTATTTTTATATTCACTCGCGAGTATTTTACAACAGATCAGTTTTTCAACAAGAGATGTCCGAGAAACCTGAAATGATTAATTCCTTTGCGATTTGCATTTTTACAAACTTTAGTGAATTAACTAAAGTTTCATTCTAAGAATAATACTAAGGGTCATAGGAATTGAGACAATGAAGACCTAAATTTCTTTTGGTTTCAGAAACCAATGCGGCTGGAACAAAAATAAAATAACCATTAACCATTTTATATTATTTTAGTATTTACAGGCCCTTATAATCCAGTTTTACCTTTACTTTTACTTTTCAAACGTACAGAATGCGTAAATTCAGCAGGAGCGTTTATACTATGATTAAATACTAGTCGAAAACCTAATAGTTATTAATTATTCTATTGTAGTTTATCACAGGTTTTTTGGGAGCTGCAAAACCTCTTTAATATTTGAAAGTAATGGTCATAGGAATATTATGCAGGTCGATCAGAAACAAGTTTACAAAGCTTTTGTACGAAAAGCAAGTCTTTATTGAAAGAAAATGAGATGGAGCTATTAAAATGGCACAGATACACTATTTTTCTACAAAATCACCTTGACATTTGAAGTACTTGTCACAACGTTTGATCAGTTTATCCATCCCAACCGCATAAACGTCAGGGCCCTGCTGTAGGATTTTTTTTACATCACGTTGAACTTCTTCGCCGCTTGTGAGGCATCGACCTGGCATACGGTGTTTAAAGGCAGAGAGCAAATGAAAATCACTGGGAGCCCAATCCGGACTCAATGCCGGATGTCCAAAAAGTTCCCAGTGGAAACTGTGCAGTAAGCTCTGTGTTCCGTGTAGTATGTGGTCGGGTACTGTCGTGAAACCTGATCTCACAGGCGTTCAGAAGACCAGAACGTTTCTTCTTGATGTTGTTGCGCAATTTCTTTAAGGTTTCAATAGAAGGTCAGTTATTGAAGCTGATCGCCATTCAGAAATGACAACAAGCACTTCCAATGACACACGAATAAGTCCACTTGGGGCACTGAGCAAAACCGCCCTCTATCGCATATTTCAGCAACCACTGGCATCATGGCAAATATTTCAGCAACCACTGGCATCATGGCAAACTCAAATTTAATTTCTAGCGGTTATAACTTTTTTTCTGATTGACTCTCATAGTTGTTCTGAATAGATGTTCTATCTGATCTTAACTACTGATATCTAGTAAATAGGAACTCCATAATTTATCTATTAATAAACTTCACGCATAAAATTTTATACACTTCTCCTATAATGTATTTGTTACCCAAAACCTCTTGGAAAACTTCTTATGATAACTTTTCAACTTATAATTACTTATAGCTTCTTTTCAACAAATATTTAACGTACTTTAAGATCAAATGACAAATGAAAAAATTAAGAAAAACAGCACAAATCTAAATAAAAATTGAAATTGCCTCTCTGTTTTAGTTATGGGGAAGGACTCATCAGCACAACCCCGCCTTCGCCTGATAACCCAACCAGAGGCAAGATCACTTTCTGGTGGCTACCGACCAACCTGGCTGTGACCCCTCAGAGCAAGAAAAAAAGGAAATGTAAAAGTGTGTAAAATTTCACACTTAATGCCTTATTCCTCCGGAGCGGAGGCTATGAAGGCATTTAACCCACTAAAAACAGGGAAAGATGTACAAATCAACAAATATTTAACGTGCTGTAGGATCAAATGACAAATGAAAAAAATTTAAAAAAAAAACAGCACAAATTAAATAAAAATTGAACTTTCATCTCTGTTTTAGTTATGGGGAAGGAGTTGGGAACGACCGCTTCGTCCTACTGCGGACTCATCAGCCCAACCCCGCCTTCCCCTGATAACCCAACCAGAGAGGCAAGATCACTTTCATAGCCTCCGCTCCGGAGGAATAAGACATTAAGTGTGAAATTTTACACACTTTTTAATTTTCTTGTTTTTCTTGCTCGGAGGGGTCACAGCCTCAATTTCATCACTCGTTTACAGCCATCTTGTGTTCATCCACTTTCATACACAGCCTTGTGTTCATCACTTGTCAGGCAAAAAAGTCCCCCTTAAATTTATAAATTTCTTAAATAAATTAGATAAAAGAATTGGATTTCCATGAATATAATAATGACTATGTGCTTTCGAATCGTTTCGTTGCAAAATAACGAAAATTCGTTCTTATTTCCGTGCTTCAGTGTTCTGCATAACTACCTATCGTCTTAATTTCCGTAATTCGCTATTTGCATAATAACCTATGAAAGAAGTAGTAGTTTTTGGAATCATCTTGTGATTAACGTATAAATAAACTTGTCATAAAATGATTCTACTATTAAGATGATATTGCTAGAATTAAAAACAACATACTTTAAATCAAATAATGATTCCAACTAATTACCGGTATTTATTTAGTAAATTGCTTTGAAAACTCACCTTTGTGAGTCATTATAAAGATAAATAAAGCTCACTTTCATATCGATATTTATTATCGACATTTCGCTGCTACTTAACCGCAGATTGTAATCCGACGCTGATACGTGTTAGAAAAGAATTAAGAATTTAAATTCTAATACAAGTTATCAGTAGTGCATCATTTCATTATTAAACTACAATAGTGCTTTTAATATGCATAACAATTTAAATTTATAACAATTTTATATAATTTTGATCAAAATTAAGAAATAAAAAATTAAAATTTGATTTCCAAACTTCAATTTTTATAATTTACGTAATAATTTTTGGTAATAATAATTCAAAAAACAACGTTTACATTTGTAATGGTAAAAAAGATATAATTCTAAAAAAAGCATGAAAATATAATAAATGCTATTACTTTATTACTCACATATAATGTAGGGCAGTTAATATACACATAAGAGAGACTCCGAAGAACCATAATGGAGTGAATGAATGGCCAATAGGAAATCATAAAAGAAATGAACTTGAAAAATCGGAATGGATACAACATTGCAATAAAAATAATCGTCCACAACAACCTGATATCAAATATAAAAAAGACAATAATATAATTCAGAAAACTATTGAAGCGATGAAAATACATGAACAAATGTAATAAAAAAGAAAAAAACTTAGGAATTATTGTTTCAAAAATCTAAGTAAATCAAAAACTTTCAAGTTAAGAAACAAATTTTAATGTTTATGATTTCCTTAATAATGTACTTGCAAACTTTTAATCGTTGTTATATTTATTTAAAATGTAAAGAATATTATAAAATACTACTGTAAAACAATTTTGTATAATATGTAAATTGTAATACTACATTATTGCAAATTGCTACTGTGTATAATATACAATCAGATAACACACTATTTGATAGCTTTTGTTAGAAATTAAATTCTTTTAACCTAATCAAAATTATTCCGACTTTTACAATCGCTACATATACGTTGAATTGCAGCTTAATCGATGCATCACTTAATAAACTAGTGAATATACTAAAATTTATACCTACAAAATTATCTACAATTATTCACAGCCCTACAAAATTTTCATAACAATAAATTCGAGATATGCATGCTCTCTTACTTGTAGAGCATTAAGAAAATAATAATTACATATTACTTTCTTCTATATTGCAATCGTGAATATTTTATGACTGCACGGTAAACTTTCATAGCTTTATTAGTATTTTTGTAAGATTACCATGCAGTCATATCAATTTTAAATTAATTGAAAAATGGTTCCAAAAATAGTTGAACTACGAGTAAGTATGATTATGTCTCTGTTTGTAACTAATGGCATTATTAGTATTATCTAGTAGTATTAATAATTAGTAATTATTAGTATTAATTACTAATCCGGAATTCCGAAATCCAGAACTCTTCAAGATGATGTCTTGCCTATTTGGTGAATGCCTATGAGCTGATTGATTTTCATTGGGCTAAGGATTACGTTCGTTGTTTAAAAACATTAGAATGATAAACTATGCCAATGCTGCACTATGCTGCACTATGCTGTGCTTGATATCGTAAAACCGAGTAATTTATCTGGATTTCTATCAATGGGGAAAACCAGGGTATTCCTTTTAGTCGTTAGCCAAATCTTTAATGTTATGTATTCTTAAACAGACAATTAAGCACTGATCTATAATCGCTAGATTACATTTCTCTCTATGGGTTTCGAATACGATTAAAAAAGTATAAATAATAAACAGAGGCCATTATCTACACAATACCCTGCTCTGGTTGGCTAAAGATGACAACACCCCCTTCCAAGACGATGTCAGGGAAGACTTAAGGCAATTTAAACCAACCGTCAACTTAGCGTCCTGCTGGCCACGATCACTATTTCACGATATGTATCGTTGAGGGACCGTCTGCCACTGCCTGTTATGAATAAATAAATTTATAATTTTTGTTTTTTCATATTCACGATTTGTTTTGTTTTTGAAAGTAAATATTTCTCACTTCTCTGTAACAGCACCATGCCATATTTCAAAATCCGGAAAAAATACAAAATCCTAAATATTCTGAGCCTAAATATTCGCTAATAAAAAGCACAACAGAATCAAATATGACTGCCAGTATTCAAGAACACTGTTCAGGAGAAACTTAAACAAATCTTTTAGTTGTGGATGAGATTCTTTCGGATAGCCAAGGAACTTCAAGAAGATTGTGAGAAGAATTATTCAACAGACATCATTACAAGACCCACTTCGAGAATATTCGTACTTACAAATTTTTAATGGTGCTCATCGGATTCTTTCCTCTTTGATTTCACCAAGCCGATTCACTAGATTCACAAACCAGTAAAATATTCAGAAATTGAATTCACCAAGAAATGTACAGGTAGACCTTTGCTACACTCCAGTTAATGGATTTTTACAATTCTTGTCAAGCGAAAGCTATACACCTCCTTATTTCCTTTGCAAATTTCTTCTCTTTTCCTTACATTTTTCGTCAAGGTTCTTAATCATTACCAGGAAACCTTTTGGATGTTAAAAATATTTGCAGATTCTCCTTAGCGATTTCCAAATTACAATGTAAAATGAATACAAAATGACAACAATGCCTCATCACATTTCGTATTTTGCACATTCTTCAGTTATTTGTAAGTTGTATTAAATGTATTTTATCATTCTTTATATTAAAAAAACACATAACTAATGAAATTTCAATTTTGCTTTGAAATCGAATGTTAACTAAACAAACATGTCATTAACTTTATTTACTGAAAACCGTGCTGAATTCAAATTAAAAATTGCCTACCTTATATACGCACGAGTAAGGTGTGAATTAGAAACAACAAGTTAAAACACAACGTTTCTGACCATCTACTAAATAAGGTCCATTTTCAAGAAATTGAATTTCTTTTTTAAAATTTAATGACTCTAGTACTGGACGAGGTTTTTTTTTAGTTTTTTGTTTTTTATTTTACACTTGAAAATGGACCTTATGTAGTAGTTGGTCAGAAACGTTGTGTTTTAACTTGTTTCTAATTCACACCTTACTCGTGCTTATATAAGGTAGGCAATTTTTAATGTTATTAACTTCTTATAATTATACTTGTTTTTGTTTTGTCTTTTTATTTTAAAAAATTAAAGAGATGTGGAAGATATTAGTAGCTTTTGGAAGGTTAAAAATGTGTGCATCTAGGGATAATTAAAAAGTGCTAATTTTTGTTTCACGAACTACTTGTTGGCGTTTGCTATTTTTGAGCAAGATAAATATGCTAAATTATGCAAATTAATAAACGGTAAACAACTCCAAGTTAAATCGCAATTTAGCAATCTTGTATTTACATGCATAAAAAGGTTATCAATACCAATCTATTTTTCTTAATTTTTTTTATTTATGGAATTTTGAATTTGTTTTCCATCAATGACAGGACAGAAAATTGTCCTTCTCTAAAATATTTATAAAAAGTTAAAGCATCCCACTGCAGTCCTATGTAGGTCATTGGGGTCACGAGAGGTAAGGCTCCTAGCGTTTCCTGCCCAAAGGGACTAACTGAGCTCTGGTTGTCAATACGACGCCAGCAGTCTTTGAACCCTGGGAACGAAACCCGTGTACCTATTTAACAGAGGATTGAGTGTACCCTTGGACCTGTCTGGAAGAGAATTCAGCTTGGAAAAATCCCAGACCTCCGGCGGGGATTCAATCCGGTTTCGCCAGACTGGAGCTTACTAATTGGCTGCAGGGCCCACAAAATGTTTATAAACCTGCGTATAATGCATTAAAAAATCAACAAAATATAGGAATAGTTTACAAATATTTTCGATTACTGTTATATCAAATTCCCCCCTTCTCTCAATGAAAACTAAATCGCATAAATAGGCTTATCTCTGATAATACAAGATAAGCTTTCACTGAAACAACCGCTCAGAATTAAAAAATAGTTTTCAGACATCATATACTATTTACTGACGAATAGAAAAAAATATCTCCAGAAAGTACTTTTATATTTATATAATTTTTAATATTAAAAGTATTGGCTATTAAGAAAATAAATAAGTCAGCAGCATAGAAACAATGCAATACTTCATAAATTACATTTGCTATATCTATCGATATATTTGAGATAACCAAAATTATCAGTATTTTCTACACCTATAGCTTTAGTCAAAGTAATTGAAAAACAGTATGAGTTATCGTGACCATAAATAGACGGACGGACAATTTCGACTTAAGATTGCATTTTAAAACTTCTTTGTTCGAATCTTTTCTTGCTATTCGACACTTTACAGACGTTGGACCAAAACTATAATATCCTGAGACAGCTACAGTGGCGGTATACAAAGTATCAGTACAGTGGCTGTTTTGGCTTCCAAAACGAATGATTTAAATGTCAAGGTCCAGCACAAAACAAAAACAGCTCAAACTTCAATTTCAATCCAATTCCAACTTCCAAAAGAAAAAACAGAAACCAAAAAAAATGCCTCTATCCGTTACAATGCCACTCCCTTGTTCCCTACAGATTTAACCAAATGAAGCATTTTTCGTTTCCAAGCAATACGAATAAAATACTTACGAACAAACTGAAGTAAGCAAAAATATCACACAATTCAAAGTTCTAAAAGCAGTAAGCAGTTAGATCAGCTAACTTTTGAATTTCTTAAACATGTTCTAGAGCTGAAATGAACAGCATTCCTAATTGTGACTAAACAATGTATCCCAATCCTGTTTATTAACACCATTTCATTATTCAGGTAGCCCTCGTTTTACGACGGTTCAGTTTACGATGATTCAGATATACGCCGGTTTAGAATTTCGGCCAAAATGAGGAAGAAATATAAGTTATTTAAAAAAAATTAAAAATGCGAAAAAAGAAAAATGAAATTTCTTGAGCGAAAATGCAGCCATAAACGTTGAACGCAGTCAACTTTAACAGCTGTACTTAGACTCCGCCCCCTCGGTCCATGTGGTTCCTCCCAACCTCACTTTCATTTCGCTCAGTCACCCTACATTGATTGCCTGTGAATGCTGTGATAAATACATATTACAATTAATAGTGATAAAAGTTTGTAAAAATAAACGTGCCCATATCTTGTAAAAGGAATGTACCGATATAATACGCTTTACACTGTACGCATATAATAATTAAAGGCATATATGCATGCATTATTTATTATTTTGTTAATTTAGTAGGTCTATGAAAGTGCATACACATTGTATAGTAATTTTAGTCGCAAAAACTTATATTATGATGATTTTAAGTAAATAAAAGCAATACATTTTTGGATGTGTGGAACGCATACCCTCTGTTTACATTAAATAATGGATTCATTTTGCGTCGATTCGATTTACGTCGTCACTGTAGAAATGCAACACCGGTGTAAAACGTTTTTTTGTAATTAGCATATAAATCTTCAATGCAATAAAAATAATAGGTTTATACAAATACTCTTCAGGTCAATGGGTTCCGTTCCCATGAACCTATCGTAAGTAGAAAATATTGTATGTCCAATATGAACATGATGTGATAATTACTATAAAAAAATAATAGTATATTGTCATATTTGTGTAACTATTGCCAATGAGTACGTAAATAAACAAATAATTACTGTAGCTAACTACGGTAAATGCCAGTATTTGAAAAGTAAATAAATGAATGCAAGTTTATCCTATCAATAGATGTGTAATACTCTACAACAGAAAGTTGTAATTTTTACGTCATTAAAAAAGGATGATACAGATGCAGTAGTGATATATTCTATAGATCTGCACCATTAATGTAAAGTATTCTAGGGCATATCTCTTAGCCCGGGAACAGATCAAAATTCAAATTGTTTGGGTCTCTGAACACGATAGTGAAATCCGTTTGTCGATGCGACCTTCCGCTCGGGAGTTGTTAGATGTGGACACACGGACGGACGAACGACAGGACAAACGCAATAGCTGATTTTGATCGCTATCACAATAGCTCCCAAATGGGTCGCTAAAAAACAACAATCGATTGGCATATAAATGCACTCAGAATTCAGGTCAAGACTTTAAATCTTCTGGTCGCTGTCAGTAATTACTTTCTGTTCAGTTTTTCTTATAAACAGAAATAAAAATAAAAGTAAATAATAAATGCAATCGGTATACTGATTAAGTAGGTTTTCTCGTTCTTGTAGGAAATTAAATTGCTGTTTAGTGATTAGACTACGAGGATAGCGTAACATAGATAATGGATATAGATCGTTACTTGTATACTTTTAGAATATAACATACATATAACATACATATAAAATAATGCATCAATTTTATCCTGTTAGGGATGTGGTAGCCAAGTAGTTAAGTTCTTGACTGCAGGGAGGAGGAGCCGGGAGCAATCCACAGGAGATCGGGGATTTTTTTCCATGTTGAATTCCTCCCGACGGTCCTAGGGTCCACCCAGTATCAACTATCAATGGATACCAGGTTTCTTTCCCGGAAATAAATAGTGGGCAGGCATCGGGCTGACCACCCAACTTCAATTTATTCCCGTTGATCAGGAAACGCCGGGAGTCTAACGTCCCAAGATCTTTAGGACCACAAAGGCCTGTATCTTTTTTATTTATTTTTTTAGTACTAGGAGACAATATATCGTAACTGTAATTGTGGCTGGGGAAATCTCATATTTACAGATTTTGTACTTTTGAAATTGGTTTGGTAAAGAACAAAAAACAAAAAAAAAAGGTTTTTGTATAATAGCCTGTGTGGGATTGATGGAGTTCGCATCGATATGATCGCATTCGGGGTCGACATCAGTGAGGTATTCGTAAGGTAAATTTGTGCCAGTGCAAGCAATAGAAATCCCATTTGCAAATCAAAAGAAAAAAATTATTAATTGAAAACTATTAAACGGATAATAATTTTTTTTTACTATTAATCAACTTCAAACTCAATATGCAATTAATAATTATTAATGATACAAAACACATCTTTTTTTCTTCGCAATATTTCGCAGTTTATTGTCTTTTAACTGCTTCATCTGATTGGGCCTATCATTGTATAAAATTAAATCATAACCCTGATCCGATAGTTGAGATAATGTATAGAAATGTTTATGACAGAGACACTAGGTTCATCCTGGAGGCATGTGTTATAAACACTTTTAAATGTTTTAACAAATATAAAGGAGTAGAAATTAGCCAAACACTATTACATAAATTTAAAAACAATTGTAAAAATTTGAAAAAATTCCAATAATTTGTAAACAAAGTCCTTTGTAATAATTTGTAAAAACAAAATCCTTTGTAATAATTTGTAAGAACAAAATCCTTTGTAATAATAATATGGAAGATTGAAAAGTTATTAGTATAACTACCAAACTCATTATTGTAATAATATAGAGGTTTAAAATGTTGAAATGATGTTAATTGTAAATACTCATTATTGTAATAATATAGAGGTTTAAAATGTTGAAATGATGTTAATTGTATATACCAGATTCGTTACTGTATCTTACGAAAAGTTTTTCCATATATTAAGCCTGATGAAGCAGTTAAAAGACACTAAACTGCGAAATATTGCGAAGAAAAAAAGATGTGTTTTGTATCATTAATAATTAATCAACTTCTTAATTAAAGCTGTAAGTTTTAATATAGATTGAACTGAAACGATAAAAAATTTTGTAAGAATACATCCAAAAACTCGACAATTACTTAAAAACACAAAGTTAAATATGTAAACAATTATTTCTAAATTTTTTAAATAATGAAAAAATACACAAATAAAAATAAACGTATCTCCATCTAACAACTTTAAGGTTTGAATAAATATAAGTACATGTACTTTAATTTTAAATAATTACGTCATTATGTGATCATTGCATAATTTTCACGAGACTTCAACAGCAACATAAGCAAAGAACACATTCCTTTGTTCAAAGAACACATTCCTTTGTTTAATAATTTAAGTCAATACTTTCTTAAAGGTTTGGTTGGGAAACTTTTAACAACATTTTCTGTCTTAATCACAATCAGTGTGATAGCTTCATCGTGACTACAGAACTAAACTCCAAATGACTATATTTGTACAAAAATAAAGACATTACTATGTTTCTTATGGTTAGGATACAATAATGCTGAAAAAGCTTTTATTAAATAATAGTTATGTAAAAGCTTTTTTTTTTTTTGCAGTTGCGAGACAAGTGAGTAAAAAACTGCAGTAATAAAGTAATGTAGTTTTAAAAATGAATGTCATCTATAGAACAATAGGTTGAAGAAAGCAGCTCAATAATTAATAGTTATTTTTTTTTTTTTTTACAATTTATGTACAATATTGTTTCCTTACGAAAAATCTAAAAAAAAAGCATGGTCTGCTTAAAAGATTAAAATTGCTTTCTAAAATGTTTTCAGCTTTTGGCAGCATTCATGCTTCAATATTGTATCTCATTATGCATATTTAAACCCCGCACTGCTTCGTATAACGTCACGGCACACGGACTGATGACGTAACGCGCGATCCATTGATCTCTCGACATGTCTGCCCTGCAGGTCCACGGTGCTGGATCGTGCAAACATATTTCAAATTAATCGAAATTTAAAATTCAATCTGTCATGAGATACCATTTCTGAATTAATCGAAATTAAGTTAAACAGGAATTTGTGCGCCGAAAAGGAAAAGGATGACAGAAAATGAAGTTACTGATTAATAATGCATAGCCTATAATGATAAAATCCAAATTGCCTCTGTCAATTCGAAATGACTGCTTTAATACGGATTTTTCGGTAGCCGTAATGAAAATTAAATTTCATTCCAGTCTTGTATCTGGGCAGTTTTCAAGAAGAGCTACAGTTTTCATTTCCAAAAATTTGGTTCGTAATTTTGGAGAAGTTACAATACGAACTGAAATAACATAAAAAGCAAATATAATAATACTTACAATTATATGTTATTATTACTGTACCATCATATTTATTAATATTATGCAATACAATATAATTATATTTCTCTTTAAACTTTAATTCTACCTTTAAAATCCTTAAACTTTTAACAGAAAAATTATCTTCAATAAATATAATTAAATGAACAAATTCTTGAAGTTATTACGAACAATAATTTCAATTCGGTTTTACGAAAAATTTAGTATTAATGTGGTAGAAAGTTGACTGTGAAGATTTTCACAGAATTCAAGAGAAATCCGATCTATATCTGAGACCTTCTTCAAAGAGTCTTTGTTATTTTTTCCGTAATAAAATGGATTATTCTATAAAATAAGAAAATGTATAACTGGTTTTATAACCATCCAATATTCGCATTATCAATTTTCATGTTTTCTGTGGTTTTCGGTCACAGTCAAGGTGCAGTGAATTCAATATATCCAGAAATAAGAGACTGAATATCCTAACATACACACAAATGAACACTTATGAACACACAAAATTTTTAGTAAATAGCGGAACATTATAATCAAACAAAAAGCATCGACAGATATTTTTACTTTAAAATAAAATTACATTCTAAAACCAGTTATAAAATAACTTTACTTTTGATTTGTATTAGTGATGAAATTGTAGATTTCAGGGCCAAGAAACATTAAAATTAATAAACTAAAAAAAATATTACCTATTAAACTAATAAAAATATTAATTCTTATTAATGAATTCTTATTAATACTAAGTAAAAGAGCAATTAATGCTTCGAATAAAAAAAATATAAAATAAAATTAAAGCATCAAAAATGTAAAACCAAATATATGCAATAGTTACAAAAAGGGAGTAAAAAGTAAATGTGAAGTATGAATTAGTAAGAAATCGTCATTTTGTTCAAAGTTTTGTCATCAATAAATCACTAACTTATCGACTTAATTCAAATTAATAAAGTTTTATTTTCTAGAAAATGATTACATTACAAATTGACTTTTAAAGAGTTTTTACAGACCATTGTTGAGTTGTGATTCCTTAGAGAAAGTAACACTTATTTCAGTTTACTAAAACAAACTGACTAACCATTTTTGGGCAAATAAAAGTATAGGAACCACAACGTATGCTATAACAAAAAATGTTCTTCAACGCGCCTGAAAATCAAATGCCGGTCGACTGATTTTTGACAGATTTTGATTATAAGCTTACTGGTTCAATGATATAAATAAATAAGAAGAAAAATAATATAAGATAAACCTCATTAAAATATTGTAAATGTAGATAAAAGCTCATAAAATTATTTTTTTTCATTGAGGTCAGTTCTGCTAAAATTAAAGGCTCTGTATCGTCTTCAACACTTTCTTCTGGTTATCTAGTAAATGGGCCAGTTACATGATTCGTCGTTTTACATGATTTTTATTACCCTTACTATTATTTTTAACATCTGACATCTTACGAATATAGTATAAATACACTGTTCCTAGACAAGGTCTTCTTTACTACTTATTTAATCTTAGAAGACAAAGCTACTATTCAGTAAAATCACCTTTTTTTTTACTTATCAAAAGACGTTAAATCTAAATTTTAAAGATTTTTTGTTTCAATTTTTTTTTAATATTTTTTAATATATGCTCAGTTAGATTAGATCTTCAGAGTATCACGATTAATCAGGTAAAAGAGAAAGACATTGTTCATAAATATGGATGTTATAACAACAACCATTCACTGACTAAAAAGTGTAGCAGGGGCATAGACCATCACGCACATTCACCATAAAGTAGACTAAAGTTGCTCTCAGGAATATGACACTACGAATGTGAAAATTGCAAAACCACTGCAATAGCACCCAATTTCATCTTAGCATAGTAACTCTCGCTTTAAGAACCTTCGATTTAAAATCATTCGCTAAAACGAACCTTATAATTCTTACAAAATTTCTTCAAGTCACCATTAGATAAAGAGTTGCTTACAAAACAAACAAAAAAAATGCCACGTGAACATAATTCGTAAGATTTAAATAAGTAAGCTTTTAAAAAATGTATTTATTGCATTAATGTATATTTATTACAAATAAACTATTGATTTATAACATTTTTTGACATTTATTATATTATCATATATATTGTATTATTAGAAATTATTATAAAATAATAATGTACTGAACTAAATGGCTGCTAACGTTTACAGTACGTAGTATAAAAGCTCAGAAATGCCAGACATACATAACGAAAAGAACATACAACGTAAACGAATTGGAACGTTCGTAAGCCGAGAGGTGAGTGTATATAATTGTAGTCCAGCTCCGAAATCGAGAACATTAAGTAATCAACAAGACTACGTAAGGGATACGTCTCCTGTACCTATTATAGTAGCAGGGCTTAAACCCTTAGACGGCTATAATAGACTTCGCCATTTTCTGAACCCATTTCAGCCGAAAATAAGCAACATTATTTTAATGGATGTCAACGCCCTTTTGTATGAACATTCCATGGGATCCAGCGAAGCGGAAAAAAAAATGCGTTTCTTTTTTTCACATTTTTTTTTCTTTCATATTTCCTTCAACTTCAGTTGATTCCTGTCTGTGCCTAATTGTGTAGTAATGTATGATCGCATTAATAGCTTTACATTAATATTAAATTAAATTTCCATCGATAGAGAACGAAATAAGCTTCTTAACATGAAAATAAGATCAACACACTTCTTCAAATGTAGTTAAAGTAAAAAAAAATGTAGTGAATTCAGAAATATTTTTTTCTGAAAAAAAAAAGCAAGGATTTCGAAAGGTTACTTTGAATAATAAATCTTTCCTCTTTCGATTTTAACGTTGTCATGTACATATTATAAACAAAAATTAAAAACGAAATTCAATCGAAATGAAAACATTTCTGAAAACTATATTTTAATTATCTGTTAACCTTCATTAAAATTAAATAATTTATATAAAAAAAAAAAAAACTTTTATGAATTTTTGTGCTTTACTTGATATTTAAATTTATCAATTACATCAATGTGTAAAATTTTGGTACTGTAATCATTTTTATGATAAGTATAATTTTGCTTATTAATAGTAATTGTCACTGAAAACCAATTACTCATTATAATAATTTTCAGCTGAATTGACACATTTGGTAATAAATGCTTGAATCAGGTCCGACGTCGCTGGGAGACCTAGGCATGACATCTTTATATTTCCCCCATCCCTCTAAATATATCTTATTCATTTGTGAGACAATATCTAACAAAACCTAATGCAATTATACATTAAAGTCAAGATATAAAATAACAGTGGACATTAAAGACAAAGGTAATTGTGAACTCTTTCACTGAACTATTGAAATTAAGATATTTTCGCAAACTCGGCGGACGAAATTTTTTGGCGTGCTAGACAGTCGGTTTTTGTGATTTTTTTTTTTTAATTTGTGACTTAAGAAGGGGAGGGGCAACTTCACAGACATACCTAGTTCATCTAGTGGTTAAAACCGCCGTCACTCCAGCAAGCTATCAATGTCCATCAATGACAATACATCTCCCCAAACGAAATTCAGATAGAAAATACGCATCTTTTTACCAGTTTGTTTATATATTATATATATATATATATATATATCGTAGTGTTTTCTTTCAAGATATGCAATCCCTTAACTTTTAGATTTCGTGACAGAGATGCGAAAAAGTAAAATTTACTATTAGTATAAAATATTTACTCGGGTTTTCTAGTGATTGAATTACAAATGATCTACTACAAATCTAATGACTTGTATACAGAAATCATACGAAACATCATAATTAAGGACCTATGTAAAGGATTTGTATATATTTCGAAATATCATTTGAAGTTGTATTTTTTCTATGTAATAAAATCTATGAAAAATAACAAAATATTAAGATTAACTAACAAATTTGTATGATGTCAGTTCACCTCAGCAAATTCCCAGGTGTCTTGCAGAACATTCAATTATAACTTAATATATCAGTTTCAATATAGGATTAATTATATCTAAAATAAATAGAGATGCGTTTAATTTCATTGCCTTTTAGCATGATATTTTTGAAATCTAACTATCTGAACAAAAAAATATATCCAGTAATTTTAAGAGATCTTGTAATTATTGCATATATGTGTGTGTCATTTGGACTTCTATTCATCATTATCAAGTCAGACATTGGCCTTTAGGATTCAATTTCAATTTCCAGTATATAAAAGCGCAAAGCATTAAAATATTGGTAATCATGAATTTCAGTATTACAGTTAAGTTTCACATTTTTCATGTATTCATTCGAGATTTATAACAAACTGATAAAACTGATGAGTTCCATGAAAAGTATATGATGATGTTCTGGGCTTCAGAGTATGACTTCATCATCGGGGACTAAAGCAATTGAATTGTGAGGCGGACTTACAAATATTTAGGAATTAAAATATGAATAAAGAGGAGAAAAAATATCCAATTATAGATATAAGGCATGTTAGGAACAGAACGGGAAGGATACAGTACTAAAATCATGATAAAGCAATAATAATTTCAATGGATTCTGATTTCTTTCCTAAGAATTACTTTTTTTTTAGTACGGTTAACAAACATCCCAATTTTCTCCTGGAAAGCAATTACTTAAATAATGAAACCACGGCTTTTCATTATTGGCTCAAGATGATTTAAAATAAATAGGAACACATATTCACTAGTCTAAACATACCATGAAATTTCACATTTCTACCTAATTTTATCTTCCTGTTCACAATGGCGTAAACATGATACCTGATGAGATACAATCTGACGTATATAAATATAATCAGGAAACCTAAATCACCGTTAAAATTTCAACATTTTAGAAATACTGAGTTACTGTAGTCTTGGAGTTATAGTGCCAAAGCAGAAATTTGAGTTTCATTCAAATTTCATTAGGCAATTAACTTTTGATAATTTACGCCTGTCATTAAAATTTTAGGTTCCTGTAAAGTATAAGGTATTGGGGATGAATGCATTCATTTCGACCTTAATTTTTATTCTGATGAGGATGAGAATTCTTTAACATGAATAATCTGAGATGTTAGAAATTATTAGAACAAATCTCTAATAATCTTTAGAAATACGAAATTAGATATCTTTAGAAATATGAAATTATTATTTCTTTCTCGATTAAGTTAACAGAATCACATGGAATATCAATCACAAAATAGTATTAGAATCAATGTAAAATTTCGCCTAATAAAATAATTAGTGCTAATGTTATCAGAATTAACAGCAATAGTTTTTTAAACATTTTTAAATAATGCTTTCAACCAATAAAATTCGTGAAGGTATTTTTAAAAAAAAAATGCTTTTGCTATTTCACGAACTGATACGGCAATCTTATTGTTCCCATATTGTTTTAATTACTATTACAACTATAATAATAATTATGAGTATTTTTCATAAAATGAATTTAAAATATGAAGAGCAGACTATCTGCCTTTGAAGTCATCTTCCAGACATCATTATATGCAAAAATTCTATAGATATTTAAGTGTGCAATTTGTATAAAAGGTATTTTTAAAAGGTTCTCTCCCCTGCAATACACAATGAAAAAAAAATAAGGATATTATCATTTATCACGTTCTTAGAAATTTCAATTCAAAATCGTTATTCTCCTTCAAACTTGTTCGGGTTTTTATTTTTCTTTAAAAAAAAAAAATGATTTTCTTTTTCAATAAAGGTCATTCTTTAGAATTTAGTATTTTATTTTATTTAGTTATTTATTTCGTACATTCATTCATAGCAATAATGTTATTTATTTATTAAAACATTTATTTTGAGTGGTTTAAGTCACCTTTCATTCATATCATAAACAATCTGAAACTATTTTCCAATATGTAAAACATAATAAGTATTAATTAGAATTTCTGCTTTCATGATTGATTTACATATACTTTGTAGGCAAAAGCACAATTGGACTTCAACACTTATTTGATCAGTAATAAATATCAATCAGTTGTTAGTTATATGTATAATATATAACTAATAACATTACAACTAATAACTGCTAACAATAATGTTTATTACAGCGGCTCTAATCGAACTGTTATCAAATTTGATAATAGTTATTTAAATTAATTATAGTTTTAAATGCTTAAATGTTAATTGGAATGAAATTTATATAACTTTATTTATATTTCTACAAATTTGATATTTATGTTATTTTTATATTTATATAGAACTGCAATCTACTGAAATTTAGGTTGATTCGAATTTTTAATATTTTTTCCGTAAGCTTAATTATTTTACCAGTTTGTCATTAGTTTCTCAAAATGTAAATATACATGAATGTACAGTGGAAGACATGTATTCTTAATTGAATACATATATACAAGCTGAGTACAATGAACATATCTAAGATTCATATCTGATTTTTTTTCAGTGATTAAAAGTAATAAAACAACAAAAAGTTCAAATGAACTTAAAATCTACTTTCCTCTTAAAATGCTCTTAAAATTTCTTTTATTTAAAAAAAAAGTCGTGAAAACGACAAAAACGAAATAACAGAAGTCTTGTTGCAATGATAATATCTATTAAAATATAAACAGTATATATACATTTTCCTATTTATCCATAAAAATTAATTGAATCCGCTTTTAGTCTTCTGATCTAGATCAGCAGACTTATATTCTCGTTTTGTCTGTCCGTCTGTGAACAAGTATCATTAAAATCTCATTAAATTATCATTAAAAATCTCATTAAATTTTAATGATTAAATTGTTATGATTGCACAACAATCATAACAATCGCAACAATTGCGTCTTTTGTATTCGCAACAATCACATTTATAGTGATTGTTGTGATTGTCAAAAGGCGCAATTGTTGCGTTTATTGGAAATAAACACAAGGAAATTAAAAGTAATATCAATGACCAGAAGACGTTGAGAATTATTGTGATTGGTTTACTAATCGCTTCCCCTACCTTGTTTCTTTTTTCAAATGTATTGGTTAGAAAAAAACCGTTCCCTATTTATAAAAATATTTTAATTTTTTTGAAAATTTAAGTTAAAAATATTATTCCTAAACTTCTAATCAAAAGAATTACTTTTCTAGTTAAGTAATGTTTTAGAAGTAAATTCTTGACACTAATATTTTTCTTCACTTTATTTCTAAGGCGTGTATCATCATCGCAAGAAAACGCGAGCAGTCAAAGAAACGACTCGGCACTTTGTTTATCAACAGGCCGCGGAGGCAAACGACGACAAGCGCGTGCTGGATGAGATCGTAGCAGAAGGCGAAGGAGTTGGTTTATTTTGGGATTTCTGTCGGATCTAGCGCAAAAATGCACTTCCTGATCCAACGTAAAAACAGTCACTTTAAAAACCTTGTGGAAATACTTGATATAACTTTGATCGGCGTTTGTTGAACTTCTGCGTTTGTTTCATTGCATAAAATTCTACTTAAAATCTTCAATTCATTTTCTTACACATCTTGATGTGAGCACAACAGAATTAATGCGAACAAAATAATAAATCTGATGTAATAAGTTGCAGTAAGTAAAAAATAAAAATATAAATTCTTAAATGAAGAAACAACGTGCATTTTAATGTTACAAGCGAGACAATTTTTTAAATAATAGAAAATTTCAGCCATAGTCTAAGTAAATCGAGAACTAAGAAAAGATCACCTAAGACTTTCTTGAGGCAAAATGTAAGAAAACAAGTAATTATTATTTATCGAACAATATTAATGCAAATCTTAATGAAGTAAATGTTGCATTATCATATATAATCTGATTGCAATTTCTGTTTTTATTTTTTTTTTATTTGCAATTTTTCTGTTTTATTTTATTGTTTCTGTTAACCAGCGACTCAATTTATTCCAAAAAAATCCTTTCGTTATTCTTAGACGGTAGTTCTGTAATTTCTGAAATTTAAGGAATCGCTTATCTCATTCTAAGCAGTAAAATTAGAAATAGTTTTATTTATGTAATGTACTGTAACTTCATGTCATCAGTACTGAAAAACGTGTATAACACTTACATTTAAAACGTACCAAAATTAAGATTTCTAGTGAAACTAAAAATAATTATCTAAGAAATTTACTGCAAAATCTATATTGGTTAAATTCGTTAAAACTACAATTCAAAAAAAAAAAAAAAAGTGAACTACCTCGAATTGAACAGAACTAACTAGTGCGAATGTCAACTTGGAGCAGATGTTCCCAATTGTAAATGTAGAAGCATCCTAGCAAACTGCGTCATAGAAAAACGAAATCCTTTAGGTTACAGAAGAATCTTTGTAGAAACATTCAGACGGTTGTGACCTCGATAACAATCTTTTACAAAATTTTATAAAGCAGTGCTGGATACAGAACGTTAATTCTTAGAAATCCAATAAAAAGAAACTAAATTCAATGTCCTTACGGTCCACCAATCAAATAATATCCAAAATAACAGCGGAATTCACATCTTCCTGCAACCGATTTTGAAACCTATAAAATGCTGACAAGTGTATAAGAAATGCAAAGAGCAAATCAAACAAAATTCTTAAAGAAAAATGATATTAACTGTTCCATCAAATGAATTGTATCACTTTTAAATTATCGTCACAAATATTAAATTTAAGCTAATAAGTATAAATATAGATAATGTTATCTGCTCATTTAATATGTTAAAATTAAATTACTGAAAATAAAATGAAATAATAACTGAATTGTGATGAAATTTCAGGCAATATTACATTACATCATAAATCCTATGTTTCAAATTGACATATTTGCTTTTATATTTTTTTTCTAAGTAGATCTTAATTTTTATTTTTTTTTAATTAGTAGGGATTTCCAAATAATACTGTAGAAGGATTGTTTCATATTAAGTTTTTCAATAATCGTATATCAAGTATAAGGCAACGTTACTGGGTTTATTTAAATTAAAAAAAAAAGGGCTTCCATAAATTTGAATAATAACATTTTTTTTAAAGTAACATTCTCACACCATAAGATCTTAAAATCATGGCACTGCCTAGTGCTAAAAACTAAATCGAAATATGAAATCATCAAAAAATTAGCAATTTCAAAAAAAAAAAAAAAAGATTAGCAATTTGACAGAATGTGAATTGGGTTTCTCAAACCGTTTATTTTTGTCTTTACATTTCGTCCATGTATTATTATAAAACACTTAAGAATTAGTTCTTACCAATAAACTTCGTTTTGATAATTTCTTTAAAAATAATTTCATTACAAATGTGTTTTATAATTATTACAATTTCCAAATTCAGTGATTAATGTTCGTTATAATAATCACTAGGATATAAAGCACATGCTTTATCTTATTTCAATGAAAATATTAAAGATGTTTCTAAACGTGAAAAAAATGTATCATTGCCGCACACGTCGAATCCACACACCAGCTTCTGATCTAAGTTTTTCACGGTAAAAAACTGAAGTTTTTCTTAACTTACTTACGTTATGTGTTTGATGTGTAATATTAACGGTAGGTAATCCTAGGGATATCTAAGTGGACACATTTGGTTGCCTGGCGTGTTTTGGGCTTAGAGTATCGTAGATCTTTCCTTACCTATTAGCAGCGACGTCGAGATCTTCAGGGGGGATCAACAGGAGGAGGAGTATGAATCCACGAAGAGTATCTAGGGCGACCTTCTTCATCTCCAGAAAGCGTCGGTTGTAAGTAGGAGCCCGGGGAGGAGGGTGTGGGGGACACAGGGAGGCTAACTGGTTCCGTCCGTGGGGGCTCAGCTATCGGGGGGGCGGCGGCTCTTCGGCCGGGGCATGGGGCGATCTCCCGGCCGGTGCCTCAGCAGCGGCGGCAATCGTGGTGGTCGTGGCGGCGATCAAGGCAGGCGCTCGTCGCTTCTTCGGACGCCGGAACGCACCATTCCGCGACTCCTCGTATCGATCCTGTCGGCAGCAGCATCAACGGGGCCCTTTGCGTGCGGTGGCGCACCGAAGGGAACTTCGACTGCGCGCCACACACTTCAGCGCCTGCCGACCGAAGCACTTGCAAAGCGGCGACGTCAACGCAACCAAACCGGCCGTAGGAGAGCGCGCTATCGGATGCCTTCTCCCTTTTTTTTTTTTTTTTCGGGTCCTCCCTTTTTTTTACTAACTTTTTCCTGCTTTCGTGGAACGGGTTAGAGGTCACACAGCACGGTAGTATAAGTGTCGATGTGGCAGCAACGGCTGCCGACGCACGACTGACGGGTGTGAGCCGATCGAAAACCGGTTGCGATGCCTCACAACGACGGATCAATACCCACCCACGACACAGTGTGCGTTGCTACGCTGGCTACTCAGGGCCAGTAACAGGTCATCGGAGGTAAGAGAGTCCCGGGCCGAGTCCGACCAACACACTCCCTTTCGCCGTCGACTCTCACCTACACAGCAAAAGCTATCATTGTATCCAGATACGTCTATCCATACGCCACCTATCTATTATCTTAAAAGCCGGATACAGAAAACAAAAAAACAAACAAACGTACAATCTTTACAGATTCCAATTTATTACTTCCAACATTAATTGACAAAAGGAAAACCTTGGAAATATCTTCATATTTATGATTTTTAAATTTTAATTCGACCAAAAGAAAAAAATACCAACGGCGACTTTCGTTCCAGGATAGCGTGTGCCAGTTGTTGCAGATATTATGAATCAATGAGAATGAATTTTTTAACAAACGAATTAGGGTTAGTATTCTTTTCGATTTTATTTTTCCTTTGGTTTCCTTAAGCCCACCGATTGCTGCCAAGTAAAAAAAATATTCTTTAAATTTTATTTTTTATAAAAAAGAAAATCGTTAAAAATATAAGAAAAATTTATTTTTTTTATATAAAAAAAAATATCGTTAAAATTTTTCTGCATTTCAGCTTAAAATTTACTGAAAGGAAAGACTTTTGATTAACATTTGAATCCAAAGTAGTACCGTATATCTTATAAAATATATTTTTTTGAATACTTCCAAAAAAAAAATTTCTGTTAAAATACTTTCTTTTTTTAATTTTCCCCCAAAAACGTTTTCTAGTAAAATTCTTTTTTTAGAAAGAAATTCTAAAAGTGATATTAAACTATGATTTTTTTTCTCTTCTAATCGTTACGTGAAATGCGGTTATATATGTCTGGTGTGTCATGCACGTAATGAGGGTCATATGCAAATAACATTTTTTTTTTTTTTAAGTCAATACAACTTTTTATTCTCAAAGGCAGGAATTCCGGAAGGACAGTATACTTTTACCTGGAATTACCGTTTTTTGCTTGCAATTCACTCTGACAAATACATTATCTAAATATAATTTTTTTGTAAAGATATGAGATCTACAAGTACATTATTAAGATAAAAACTAAAACAACAAAAACTAACAGAAAGTACACATGGAAAATCATAAAAAAGTAAAACACTTTTCGGAAATTATGTATTAGCCTTTAACTGATGACAGTTTAATTGAAGGCTGCAATATATCTTCTGGTATTTTATTATTTTTCAGGCATAACATCCTAAGAAAAATGAGGCAAATAAAATCAGCATGTATTTGCGTCTGTCCCCCCAACAATTTTGGAAGCACTGAATGAATCGTCTTGGAACTTGGCAAGCATAGTTATGGACACGAGCCATTAGTTTTTGAGAATTTCTCCATGATAATTCTTATATAGAAGTTTGATAGGTAAGGTGATATGAATTTTCTATACAGAAAAACTAAAATACTTCATTGTATTTCGTCCTCTAACTTTTATAAAGGATTATATTTTTATAAAGATTCTGCTCGTCCTCTGATATTATTTAAAACTGATTGGACTTCAGATCTGCTGATTTAGTTAGATTTTTTTGGTAAATGGAGAACATAAAGTTGGCTTATTTTGAATTAAAAATACAAATATTAATTTTTTTTATTTGTTTAGATTTCGCAACTTAAAAAATATTAAATAAATAAGTAAATAAATAAATAAAATAGAACATGCAACATTTTCAGGATAGTAGACTGTTTAAAAGTTCTTTAAGGAATTGTTTGTTCATTGTAACAACATTTTATATATTTCTCTCGAAATCCTATAAACGACATTCTTTAATATCCACAATATTTCGTTTTTCTTTTCGAAAAATTCATCAGATATATAAGAGGACAAAAATATTATTTTTGCCTCTACATAATATAAGGGTTACAAAAACAACTAGAAGAACTAAAACATTTCATTACACAAGATAGATTAGATTAGATTAATTGAAAGTGGGTGGAATGACTGCCGAGCACGTCGACCTGAAAGATCTTTTGTACTATCCCACGGAAAGAAGAACAGATGGAGAAAGACTGAGAAAGAATGGTGTGAGAAATGCAGGGGAAACGGGAGAACCCCGGGGAAACCTGCCCAGCGCGGATCACCACCATCAACGAAACCCACATGAGAACCGAACCCGGGACTCTTATACAAGATAACAGTTGAAAGTATATCATTCATTAGTATAGTTATTAATAATGATAATATAGAGGCAAAAATAATAATTTTGTACTCTTATACACCTGATGAAGCTTTTCGAAAAAAAAAACGAAATATTGTGGACATTAAAGAAGGATTTCGAAAGTAAATTATATGACGAAGTTATGAAAGATGATTTTATATAATACTTTATAATTCAAAACATACGACTCAAAAACTATTATCTTAAAATGTTTAAAAAGCAAGCAAGCTGTAAAACAGAAAAAAAAATAGTACCCCAATTTTAAAATTAAATTATACTTTGAATTGCAGTGGATCAATATTAAAGGGCAAAAAAAGGAATATTATTTTATTCGTATCCCTATACTAATATTTACTGAAACCAAACAAAAAAGCGGAAATAGAATTCATTAAATGGAAATCGAAAGGGGAAAAAAAATCAATCAGTTTCTTTCCTTTACACATCTGTCGATAATTTTCTTTTTTCAATATCTGCTGCGAAAAAATTAAGTATAATTAACAAAATGAAGTGAGGGTTAATATAAGAAATTTATTCATTTGTGGTTTGATATTTTTTTACCTCTACCAGCGTTGTTATTTCGTAAGCGCTTTGATTTGGAGCAGCTAGCATTCCGTTGATGGGTCGATGGCGCAACGTTGTGTATCGTTTTGACGAAAGAGGTCACTTCACTCCAATACACAAAGGCTTTACGGGAAAAACAACTTACGGGTTGCTTTCAGATATTCTATAGAAACTGCGTAATTCAGATGTTTTCGAAAATTTCACTTATTTTATCTGTTGAATCAAATTTATCACACATTTTTCATTCTTTGTATGAACACAGAAATAAAGTAATCTACCAATACCTATTGTATGTTTCTAAATTTTATAATCACTTAAAACCGATTGCAATAAATCATAGTTCCCAAACTTTTCTGATTCTTGAATACTTTTCAGAAGTATATTTTTATCGTGAATTTCTAAGACTATTAACATTAACATGTGCAGTGTAACATTATTTAAGTTAAAATTTAGGTATTAAAATTTTACACTATTCTCCATTATCCAGAGAAATAGTCCACGAAGAAGAATCGGTTGACTTAGCAAATTTCTCATTACACTTTGCTTTAAATACTTTTCATCGTTTCCTTATTTTTTAAAAATATTTTTAAATACTATTCATACTCTATTAAATGGGTTTCCATTTCCTACAATTTCTTCATAGAAGTACTTAATCTGTTAACTAGATCTATCTTGATGACGCATCTAACATGATGACGTCATTCTGGTCATCGTCTCCACTTACTGACGTGTATGTTATATATCTAAGTAATCCCAAACACTATAGAATATATATAATTCATTTATTAAAAAAAAGGGTTAAGAAAGTTGATGGAAATGTAATTGCAAACTTTTGATTGGTAACCTCAAGGAAGACTTCGTGAACTGACCGATGACAAATGCTTCCAGATATTTATTTTATCTTAAAAATTAATAGGAATGTAAAATAAATACTCAGAAATTCTACAGTAAGCTCCCGGAGATAATAAGTCATAAATCTTTTAACTTGTTAGAGCATGGACACCCACTCCGAAAATGTACGGCCACTCATCCAAAAGTCAATGCCGTCTTGATGTCGCTAAAGTTTGGCTATCTTTTAGTTAGGCACCACCATCTTTTAGTTAGGCATGCAATCATTATAAGAAGCTAGCCCACGCCCCAATAAAAGGTGCGGCTCACGCGATGCGTGAACTACTATTAATAACAGTAGTTACTTCCAGTTAAATCTTTTAAAAAAAATATTACTCAGTGATTTATTAAGTTTGGCCAACCTAGATGGCGCTCGCTGACACTCATGTTGCTCAACATGGACTATGCTATCGGTTGGAAACTAGGAAACAGTTACTGTATATGACCACCCAAAGAAAACTACTGACCATATAAATTGCTTAACTGTGCCAAAAATAAGAATCCAACTTTGCCAATGAGTGTACAATAGCATCATACCATGTGATTCGTTGAAAACAGTAGCTGTAGTTTCCAAAATGTCCACCGATAGAGAAACGGCGCTATTACCAACTATTGGTCCGTATTACAATCTTACTCTACGGGGATGAGTCAAGGTTTAACCGCAATCGTGTTATGTTTTTTTTCTTATTTCCTACTGAATGCTCATACACCCTGTAAAGAAAGTATAAACTCACCCACTTATTTCAAATTACTTTTCATTACATGATTTGTTTCCTTCCAATTTTTTTTCTTAGTCTATTTAAAAGAAATTAATTCATGTACCATTTAAATATCTCAAACATCTTGAGTAGTTTTTAAATTAAAAAATAAAATCAATTTTCAACTGTAAAGAAAATATAAACTCGCTATGAAATGTTTTGATTTTGAATCTTGCAAAGTGATTGGAATACCCCAAATTTGCATAAAGATAACTAAAAGTGGCTAAAGTATGTAATTCATTCATTTTCGTAGCAACATATGCCACTACTTTAATATGCCTAGTGGAAATTCATTCACTGACAAAGAAAAACGAAAAATTCATTTTCTCCTTGGTCAAAAAAAAGTCAACAAGGCAAATTGTCTCAGAATTAAGTCGTTCACAGAATGTTATTCAAAATGTCATCAAGAAAGATGATAGTTATGGAACCACAAAAAGACGAGGTAGACCTCCAAAACTCACACGTCGGGACCACCGGTGAACTCAAGGTCTTGCTGCGTCTGATGAGATGTCCATCCGTGCTCGTGTGTTGCCAAAGACTGTATCTCACCAAACTGTATGGAAAAGCTTAACATCAAATAATCACATGAAGTTTGTAAAACTGGACACTAAACCCAAGCTCTCTGCCACTCATCGTTCCAGCCGACTTGACTGTGCTAAGAAAACAGTGAAATGGCATCAAAGGTAGAACGAAATAGTTTTTTTCTGATGAAAAACGTTTCTGTCTTGACGGCCCTGACGAATATTCTGCGTACTGGCATGATGTACGCACTCCGTCGAAGATAAGATTAAGCAGACAACAATGTGAGAGTGGAGTGATGGTGTGGGCAGCATTTAGGACAGGAGATAAAGTAGATATAGTGTTTGTGGAAGGCAAGATGAACTCTAAAACATATCAGAACCTTATGTACGACCATTTAATACCATTTGGACACCTTCTAGGAGGGCCAAATTGGCAATATCAATAATGCGTCAAAATGCACCAAAGCTTGATTTAAAAAAGAGAAAATTGATATCATTCCATGGCCCTCCCGTTCACCTGACCTAAACCCAATTGAAAACAGTGGGGTTGGATGGCAAACATTGTATATGGCCGAATCAAACAGTATCATCACTTGAATGATCTGAAGGTTGCAATTTGGAATGCTTGGGACCAGAATGTCCGATTTGAAAAAAAAAATTAATTGGGACAATGCCTGACAGAATGATAGAAATTAGAGAGAAGAAAGAAGGACCAACACGTTATTAATTTCAATAATTTTCGAAATATTATGTTTTGAGTTTATATTTTCTTTACAGTTAAAAAGTGATTTTTATTTTTTAATTTAAAAACTACTCAAAATGTTTGAGATGATTAAATGGTAGATGAATTTATTGCTGTTAAATAGACTATGAAAAAAAGGGAAGTAAACAAATCCTGTAATAAAAAGTTATTTGAAATACTTTGGTGAGTTTATACTTTCTTTACAGGGTGTACATTAGAGGACAATATCTCATTGATAGACTTGCATTGTTTTCATCATAGCCGAGTATCAATAATGAACGTGCAGCGATTTTTGGGTGATTTCCATTTGTAGCATAAAATAATACTTAAAAGTGATCTTTTTTGGAGATTTATTTAAAGACAGCTAAGGTATTTTTTTAAGATAGAACCATATCTATCTTTGAATAAGATATGCCATTTCATCGACAGTCTTTTGTTTCTGATCAGACCCATGGATGGAAACATCAATTTTTATTAGTCATGTACTGAAGTGACTGCTCTTTAATCACACATTCTTTCCAACCACAATCGCACATGCCTACATATTACGCTACGGCAAAACATTATATTCGTATTATATAAATCATTATTATGCACAAAATGATTTATTCTTTGATTATACTTTTCGATGAATTACATTTCCTATACACATTTCAGTCCATAACGAGTGGATTCGTGCTTAAAATTGTTTTTCATTGTCTGAAACGGAAGACATATAAATGTCGTCTTAAGAAAAACACGTCGAGAGAGCCTGTAATCTACTTTGCATGAAACGTACAATATCTCTTAAGAACATAGAAGGAAAATTACTTATTTCTACATTAGTATTCACTAGTAAATGTGCTAATGAACCATCAAGATTTTCTCATCAAATCAAATGCAAAATACGGTCGATACAAAGTGAAAATAGACATGACTTGTTTTCGTATGTTCATTGAATCTATTTGCTTTGCATAGTAAAAAAAGAGAGCCATGTAAGGGTTGGATTTTATTACGACATTTATGCGATTTTATTTTTCTACAGGGTTAGACAACTACAGGGAAATAGATTACATAACCGCTTCCCCTCCCCAATAATAAGGTATTTCAAGTAGTAAAAATTATTTTCATTCCGATTTATGATATGTTAATAACCTTAGTGATTCCTGATAGGCATAAAGTACAGTAAAGGTCGCTTTATATGTACCATTTCACAGGCCATAGGCGCGCCATCATCGCGCCATGGCGGGATGGAAAGCACACTGCCCCTTTTAGAACGGGTGCTAATTTCAAAGAGATGGCACACAATCTCTAAGGAGTCATCTGACACTAGCGCTCCTGGTGGCGAATTGTAGAACTTTAAGTCCAATCGATTTGTATCTATTTATTTGAAATTACCGATTACAACAAAGATATGCACGAACGGAGATCATCTTTTCCTTAAGTTTTCGTAGATGCTTTCAGAAAACGCTACATTATTAATCAAAATCATTAGAGAATTTCGACCTGAAAATCTGAATCGACAAGCGATTGGAATCTCGAAAATACATCGTGGTTGGTCGAGATTTAACGAGAAATAACGAAACTGAAAACAAAAGAAATACAAAAAGATGAAAAAAAATGAATACTTTCTATTTTAATTAATTAAAAACATTCTGTCACCTATTCGATGCATTGAATAAATGATTTTTATATAAATCAATGCTATTGTTTTCGTAAATAAAACAGGTATGATGATAATTGAGAAGTATAAATTTTCGGTGTGATGGAAGGCGATATGGAACGTGTAAGACAAGAGTTTTAAAGCTTTGTATTCACTGGCAATCTACCCTGACATTGCCATCGATTTAGCCTACTCAGATGGCACGTCTAAAGCGGCCTTAAAAAAACCTCGCAACCTTGTATATAACTCTCTGTTTGCTACGAAAATCTCCAAATTCAATTTCTGATGCTCGAGATCTCGCAGAAAAACTCTGTTTAATAAATCGATTTATATTAAGCAGTAGAATTTTTTACTTTGGTTTGGGGAAGAGAAGCTATGATAACTTTTTAAATGAGAAGTAATTTACAGGCACAAGTACATTACAACCTCGTTTATCCGGCCCTCATTGATCCGGATCAAATTTATAGATATTTTTTTTTTTTATTATTTAATGTTCACATAGATAATAATTTTAACTATATAACAAGAACATAACTATAAGTACGCCAAACATTCGCTTTTTATTTTGATTAAATATACAGCTCCTGGATAGATTATACAGTAAATTATGATAATAAAATGCTTTTTGTCGAGTTTAAGAAAGCTTTACGAGTGTCACAGGGCGTTGAAGCTACAAAACATACTTTTTTATCGTAATAAACGGTAAGTTTGTTTATTTAAGGATTTCTTTTGCTTATTACCTATATTACCCGGATTATCCGGATTTTCGATTTTCCGGATTGCCTTTGGTCCCAGTTAGTCCGCTTAAACGAGGTTGTAGTGTACTTATAATTTTTGAGACAGGAAAAAAGTTCGGTGGGCCGATCGCAAGACTGTGCATTCCATTTACTAACTTTTGAATCGCTAGGTGGATCTTCTTGATATTTAGTATATATATTTGAGGACTAGAGGCGATCTAATTCTTGTATTTGAAATCTTTTCTGAGAGGGACCTAATTGAAAACTTTTCACGAGAAGGCAATAAAAATTGCCAAAGAAAAACATTGGAATCTAAACAATACATTTCTATTCTATTTCTATTAACATTTCATTGTCTTAAAAGTTAAATACTATCCCTTTAAGCAAATCCATTAACATTTGGTATGAGAAAAGTTAACCGGATTCCGACAACTTACAGAGCATTTCCTTTTTTTTTTTTGCAGAAATTATTAACAGTTTATTATTAACGTGCGGAGTGAACTAATCAAGAAACACAATGAACACGCACACATTACGCAAAGGATTCGCACCCCCGAGCTGTCATCGTGAAGAGACTGGGACGGACCGTTTCGTCCTTATTAGGACTCATCAGCCAGCCATACTCCATCGATAACAAGCTCAGAAGCTGCGAAAGGTTAACCATCCCGGCTCTTGCTCCCAAGAGCGGGACTTCTCCCCAAAGAATTCTTGATTGTTAACAATTTATATTCAAATGTAATACTATGAAAACAAGTATAGCATTTTCGGGTTTTTGTCATTTTTACAACTGTAAAAAACAATAAAATAAATAAATAAGTAATAAATTTTAACAAATCCTATTTTAAGGAAAGTAGGTGTTAAGTTGTTTTGAATTTTTTATTTAATTATAACTTCTGTAGGTAAGGAACAACAGTTTAACTTTTTTTTTTAAATAACCCTAAAAAAAGATTTTTGAAAATTCACTAAATACTTTCAGTGATAAATGAACTTGAAGTCTTAAGAGAAACTAAAAATTCCATTCCTAAGGAAATACTGCTATAAAAAAAGATACTGCTTTTGATCGATAATGTTTGCGAGCTTTTGCTAAAAATCTATTCATAATAAAATTGAAAGACGTAAACAAAAGCAACCTAGCAACAGGATATCATTACGCATTCCAACATGTTTATTCAATTAATACTTGACCGTTATTGTTTATGTAAATCTCATAAAGCCAATTTTTCTGTAAACAATAGTAGCCCGAACGGAATAAAGGTGTCACGTAACAAATTCGAAAAAACAAATTATTAAAATTTATAAAAATTTCGGGTTTAATAACAAGGCCCACAGGAAATACAGGCCTGGGCGCGGAAAGGAAAATCGCTCACGAATATTTACTGCTATGATGCGACTTAATAATACAACAAAATATTTTTACAATAACTACTTGGTTAAAATCCGTTTTTTGTATAAGGGCTGCCATATTTGTAAAATCGCGCTGTAGTTTAGTTCGTAACGCATCCAAGCCTATATTTTCAGTTGGACTTTTTTTAATAAATACCCAAAAATTTTAGTTATTTGGAATAGTTAATACGTATTAAATTTCATTCTCATTTCCTAGCTAATACTCAATTTATGTATAAATACGGAAGTTTTACAATGGATATCTGTATACAGTAAAAACTCGATTAACCGTCACTCTGTTATCTGTCATCGTTCGCAAAACCTATTCCTCCGTAAAATACGGGACATTGCCGCGAAAAAAGCTCGAGCCTCGAAGAAACAGAAGATGACTGATTACAGCTTTAACATATAAACCTTATTATCTAGTACTGTTTTATGTTTCTATTATTACTATTATTTGTTTGGTATTTGACTACGTATATCTATTTGTTACCGATAGATTTTTTCTTTGTTTTAATTTATTGTTTGCCTTTCGTCCCATACCAACATTGAAATTTCGTTGTTGTACATCTTTATTGCGAAATTTCTGTTATCTGTCTATTCGGTTAAACCGTCACAGTCCCGTTCCCGACTGTGACGGTTAACCGTGTTTTCATTATATACAGATAAGTTGATTACTAAATAAATTAGAGATTACAGAACATTTCGTCATTCCTTTAACTCCAACCCTTCATATATATCTTCCTGAGAATCTGATTAAGTTCATAGTAGATACAAAGTTACCTAATTTATTGGTAAAACTGTAACAATGATTCGATTTCATTATTAATATTACAAAGTCAATGTGAACATTTATCATTAAACATATATCTTTTGTTTAAAGCCAAGATATTAAAACTAAACACTACAGAAAAATTTATATGCATTTTAAGACAATATTAAAATAATAATATTAATAAAGAGATCGCAGATGTTTTTTTTTTTTTGAAATAACGCAAAGGAAATCAGGACAACTGTTTAGAGTATGTTGGCTCTTCAAATAACTTCTCTTTTGCTCTTCGGTTCGATTAGAGGAAGAGAATATTGAAATGAACAATAGTTCTTATCACAACTTAGAAACATACTTAAGAAATAAAACTCTAAAAAATAAACAAGTGCGTAATTTCTCTTTTATCTAAAAATAAAATATTAATGAACTAAATAAAATAGAAATAAAAATTAGAAATTCATAAATATTATCAATATATATATCCGGACAGTGATGTGAAATTTGAAAAATGCCAATACAAAAATGATACCACTTTTTCTGTGAAGATACGGTCGATTTATCTTCACGTCATCAGCGGCATAAGTGGCGAAAGTAGAAATTAAAATTTAGAAAAAATTAGAAAAAACTAAAACGCAATATTTTAAGACCTTGCTCTGTTTATCTTATACATTGTTTTTTTTTATTTCTTTTGTTTTTTTTTTATATCTTTTTTTATATCCTTTTTTCTTTTAATATACTAAAATTGTTAGTATTGTTAGTATTTACACTTTATAACTACATAATCTAAAATTAAAAATTAACGAATCAATAATTAAGTAATAAAGATAGTAGGCCGTATTTTCTAATCACTTAAAAATTAATAAGTACTATTTAAAAATTAGAAGAAATAAAAAGAGCAAAATCCATAATATTGAGTAAAAGTATATAAGTAAATAAATAAATAAATAAGAAGCAATAATATATAAACTTCAAAATTATATCGAACGGGCAAAACTCAAAGCAAGTCCTTCGAGTTTCGCAAAGCAAAGATTTCAATCAATCATTAGCAATTTAGAAAATTTGAAAACAAAAGAAATGAAAAAAGAATATATAAGATAAAAAGAGCAAGGTCTTATTTTTGTATTGTCATTTTTCAAATTTCACATCACTATCCGGCTGTTTCATATGTTTCATAATATAAGTTAATTTTATTCTTATATTCTATACTTTTCTAAATTTTCTAAATTGCAAATGATATATTGAAATCTCGAAGGACATCTTTGACTTTTGCCGTTAAATATATATATCCAGTTTTTGACGATTTTTCCTGTCTTCCTTAAATTCCCGTTGTTTTTAGAGCTTTTGCGACAATTTTTTTTATCTTTAACTACAAATAATTAACAAAATAGTCGAAATCTGTTCACAGGTGTTTAGAGAGAGGTCTTAGAAATGGGGGGACTCAAAGTTCTGAAGTGGATAACTGCCGTAAATTTTGAGCTTTTGAACTAAAACTTTTATGGGTGCTAGATAACCTTAAAGACTCGGCTGGTATTATAGTTCAACCAAATCGGATCACCCAATTTAAAACGGCGACCTACAAAAACTACCACTTTCCTATCTTCAAAATCTTACCCTGAAGTTGTTTTTACAAACGATTTAAAGCTTTTATGACATTTGTTTATCTACAACTAAGTAACAATAAAGTCGAAATCTGTTCATGGGTTTTTAGGGGGCGGGCGTAGAAGTCGGGTGTAATCTCAAAGTTGTAAACGCAGTTTTAAGCATTTTTCACCTTTGGGAAATAAACTTACCGCGGTGGATGCGCGGCAGAGATATTTATGAAAGCAATATTCACTCTCTGGATAGTTCAGATTATGATTCTGTTAAGTCGTAAAACCTTTTTTGGTAAAGTTTGACAAAGAATGACTATTTTCCTAAGGAATTGAGGTTAATAAAAGAATATATTGTAGGAGTCTTCTCCATCCATGTATGTATCCCATCAGCAACTTCTCAACCGTCGAGTGAATCTTCTTGAAACTTGGCATGCATATTTACGAATAAGAGAAGACGGATTTTCTTTTCCTTCTAGGTGCTATGAAGAAATTTGCTCC
>JAFIDM010000001.1:133441621-133463280 GCA_023159025.1 Thereuonema tuberculata
TGACTATATACGTAACTCTTTTAGACCTCTTTGAAAACTGAATACCTAAACTCCGACTTCGACTCTCACCTTGAAAGTGGTGAATCATTGCTTACTCAGGAGAAATCTTCATTGACAAGTGCTCTGTGATCGTAATGTCGAAAAAAATCAGTCAGGAGTCAGTCAAAAGAAGTTATTCTCAATGTTAAATAGTACTTTGGGAAGAAGAAAAGGAATACACTTCCATTCGAGCAAGTGAAATGTAGTATCAGCTATTGGAGTAGGGTTAACTTCGCTGCCATCCATTTACCGAGAGGCAAAATCAGCAGCCAAGAAAAGGCTCCCTTTCCCCGCAAGAACGCCTGGCAAGAAACGGAAGTGAGAAAGCCCTGTGACTAACTCTGATTCTTCGCACTGGAAGTTATTCGTCAAAAAATTCAGTTTTTAACCTGAATGGAGAGGTGCCTTCATTAGGAAGACTACTGTCGTCATTGGCTGAAGAAGGTACAGATTGATACTGAAACTTGGATTTAACAAATGTAAATAATTGAAAACTCTGATTCGGACAGCAATTTAAGTGCTTCAGAAGATTCAAGCAACTTTTGAAGCTTCATTCTAATTTCTCGAGTATGTTTCCAAAATATCTCAAACCAAAAATGCCCTTTTCAGGACCAACAATTACTTAAGAGAATCTTTAGCTGGAAATTAAATACTGTAGTTAAATCCCATTTCTTAATTTATTTCACACTGTACAATACTTAAAAGTTAAGAACGCCATAATATTAATTTATTTGAGATTAACAAATAATAAATTTGAGGGATTTAATTTCTCTAACAGAAAATAAATTTGAGGGAGAAATTAAATCGAAATATTCATTTAATTCAATAATGTTAAAAATTTAAAACAAAAAAGATATAAAAATAATTAACGTGTTTAATTTTTCAATATTAAAATAAATGGCAAATCTTGAATAAATTTTTTTTGGATTTAATTCTAACCATCAGATAAGGGATTAAGGTTGGTCGGATTAAGGTTAATCCAATGGCATTCCTCAGTAAGATCATATTTACATTCAGTAGTTTCTACAGCGGAAATTTATTTAAATAAATGTAAATAATAATTTTAATCCTGTTCAATTTATATAATCTTTTCGAATTTCTTTGGGGACGCAAAGCTATCAGTCACCAACACGTAGAAGAAGTTGTAGCTGCTGTTGTGGAACAGATGATGACGAATGTGCAGGGTACCAGCAGGGCACGGGCAATATCCCGGCAAATGGATATCCCGTACTCAACAGTGCGGAAAATCCTGCATCAGATGTTGAAGATTTTATCCCTGTAAAATCTGTCCTGTTCAAGAATTGCGCCACGGCGATGCAACCACCCGCATTGAGTTTGCATTAAGATTCTTAGCGAGCATGGCCGTGGCGGATTTTATGGAGTGATGAAGAGCACTTTTTTTTGAACGGTGAAATTAATACACACAACTGCCGCTTTTGGGCTGCGACTAATCCACACGTGGGTCTGCAGATGCCTATCCACTCGCCGAAAGTCAGTCTGGTGCGGCTTTACGTCATCGTTTATCATCGGTTTTTATTTTTACGAGGGAACTTACCGAAGTGGACGACCTGTTCCGTTAATGCTGCACGGTATTCCGATATGCTAACGAACTTTGTGGTTCCACAACTGCAGCAAAGAGGATGTCTCGATTCGACCATCTCATGCAGGATGGTGCACCACCCCACATCGGATGTCAGGTTCAGCGTGTATTGCGGCAAATTTCTCTGACACCAGAATCATTTTAGTCGTGCATTTCCCACAGCATGGCCACCGAAGTCGCCTGATCTCAATCCTTGTGAGATCCTTTGGCTGTGGGGATTTCTTAAAGCATTGTGTATCAAAGACACCCCGATATCCCGACGTTGAAAGATCGAATTACATTACAGGGGCGACAAACCATTCCGTTATGTCGTGCACCGCATGCAGCTCGTGAAACATCACAATATATGGAACCTTATTTGAAACTACCAATAAACGTTGTCTATATCGTTACGAAATCTGATATCTGGTGTCTCATTTGGCAATTACTCATACGTACTACAACCTTTGCAGCGCCACATTTTCCCCTGTTGGCGACTTTTGGTATTAATTTTTTTTTTTTAGAAATCGAAACCGCAAGTTCCACTCTATATGTCCACCGAATGTTGTTACGATTCGTCCAATCCATTCCTCACTAGAGGGATGTACACCTCACGTTATTTTATGCCCACCCGGTGCTTGTAAATTCAACTATCCTCTAGTTTATATATAGTATAGTAATCTAGTTTATATTTGGGCCACTTAGCGTTAGCGATACCTACAAATACATGAACTGATCCTGATCTAAACGACCACCGTTTTAGATTTCTTGGATCAATGTAAGACAGCCAATCGATTAGTCTTATGTCCTTCTGAAAATAAGTGAAATTTAATATTTTTCAGACTTATTTTCAGAAGGAAATAAGACTAATACATCTTAGTCTTATAATAAGGACATAGGCTAATAATAAATTTCATATGTCAATTACTATGACTAATCCTGACAATAACATTAGCAACAACAATGAATTTCCTAAAATTAAAATTATAGTAAAGGCGATCTAAGAGAAGGAAGCATATGTCCGTAGCTGTAATAAATAATGTAAATACAGTGCATGCCAAAAAACATTACTTATATTTAACATTTGAGCCTTGCAAGTGTAGAAGTTATAAGCAGCTGTTTAATATATTCTGTTCATCGTAATCGATATGCTGTAGTGATTTAAGTCATATCTATATTATTTTTAAGGCACGTTACTAATGCTTCCACTAATAATTTAACTACAATTTATTTTAGTTCAGTTAATGTAGTAATAGACTATGCAAAATTTATAACAATTAATAGCTTTCAATTTCAAGAAAGTATTTTAGTATATAATCCAATGTAGAATAGGCTTAAATATTTATGGTAAGCCAAATCCTTTTCACCCGTTTCCCTTTCAGGCAATTGTAAATCCATTATCTCTGATCCATTAGCACGGAAGAATTTTCAGCTTCGTGATTACGAATTATCAGTCATAATTTACGTATTCGAAAGGAAGGAAATATGGATATAATGAAAATGACAATTAACGCAGAACCCAAGGAATTTAAGTGAAAACTTAAAATGTTGATAAAAATAACTGAAAAAGGAAAATTTACAATAAAAATAAAAACTACGATCTGTTAACCATCTTACAGATGGATGCTCTTCTGTGCATTTATGTTAATGTTTTCTTTCTCATTCTTTCTAATGTAGTTTAGTTGATAATGTAGTTTTAATTATAATATCTAACCTTTTTATTTATTTACATTTATATCGTACTGCTTATAAAATAACTATGCCAGTTTTTATGTGCCCGTAGTGAATGACTAGCGAATATGTGAATGTTGTATATCACTTTTCCCTAATAATCTTTGAATGAACAATGGATGAATTTTTTTTTAAAAGTTTAACGTAGGTGCAGTCTTGTATTTCTTTTCTTTATTATATTTAATTAATGGATAAGTCTTCTCTGAACATATATTCGAATTTCTAAACAAAAGACAACTAACTTTTGCACTTAAAAAATCTCTTCCTTTACTTCTAAATTTATAGACATGAAAAGTACATTATGTAAATATACTATTTCCCCTATCTTCAAAAACACCACAGAAAATAAAATACCCAATCAGGAAAGTAGGTTTTACATTCTTTCCGAAATTTCTTATATCAAGACACCTATTCTTTTGTGTTGCTCATTACGATAATTTCTCTAATAATTTCCCTTTGGTAATAAAGTGCCTGCACATTGCCTGGATTATGTTGATAAATGGAGATATACATCCTAAGGCTATTTATCTGCAATGAGCTTAGCTCTCCCACAATTTTAAGAGTGTCTTAATAATACTCCAATTATCAAGAAAACTAGATGATCGTGAAACAAGGAGAACAAGTTCGAATACTTCCTGCAGTCACATCTCATTTTGTTCGATGCATGATGTTTTTAATCTCTGCAAACTCAGAATGGGCTGAGAGCAAAGAGATCTTCATTAAGCTAACATACGACGACCTCTTTAATAAGGCTAGAGATTAATCTCTTTAAGATGCCGATGTCGCTGTTATTTTACAAGAAAATGAGAGTTTGAATAATGCATTACTTACTTAGCTTATCTTGACTCTAAGTCTAGAAATCGGAGGACAATATAGCTGAAGAAAAAGATTCCGCGCACGGGAATAATGAACACGTCTCATTAACCAGTCGATTGTCGGATACAATCTAAAATGTTTTTCACTTTTTTTTTCTTTTATTCCATTCTCTTTAATCCTAGCTGGTAAAATGTATTCATATAAGAGACTTGAACTCGAAATAGAGTAATTTTCATTTGGTAAGAAGAGGAAAAGAGTTGAAGTAACCGAGTTCAAACATCCGTTTCAAGATCTCAAAATTCATTTGTTAAATGAATATTTAGCAGAATGGAGATTTTGTGCAGATTTTTGCAAATATTGTTTTCCCCGTTGATATTATTTCCTTTTTCCTTAGAGAAAGCAATTACACAACGAAAATGAATCTACAAAAATTTTACACCCTCTAAAATCTTCATTTTCATAAAAATGATGTTAAATGAAAGATATTCTCTATGTAATAATTTTAACATAATGATGATTTCAACATATGCTTAATTTCAAATATATTTTTCACACACACATATATGGTTAAGAAAGGGGAGTTGAAAACCAACTGGTAACTACTGTTCGGTTTTGTTTACGAGAGCCTTCAACGCTTTTGCGCATGCGTCAGGTCTCCTTCGATTTCTTCAAAATAGGGGTGAGAAGAAATAAAAAGGGGATGTAAGTCCTATTTCGTAGTGAAACTTTTATAAAGGAATTTATAAAAAAAAATAATAATAATTCATTACAATACAATCTTTAATTCTATTATTTACAAGTTTTGTTGTTTTGATTTTTTCTTGGAAGGAAAAGAGATCAAGTAGCGAAGCTATATGTGTCTGTTCCTTTCCTAAATAATTTTGACCCGGATGAAAGGATCTTCTTGAAATTTGGTTTGCACATTTAAAGAAAACAAGATCTCCCTTGTATAGCTGTAATTTTTCTGTGGGTCCTTATAGAGAAATCAGCTCGAGAAGGCGCAAAAATTCCCAGAGAATATCATTAAAAACTAAACAATTTCTACGGAGTATTAATGAGTATTAATCCTTTTATCCAAATCATTAATTTGCGCGTGGTCCGACATAATTAAAATTAATGGGCTTTCAACATTTCAAGTAAATAATACGGACTAAATATTTTTTATTCAGAAAATGGAAAATTTATATTGTTTGTATTCACGAGAGATTATCATTGAAAATAAATTGTTTGCTTTTCGTTTGTTTCGTTTCATAAATTAAAACAAAAGCAATATAGGAAATTCATTATACTATTCGTATTTTTGCTGAGCACACTTTCAGGGACTTTTTTGTGAATTATTAACCTTATTCATTTTACTTCCTCCAATTACTGTATCATGCCAAATCAATAAAGCATTGACATCATTAAATTTCATATCGAAGGGCATAATTATGATATACGATTAGATTTGGAATATTTATGTAAATTTCGGGGCGAATTGCTGTGGGGCCAAAACTTCACAGGCGAATAATTACATAATAATAGTAATAATAAAGTTTCGAAATAACTTTATTTGAGTATTGCTATGAAAAGATTTTTGGGATTTTCATTTCTTTTAAAGGAATATGAATCAAAAGTTGAAAATTCCAGCCGAATGTAACAGCACACTGAATTCTTTCTCGTTACTGAAATACAGAAATCATGCATACTAAATGAAGATATTTGATAAGTACCCAGAAAACACACAAACCAATAGTTAAGTTTCAATCATAAATCTTATAAATATATTTCTTCCTTTTTAGCTTTAACAAATCTTCACACAACAGGATATAATACGTTGAACATATCACTTGATAATTAAAATTTCTTATAGTTCTTTTCCTTTTGAACGATAATGTCCATTGTAACTGCAAAGTTCATAACAATAAAATCTATTATGTCAATAAATACTATTCACCGTAAATGAGTCCTTAATCTTGAACTTATTCTTGAATTAGTATTCCTATCTTCATATAATAATCGAATTAAATATAAGTCTTGACATCACACTTGTAATAATTGATCGACGACACAAATTCCATCTTTTGTCACGATAGATAAATTAAAAAAAAAACTTACTTTGAATCTTCAATTCAATTATCCTTTCGTTCGAAGTCCAAAATCCATCGTCTCAGTTCCTTGGAATTGACCTTTGATCCAATCTGAACGATAAAGCCTCTCGATCCCAAATATGGCGCAGGACGTTCCATCTCCAAATTCTATGATCACGATTGAAAATCCGTTCAGAATCCCTGTAGATAAATTAAAACAATATTAATGCCTAAATATCTTTCACATTATTAATCATTTAAATCGAACGAATTGGAAACTTTTTACGTCAACCTATCCAATTCATTAATCCCGAAGTATTTTTCTTCCATACCTGCCTGGGTTTGTGTCTTCCTCCATCAAAACTCTCCGCTTCATTCCAACGAATCCTATTCTTTTTTTCCCATCTTCAACGACAACAATCCATGCTCCTCCTATTGCACTATCTGGTTGTTGCAACAAACATATCATTTACTCACTAGTTTCCATACTTTAAAAAACAATATCATTAGTTCATATTACGATTAGCAATGGTTCAATCACACTCTCCTTTTTTTTGTTTTATGGGCAATAATACAAAAAACACTTGAATGGTCAGTTGCATATTGCCTTCTTTAACTTTTACAATTAGTACAAAATAACAAAGTTAGATCACAATGTGTCACAAAAATAAATGGTGAGCCGCACAACTCTTATTTCGTGCGCTGGGGAGTTGATATCACTGTACTACAATATAAATTTTTATGATTTATTGTATTACTCATTTCGCATAAATTTAAATATCTGTATCTGTGCCATTCAAGGTATATATGCAAAACATAAACTAAATGAAAATTGAAATATCTACATTTTTTCTATTTATTTTAATTTTGATATCGAAATTATGTTAAAATCAATAAAAAAATGGTAATTAAAGTTGCAGATATTAAATAACTACTAATTTCCAAAGAATATCAAACATATCTCTGAAATTTTTAGTTTATCTTTTTAATCAGTGACAATTCGTCCTGCTTTTTATATTTCTTCTTCACTCCAGGGCAGTACTTCGGAAACTTTACGGCTCGCGCCTCCCTTTTGAAATTACAGAAAACCTTATCATCATCATATCTCTTCCACAGCACTAAAGAAAACTGCCTTCAGACATGCAAACTTTACTTGTCTAAATTTTGTTTTTCAAACTTTCAAACAAATGCACTTGCACTCAATTGTTACTTATTTTATTCAATGCTCTAATTCCTGTATTGCTTAACTCCTTACGTCTATTAATGATACGGTTTAAAAAATTATCGAGTACACAAGCTCCTCGACTTACGACGGGGCTACGTCCCAATAAGTCGAAAATGCATTTAATAGATCTAACATCTAATCTTGTGAATATCAGAGCTTAGCGGAGCTCAGAGGCTCGCTGCCGCTGTCCTAGCATCTCGATAGAGTATCGTACCGCATATCGTTAGCCCGGGAAAAGACTAAACATTCAAATTCAAAGTACGGTTTCTATTGAATGCGTACTGTTTTCACACCATCGTAAAATAGAAAAATCGTAAGTCGAACCGTCGTAAGTAGGGGATCATCTGTATAGCATTAAGCAGATTACAATGTCCTAATAAAGTATAAAGTATCATTGCTTACATTAACAGCAAATGAAAGTCATTTTGAAGCAAAATTAAATAAATTCTTGAAAGAACTAAAAGCCTACTTTCTTTAAAATGTTTTGTTTTGTAAAAGTGTTAAAACTTAAATCATAACATTCTCCAATTTGAACTGATGAAGGCTAACAAACCGCAACGTTTTCTGTCACTGTATTAATATTGTCGACGTTTTAAAACATATTATGTATTTTTTAATTGTTTACTTATCAGTGTTTATTTTTTATTATTTTCCATTTTCCGAATTTTTTTTAATTAAATCTCCTTAATTTTAGCCACATCAAAGCGCGCGGTATGCATGTATAAACTAAAAACAGTAATACCCTTTTGTTAGACAGATTGTTTTTTTATGGGAATTTTTGTCACGTTCACGCCCACACTTTCTGACAAGGACTCATACAGAAAAAAATTTCAAACTTAAAAGTTGGTTCATTATTAGGGGAAGATTTACTCACGCACAGACTTAGTGATTTGATAAGTCTCATTTTCTTCGAAACGTATGGTAAAAAGCATTCAAAACTTTTACCATGGAAATTTAAAATTTAATTTCTAACTAATATGTTATAATTAAAGTGGCCTATTTAGAGCATTCTGCAGTTGCAACCAATAGTCGGAGAGACACCAAAAGTTGTACACATACTATTCAAAGCATGAGCTCAACGATTCTGTAGAAAAAAAAAAAAAAAAAATAGTTACAACATTGAGCGCTAGAGGGCGCTTTTTTTACAATGGCGCTACAACAATGAAAATAATAGTAGAAAAACAGTAAACATGCAATGATGTAACATCAGAGCACGGCTTTAATTGCAATGTTGCTCTTTTTTTTTATTGTAAAAGTTGTCCAAATGTCATCACAATTGCACAGGGTTAATCTTTATGCAGAGAAAACAATCTGATTTACATAGACACCAGGAACGCTGCCGACATCGGGCTGTAAGTAATCGGTGTGAACTGAGAACGCGATGACGATGACTTTAGAAGAGCGAACGTTGATGGTCAAGTTTTATTACGAAAGTCATGGTAATGCTCTAGCTGCGATTTGTGAATTTCGTCGGGCTAAAAAAAATGTACGACGAGGACTGATGTCACTACAAGGCGTGAGAAAAAATGATGAAAAAAAAAATGAAGAAACCGGATCTTTAAGTGTGCAATGTGGCAGAGGACGAAAGTCCATCGGTGATCACATGATTGAAGACGTTGCCACATCAATCGTTCATCAGTCGTTGGAGAATGCTGCAGGTTCAGGTAGTGCCCAAGACGCATCACGTCAATTAGATCACCCTGGAGCACAGTTAGAAAGATCCTGAGAAACTTAATTCATTTTTTTCCACACGAGATTAGTCATAGACAAGAACTGCTTCCAGGCTACAAGGAGAAATGACTCACTTTTGCATTGATCTTTCTGGCGAGGATGAAAGTTGATACGTCATGGCCTTGGGACATCCTATGGAGCGACGAAGCACACTTATTTGAATGGCGTTGTGAACACCCAAAATTGCCGTGTGTAGGCCAAGGAAAATCCAGACGTTTTCCAGAAAATGCCTCTGCATTCGCCCAATCTTACAGTCTGGTGTGGGTTCACATCCAACTTCCTGGGTCCTTACTTTTTTGAAGGAATTAAGGAATGGTCCTCAGACATGTTCCGTGACTGCGGCTAGATATCGTGACATGCTCCAGAACTTTGCTACCCCAGCTCAGGAAAAAGTGTCTTGATTCAATCTCTTGAATCAAGATGGTGCACTTCCTCATATTGGAAAGTTCAAGCAAACTTTGTTGCGTCAACACTTTACCAATGACCGAGTAATCAGCCGCATGTTACCAACTGCCTGGCCACCACGTTCTCCTGACCTAAGTCCATGAGATTTTTGGTTGTCGGGATACCTAAAGGATGTGGTGTATCGTAGAGGAATTGCAACATTAGCAGAGCTAAAAGACAGTATCACGCTACATGTGCGAAGTATCATGGGCGATCACCTACGGTCAGTGGTTGAGCATACAGTTCATCGTCTGCAAATGACACATTCGTCAGGTTGAACATATTGAGCAATATCACATGACTCGTTCAAACGTCTGATACTGTTTGTGTGAAATAAATGTGGTTTTGAACATTCTGTTTACGTTTTCCGTTTAAATAACTGTAAAAGCGCCCTCTAGCGGACGATGTTGTAACTATTTTTTTTTTGCAGAATCGTTGAGTTGAATCCTTTGTGAACAACTTTTGATGTCTCTTCGACTATTGGTTGCAGCTGCAGGATGCTCTAAATAGGCCAACTTTAATTATAACCGCCTTATATATTCACGACCTAAACATACAGGGTGTCCCAGGAGAAAAGGCCAATATTATCGGAGGTCATTGTATCGATCATTCTAAGAAAAAAAAGTCTCATGAATATAATATGTTCTATTTCAAACATTTTCCGAGATAGTTATTTGAAATTACAGTTGCAAAATTATTGATAAGAAAGAGATATTACATACTTTTTTTTAGTATTTACTGTTCATTTAACAAATTTGTTACAATTTACAACAAACTTTCAAAACTCTCACGGTCAACATTAATGCACTTTTCAACTGCTCACTTCAGTCACTGGCGCATTGCAGCCGGAAGGAAGGACAATATTGGGCGGCACATTCAAATATCTCTATCTCCGAAACCGTTCGGAAACATGCTCAGGCAAACTTTTTTCATAGAATGACAAATAGTATGACATCCCAGAATATTGATCTTTAACTCCTATTTTACTCCTGATACTTTGGACAGAATGTATCAGTTATCTACACTTTTCAGCCTGATGACAGGAGGTATCTCAAAACAGATTTCTCCGGGGATTTTGAAAGATCTGAAACGCCTCACGCTTCTCAAGGAATGAGATTTTTAAATTTCTAATTTGCCATAATGGAATTTGAGAAAAGTTAGAAGATAAAGTGGCCAATGAGTTAGTTACACCCAATTTTATGCTCAAATGGTAAATATTAAAAGGTCAAACTATTAAACAACACGGATGACCTAATTTAAGCTATATTTATATAAATAATTTTTTTCGGGGCATAAATGCAAACTTCTTCAATGGCCTTCAACTTGAATTGCACACAAAAAAGAAACGATATATTCTAAGAAAATAATATTTATGTAAAAAGTTATATTCATCACATTTATATTTATCGTAAATATTTTTCAGTATTTTTACCACGTTAAAAACAACAGGTTAAGCAAAACTGCTATTAATATTTGCACGTGGAACTGAATTAATTCCTCACTTATTATGTAATGCAGTGTGGCTAATTCCTGAAATTGCGATCGGGAAGGACAAAACTTATTATTAATTTTTTTTAGTCAGACAATCATACGGCGCCCTTACAGAGACATGTTTCATCATTAGCCATTTCTGACCTTTTTATTGTAGAGCCTGTTTTACATCTGTAAAACCTCCATTAAAATTCAAACATTTCTTAATAATATTTTAGCTTTATAAATACTTATATTTCAAATTACATTTGTAAAGTACGAAGTAAACTTTTATTATTACCGAACCGATAAATCATAATTAAAGCGGGAGATCAACGAAGTTCCGCAACTCATCACTGCAAATTCAATGACAAAAAAAGAAAATTTCATTTGTTTTTATTTCTACGCATATTTAGATTGGCTTCCAATTGATCGTATCTCTCTTTTAACTTCAAGGTGATAAGTTGCTAATTTTGTTGGTCGATTTTCCCTCCTCCCCAATTCAAAATTGGCACATCTTTCGCTATTTTAAAGTAGGACTTCGAATTGACTTATAACGCTTCATTTGAGTCTTGAGTTTCGATCTGGACGAAGTTTCGTTTTGTTGAGAAATGTTGGTAGAAGCGTTGTTGTTTGTTCTAAGACACCTTTTCTTTCAGTTTTAGAATGTGTGCATATTATCGTTATTTTTAACAATTTCGTTTCCTCTTCCGCCTTATTAAGTTTTAATGAAATTTCCAGCAATGCCTGTATTTTTATGTCAACTTTTTATTTCGAGCAAGAATAAAAACAAAAAGTTATAAATAAATATTAAATACATATACATACATAGTTCTCTGCCAAGGGCAGGTCCTTCACTGCAAACCCAGCATTCTCCAATCTTTCCTATTTTCTGCCTTCCTCTTCGTCTCCACATAAAATCCATTTACCATAATGTTGTCGATCATCTTAAATCTTCTTCTGCCTCGAACGTTTTTACCGTTCACCATTCCTTCCAGTACATCCTGCATTAGGGAGTTTCTTCTTAGCCAGTGACCCAACCAGTTTCTTTTTCTCTTCCTGATCAGTTTCAGCATTATTCTTTCTTCACCCACTCTTTCTAGCACAGCTTCATTTCTTATTTTGTCTGTCCATTTCACACGCTCCATTCTTCTCCATATCCACATTTCAAATGCTTCTAGTCGTTTCTCTTCACTGCGTCGTAATGTCCATGTTTCTGCCCCATACAATGCCACACTCCACACAAAGCACTTCACTAGTCTCTTCCTTAGATCTTTTTCCAGAGGTCCGCAGAAGATGCTCCTTTTCCTATTAAAAGCCTCCTTTGCTATTGCTATCCTCCTCTTGACTTCTTGGCAGCAGTTCATATCACCACTTATAGTACACCCTAAGTATTTAAAGTTGTTCACTTGTTCCAATGTCTCATTCCGAATACTTATGTTTATTTTCTTTGTCTTTCTTCCGATAACCATAGTCTTTGTCTTGTTTACATTTATCTTCATTCCATATTGTTCACAGCTGTCATTCAGCTGCAGTAGCATATCCCTTAGTGTCATCTCCTCTTCTGCTAACAATGCCATATCATCAGCAAATCTTATGCACTTTATTCTTCTTCCTCCTACTGTCACCCCTCCCATGTTCTGAAAACAATTCTTCACTAACTCCTCTAAGTAGATGTTGAACAGCGTAGGTGATAGAGGGCATCCTTGTCGCACCCCTCTCCCTATTCCACTTCCCGCTGACAATTTTTCTCCTATCCTGACTTTGACTCGTTGTTTCATATAAAGATTAGTTATTAGCCTTCTCTCTTTCCAATCCACACCAATTTTCTTCAAGATTTCCATAAGTTTATTCCAATCCACTCTGTCAAAAGCCTTTTCCAAGTCCACAAATACTGCATATACGTGTTTATTTTTTTCTAGATATCTTTCGCCGATTGTTCGCAGCAGTCCAATTGCATCTCTCGTACCTTTTCCTTTCCTAAAACCAAATTGCTCTTCTTCCAACTCTCCTTCCACCTTAGAATATAAACGTCTGTTCAGTATTCGCAGAAGAATCTTCGCTGAGTGCGATATAAGGCTGATAGTCCTGAACTCATTGCACTTCTTTGCATTATTTTTCTTCGGTATTGGCAGCAATACTGTTTCCGTGAAATCATCAGGCCATTCACCTTTCTCATATATTTCATTGCATAATGATAGTATTTGCTTCTTGTCTTCACCCAAGCATTTAATTAACTCAATGTGTATTCCATCAACTCCTGTTGCTTTCCCATTTTTCATTTCCCTAATCGCTAGCTCAACTTCTTCCCTTAGAATACAACATCCTTTTTCGTCTTCTGATACAGCTGTTTCATCTTCTATAGCTAAGTAATCTGGACGATTCCCTGTCTCATATAATTCTTCTACATACTTCTTCCATCTGTTCAAAATTCCTTGTTTGTCAATTATTTCATTGCCGATTTCGTCTTCTATCAACCACATGGACTTCTTATTCTTATTTGTGAAATCCAAACATTTTACTTCGCGGTACATTAAATCATATCTTCCTTTCCTCTCTAGATCCTTTACTTCTTCACATTTCTGTTTCATCCAGTCTTCCTTCGCCTTATCAGTTACTCTTCTTAGTTCGTTGTTTAGTTTCTTGTAATTTCTTTTACCTTCTTCTGTGTTGATGTTTTTCCATTTTCTCCTTTCCTCCATCTTCTCCAACATTTTCCCTGTGACCCAAGGTTTCTTATTACTCTTACCTTCTCTATATCCTATTGTTTCTTCTGCTGTTTCCTGTATACAGCTTTTTAGATGAGTCCAGTATTCATTACTATTTTCAGGTGCAGATTCTAAATTAGAGGCTTTCTTTTGAAAATGTTCTTCAAATTTTCTTTTTTCCTCTTCGTTCATAAGTTTTTCTATATCAAACTTCTTCGTCACTTGCCTTCCTCTTATCTTTTTCAGACGAATATCTACTTCGCCTATCAGTAGGACATGATCTGAATTAATATCCGCTCCTGGTAGAGTCTTTGCATTTTTTAAGCAATTTCGGTATCTTTCCTGTACTAGTATATAGTCTATCTGATATCTACTGTCATCCCTTGGGCAAGTCCATGTGTATCGTCTTCTTTTATGCTGTTGGAATAACGTATTTCCAACAATCATTTCATTCCGTTTACAGAAATTTACCAAAGATTCTCCTCTGTCATTTCTTTTTCCCAGTCCAAATTTTCCAACCGTTTTTCCATCTTGTCCTTCTCCTACTACTGCGTTCCAGTCTCCCATTAGGATTACACATGCACCCTTCTTCTCTTTCTCAACTATTTCTTCTATCTTCTCGTAGTTTTCTTCCACTTTCTCGTCTTCTAATCCACTATGTGGCATGTAAATTTGCACTAGCACTAAGTCCAATTTTTTCCCTTGTAGTCTCACCATTATCATCCGGTCATCTACATAACGCACTGATATCACTTTATCTTTCACACATGGTCCCAGTAGTACACCAACACCATGACTTCCTTTACATTCACCATTTGAATAAAACATTCTAAATTCATCACTCACCAACTCACCACTATTTCTCCACCTCACTTCTGATATTCCCATCACATCCACTCTATTTCTTCTCATTTCTTCCTTCAAGTTTTCCAACTTCCCCGCTTGAAGAAGAGTTCTCACATTCCATGATCCAATCCTCAATCTTCTTTTCTTCTGTCGGTTGAATTGCGTCATAATGTAACCTTCCTCAGTATCCCCCTCCCGGACATCCGAATGGGGGGATAGTTTACGTCCGGAATTTTTTGCCGAGGAAAGATTCATCATGCCATGTTTGCAGTTTTTCTTGGGAAAAGTAAATGCGGTAGCTTCCCGTTGCTTTCCGCACACCACTCTCTCTTTCGCATCTTAAAAGATCCCAGGGGGCCCCGCGTGGAGGTGAGGAAAGTGGATTTGACCAATTAGGCCCTCCGGACTTCACCGAAATTCACCGCAAGAGTTAAATATCAGTTCCATCAGGGTTTTTGACCCGATCGGAGACCAGGAAATCCTAAATAGCCTTTGCCCCCCAAATATTAAATGAGCCCTGTTAATTAATTCATTCTACTTTCTGTTATTTGTATTAATTAAATAAATTATCGATTTCTGGATTTCAACGGTATTATAATATTTCCGTTGTATTGTAACATTTTGAATAATTGTAGAATTTTTAAAGGTGGACTATTGTCCTCAAAATGAAAGTTGGCCGGCGGAAGTTTGAACTGCGCAGCCCTTCCGGTAGCTGATCAATTATGTTTTCCTGTCACAATGGACGACGTAGTCTGTTTTCACTGAGAAAGACATGTTGATAACGCCACATTAAAACTTCTCTCGACTATTTAGCGTTATTTCAATACCAGTTGCTAACAATAAGTATTTATATAAATAAATAAATATATATTATTTATAAATACAACGCTCTTTTGCAAAGTAACAAGCGTTTACCGTAAAGGCGACGTCCTGTCATAAAATCAGACGGAAGTGCCTGACCAGACTAATCGATGATACATGCGCAGATCTCACAAAAACAGGGCGGCCATCTCTCATTTGGAGGACAGTAGCGACAGGGTTTACCGGACGAAGGCCGATGGACTGGCTGGCACTTCGTTGGAAAGTCAGAAGTAATGAGAACTATTGCTCCATTGCCCTCTGCAAAAAAAAAAAAAAAAAAAGCCTCGTTCTAGTGGTATGTAATGTTCTAAATATTTGAATAATGTAAGTCAAAATAATTTGAAATGCAAAGAAATTCATGTTTAAGTTTTAGACAAAACTCTTGAGTAATCGTCTCTGCTATCAAATTAGAAATAATTCAAAGCAAAGCTATTGAATATACATCTTCAATACTTAAAATACCGAATCCCCAATGATATGCTTGATTCTTTGTCGCCATCTTTAAAAAAAACAAAAAACAAAACGGCACCCCAAAGCGCTGATTGGCGAAAAAATACTTTAATGCGAAAGCATTACACTTAATATCGGAAGTTAATGTAGTTTGAATGGACGGAATTCTTGCTATAGAATAAATCAATAAATGACCTCAACCTGAACTTTACCTGCACAGTAATCATTAAGCTTAGCAGGACTACAAGAATTAGCGGACCAAGACATCCTACAGTATTCCATCAACGTCAAACCATTAACTGACATACTTACTTCTTTGCATTCAAGTGGAAATCTAAAATTCTGTTTAAGAAGTGATATTTTAAATTGATATCGTTACGTCTTTGCGTAGAATAGATCCCAAAATTTTTTCTTTTTGTTTGTATGACCTTGGCCCACTTCCCAAAATTTGGGAGACGATTTTTTTTTTGCTTTTGGAGGTTGGTGTCCTAGCATGGCCAACCCCAAATTAAAATCCTATTTTCATCCCTGGTCTGCAACATTTTCTTTGAAAATTAAAGAAATGGTAGCTTCTCGATAAAAGAAAGAAAGAAGACATGAATGCAATATGATAATACCTGAACAGCATTAATAAGTGCAAGGGCGGGTTGGGAGTGGGAAATCCTTATTCAACGGCAACCAAATTTAATTAAGCGATTATTAAAAAGAAAATATTTGGCATCCTTTGTTCCGTTCTATGTTTAGAAAATTAGGAACAATCATTTAAGTCGTAAATTTTGCAGTAAAACTATTATTTCAAAGCAAATAACAACAACTGTACAAGAACCAACTGTACTTGACATAAAGAGCGCTATAATAAGCCATTCGAGATAATTAATTGCTTTCAGTCAAAAACCATAAAACTTCGATATTTTTTTTCAGATTTGCAAGCATTATAAATTACTGAATTTTTTTATTAACGATTTGGTTTTTAGCTAATTCGTGATGAAACTGCAAATATCTAGAACAACCTACAGTACGAATATTCGAAAAGGTTTCTGATTAATATTCAGTTACAAAATAATTTATAGCGTTTTTGCTACTTGAGAACTTCAAGTTTTTATTATTATTATTATTACTATTATTATTATAAGATTTTTTAATGATGGTTCCGTATTCCGTAAGTGAAGTTCAAAATATAAACTGTTTACTTTTTTAAAAATTTGTCGACGATTGCTATTCTTCAAAACTACTAAAGCTAGATAAAAAAATGATGGTTTATTGTTCAATTCCAGTCTATTTTAGAATTGGTGACTTGCCTTTTAAAAATACTGGAAATAGGTCTGACACTAAATGGAGCCAAGGCAGTTTTTCTGGAGATTACATTAGCGAACTTTCCCAGATGAAAAATACTGTTTCACATTCAATAGAGGAAAATTCCCACAACACAAGCATCACTAGACACAGAATTAAAGAAATAACATACGATTCATTTTTGATATTAAGTTTTCAAATAACTCATCATTCAGGCATTGTTGGATTATATTCTTGACTTTACTAAAAGAAAAATCAATATATATACAGTCGGACCTCGATATAAGGTCACTCCTTGGAACCTCGCGAAAGTGACCTTATAACCGATTCATACAAATTTGTCAAAAAATAAGCATTTTATAAATAAGTATAATTCTTTTTAATATTTAATACGTATAAAAATATCAGTTTATTAGGTTATAATTTTTTAATTTAGCTGAACCAATTAAAATTAATGGAAACAGAAAGAAATTATTTTTTAAAAATTTTAATTCGGAATAAAATTGTATACAAATAGTACTAGTATGCTCAAGCAAAGTACTGATGTACAACTGACCTTACTTAAAATAATCCATAACACAGGACTGTCGCGATTTTGGTTTCATCTTTTGTACAATGTTTTTAAAGTTTTGTAGTTTCTAAAAATTTAATGCTCTGAGTGCTTCTGCTTGTGTCACCACTTCACTTGCAGTATCACTGTCGTTATCCTCACTTTCTAATGCATTGGAATCTAACACTTGCGAAACAATTTCGGAAATCGAAGCTTGAGAAGTGGTAGCAATTTTATCATCAATTCTCATATATTCACTTTCCCCTTCTATTGCACAGCCACGATTTCTGAGATCTTGTATTAGCACAGGTAAAGGAATACCGTCTTCATCATCTTTTTTCCTAGAATTTGAGGGGATGAAGTGCTTTGTGAAAAAGCTGTCCCTCCGTCAGTAGGAGAAATGACGCCGATAAAAGATCGCATCAACAGGAAAAATTCTTAGAATTGAATCACTGTGGCACTGAGATCACATATAAGTAACCTTATATGCGATTACGGTATTTAAGACCTGACCATATATCCGACAATCCTTATCATAGAATCCCTATTCAATGAGCCGGGACTTTAGAAAAGTGACCTTATATGCGGGGTGACCATATATCGAGGTCTGACTGTATGTATATATATCTATATATACAGTAAACCTCGTTAAGTCATCACTCAAGGGACCAAACATTTTTGACGACTTAAGCGGAGTGACGACTTAGGCGGAGTGGGCATTTTTGAAAAAAAAAAAACCACTGAAATACAGTATTTTCATGAATTGCTGTAGGATTCGGTGAGAAAAACAAGATTTTCAGAAATCAATTCATGCAAATGAATGAGTGAAAAATAAAAAAAAAACACTTTTTATAGTTATCACATTTTGATCGTTTTAAAAGAAAGGCAATGTCTGTCTTCGAAACGTTCCAGCCAACCATTGCTGCCGCCGAAATCTTCAATATTCAACTCCTTAGCAATTTCCATGGCTTTTTCTTTGAGAATCACGGCAGAAATCAGCACTTTTTGCGATCTGGCATGTTTTAGCCATCGAACTAAAACCTTCTCGATCTCGTCAAACTTCGATTTCCTCATTCTCTTTTCTTTTTCTTTGCAGTCAGCTTCTTCAATTACTTGTTTCGATGAAAGAATATCGTTTAATGTAGTCCTGGGAAAATGGTGTTCTTTGGCAAAAGCTGTTTTCGAAACATTTCATTTTTCAAAAAGTGCAATTAAGTCTTTTTTTTACTTTAAAAGATAACGAGGTAAGTTATCGTTTTCGTGGCATGTTAAAAACGTAATCGAACCAGGAAATTGCAAGAGATAAAATAGCCCTTATAGCAGGGTTTACTCGCTATGAAATGAAGTCACACTCATGAGCGGTCAACAAAAACGTCTACACTCGACAGAGTCGCAGCGAGAAGTGTGCTTTGAATTATTAGCAGCGAGATTCCAAGAACCCAAATCCTCCGAAGGGGTAGGACAGGAATAAAGTGACAGGCATGGTCGAAAATTCCCCGTAAAGGCTTGGCTTTCTTATAGTGAAGGGGGGGGCTGAAAAGATAACACGATGGCATGCAAAATGGAGAAGAAAGATCCTTTTGGCCATTTTTGAGGGTGACGAGTTATCCGGAGTAGAATTAAATTTGGTGACGGATAAAGGAGGGTTATTTTACATTATTGTCTATGAGACCTTCTCGGGACCAAAGGAAAACGACGACTTAAACGGAGTGACGACTTCTTATATTAGTAATTTTTAAATGGGACCTCGCGAAAGTGACCTTACAAGCGGGATGACCTTATAACCGATTCATACGCATTTGTCAATAAATAAGCAATTATATAAATACCGTATAATTCTTTGTGAAATTTAATAGGTACAAAAATATCAGTTTATTAAGTTACAATTTTTTAATTTAGTTGAACCAATTAAAATTAATGGAATCAGAAAGAAATTATTTTTTTAAAATTTTGATTCGGAATAAAGTTGTATTCAAATAATAACTAGTATGCTCAAGCAAAGTACTGATGTACAACTGACCTTACTTAAAATAATCCATAATACAGGAATGTCGTGATTTTGGTTTCATCTTTTGTACAATGTTTTCTAAGTTTTGTAATTTCTGAAAATGCCTTCAGCTCCCTCATGGCTCGTAAAAAAATGTCTTACGACATTTAATGCTATGAGCGCTTCTGCTTCTGTCACCGCTTCACTTTTAGTATCACTGTCGTTATTCTCACTTTCTGCTGCATTGGAATCTAAAACTTGCGAAACAATTTTGGAAATCGAAGCTTGAGAAGTGGTAGCAATTTCATCATCAATTTTCACATATTCACTTTCCCCTTCTACAGCACAGCCGCACTTCTGAGATCTTATTTTAACACAGCTAAAGGAATATCGACTTCATCATCTTCATCTGTTATTTCATCCACACTATTTGAAGAAAATTGAAAACCAGCATGTCGAAATTTGAAATGAATGTGTTTGACACCAAGCTTCAACTTTTATGAATATTAAAAATTGCTTCTAACACAGACACGTGAAAAATTTTTTTCTCATCAATTGCTGAAATCAAATCTTTCAGAAGAAGCTTTCTGTAGTTCAATTTCAGATTTTGAATGACTCCCTGATCCAAAGGTTGCAAAAACACTGGTAACATTTGGGGGTAAGAAAACAAGCTCAATTGATTTCAACTGAGGTATGTTGATATGAGCAGGGCAATTGTCTGCGATGAAAACAACTTTTCTTTTATTTTTCAAAAAGTATCTATCGAAACGCCGTATATTTTCTCAAATATGTTAGCATTCATCCATACTTTTTTGTTTGCATCATAATCCAAAGGTAAAGACTTGACATTTTTAAAGCAACGTGGCTTTTGAAATTTTCCGATAACTAGCGGTCTCAGTTTTTTAAAGCCATCCATATTAGCTCCTAAAAAAATTGTCAGTCTTTCTTTACTTTTTTCCCCCCTATACATTTTTCTTATTTGAAAGTAAGAGTTTTGTCGGGAAAGACCCGGAAAAAAAGTCCACATTCATTAACATTGAATATATCGCAATGTTCATACCGCTTCAAAATGTCATCTAATAAGGATTTCTTCCAATGACTTAAAACGCTATCATCCACACCGGCTTCACCGCACACTGTTTTAAAATTTAAGTAAGTCTTAATTTAAATCTCTGTATCCATCCCGCCATAAAATCGTTCTCTCCTAATTCGGCGGCTATTTGTAGAGCTTTTTCTTTCAGTACTAAGCTCGATATAGGCACATTATGTGCTTTAGCAAATTTTATTCATTGGAGAAGGCCTTCTTCAACTTTCTCATTCGGTGATAAACGCTTCCTTTTCCTCTTTCCATTACATGTTTTTGCAACTGTATGCGAGGACAGAATATTGTTGAGAGTCGTTCGTGGTATCCCACGCTCTTTGGCAAAATATGCTTTCGATACATTAGAGTTTTCAAAATCTTCGAAGATTTTCTTTTTCTCTGATAGAGACAACGTTTTTCTTTTTGTCGACATCATAACACAAGCACAGAAACGGTTGGAATGAGATCTTTTCCTTCGAGTTCCTGATGAACAACGATGGACACGTAACGCGATGGGAACGGAGAAATATCCTTCCCACTCGTCCAGGCGTGGGAAAGCTGTTCCTTCCGTCAGAAGGAGAAATGACGCCGATAAAAGATCGTACCCACGGAAAAATTCTTGGAATTGAATCAGTGTGGCACTGAAATCACAGACAAAAGTGACTTATATGCGATTACGGTATTTAAGACCTGACCATATATCCGATATTTCATATCATAGAATTCCTATTCAATGAGCCGGGACTTTAGAAAAGTGACCTTATATCGAAGTCTAACTG
>JAFIDM010000001.1:133463380-133478799 GCA_023159025.1 Thereuonema tuberculata
CACACACACAGGATGGTCCCATATCCCTTTTTATGTCCTTACTGTAATAATAAATAAATATTATTACATAATATAATATTAATATAAATGACCTGTATATCACTTGAATGTATATACTTTTTCTTCCAAGAAATCGCTTCCCGTAGTTTTTTTACTTCGTAGTTTTTAATTCCTTAAAGATCTGTCTTTAAAGATCAAAAGCTAACAGAAAACAAGTTATCATCATCGCATTCTTAAAGCATTTGTAACATAGGTTATCATCATCAGAAAGTGCTTCTGGACTCAATAAGAGATAAATTCGATAACCCCAATGAAAACATTTTAACTCAAAAAACATCATATTTAAGCTAAGATGTTTTTTGAACGATATCCTTGATAACTTTGAATATCCAATGGCTATCACATGCTTTGCAGTAATTGCATACTGTGAACATACTTAGACAGTCTGTTTTGTTATTTTAAATCTTTATTTTTGGTAGATATTTAAACTTATTTTGATATTCCTGAAAATTGCTGACATTGAGTTACAATGTTTTTCATCGGGGGTAACGATTTTCAGCTGTTTACATCTCGATACTGTTTTAGTTTCAATGTAAATGTTGTTACATGAAATGTTGTTACGTGATTAGAATAAAGGAGTTTTTTTTTAAGAGATTCACTATCAACAGTTAATTACTGATTTGTAATAGCAGGGTGACCTGGCCTGGAAGTTCCCGTACCCCTTATATAACATAATAGGGGGTACTGGCCATCCTGTGTATGTATATATATATATATGCATTTTCTATGTATGTGTTGGTCTGTGTGTGTCAACAGAAGTATTGTTGAGGTGGAAATGGAACGTTACGTTGGATTGGAATCAATGGACCAATATCGTGGCCACCTAGATAACCAGACCTGACGCTATTAGACTTTTTCATCTTCCCTCACCTGAAAAACATTGTTGAATCGAGACCACCTACAACATTAGCTGATCCACAGAATAGTCCAAGCAACGATAGCCAGTTTAACTCCTCAACAGCTGAATAACGTTCTGCGGGAAGTAATTGAATGAGCTCAATTATGCAGGGACGCTCAAGGTGGACAACTTTGAGCAACTTACATGAGCTAATGTATTTATTTTCTACGTTCGTATTGTCCTCAAAATGAAAGATGACCGGCGGAAGTTTGAACTGCGCAGCCCTTCCGGTAGCTGATCAATTATGTTTTCCTGTCACAATGGACGCCCGTCGTCTGTTTTCACTGAGAAAGACATGTTGATAATGCCAAATTAAAACTTCTCTCGACTATTTACCGTTATTTCAATACCATTTGCTAACAATAAGTATTTATATAAATAAATAAATATATATTATTTATAAATACAATGCTCTTTTGCAAAGTAACAAGCCTTTACCATAATGGCGACGTCCAGTGATAAACTCATACGGAAGTGCCTGACCAGAGTAATCGATGATACATGCGCAGATCTCACAAAAACAGGGCGGCCATTATTCACTGGGAGCACTATAGCTGTCATTGCAATGAATATTTGTTGTAGTTCTTTTATTTAAATTGAATATAGTACAGGAATAGATAGCCCGGTTTGCTTTTCCAGATTCCTCATACATAACACATTCGAAAGAAACATGTACAAGTGATATTAAGTTGACTTCCAAATTTCGAGGAGAATTTAAATATATCTAAATGTACAGGGTGTTCCATTTAAGATTGCCAAGTTGGTTTAACTGGAAATGATATTTCAAAAAGGAATACGGTGTTTTCCGTATTCTTTATGTATGATTAATGTGCCAAATTGAATTACACTACAAGGATACATATTTACATAAATAAAAAAAAAATATTTGAGATGTACCACAATCCTGTTACACCCGTTGTATATTTATGGTGTAGCCATAAACTAGTACACCTGGTCGGATACAATGATGAGGTAGCCTAATATTAGAGAGAGATGCTTCCAGTGGTATTAGGGGACCAGGAGAACATTCCTCAGATCATTATTCCACTGCCACCCACTTGGAGGGTTGTCACTTGGCAAAACGGGTCCATGGATTCGTGCTACTTACGCCGTATTCTCATCCAGCCATCAGCATGGTGAAGACGGAAGAGAGACTCGTTGGACCAAGCGACCGTTTTCCATTCAAGTGTCTAATTGCAATGCTCCTGGGCCCATAGCGCTTTCCTTTTTTTCTGTGATAGCAAAGGCACCCTTGCTGGTCTCCAGTTATTAAAACCAATTATGGACAAGGTCATACTGTGCGTTCGGATCGCGTTTTGGTATATCTGCATTGTACTCAGGTGCAATATGTCGTGGTGTTGTCCTTCTGATGCCGCAGACGATTCGTGCCAGTCGTGTTATCTCTTTCATCCACAAGCCTTTTCCGTCCACAGGTGCTTTTATTGCTTGAAGCTTTTGCAACGTACCCGTTTGCACGAGAAAAGTTGAGGATCTTCAGTTTCCGAAATACTGAAACCGGCTCTTCTTTCCACCAAGATCATGCCTCGTTCGAAGTCGTTTAAATCTTTTGTCTTACCCATGTTCTGGCGAAGTGTACTGATACACAGCTCCCTTGATACCTAGCTCCCTTGATACAAAAGATGTCTTTTGTAGGCTCTCGTTGCTGTTACATCAAAGTGCGTCATCCCCGGACTCGCCCAACTTAGATAGGGTGTATCAAAACTCTCTGTACAAATTTTAATAGAAGAAAAGGAAAGCATCACGACAAAAAGTTTTCGTCTATGAATGCATGACTGCTGACGGCAACTTTCGGTGCTGGACGACGCTTGTTAGTGGCACTGCATTCCGCTAGGAGACACGGAACACCAAGACAAACCTAAATGATGGAAACAATTATGAAAAACATGTTTTTTCAAAGAAGGTGCTGAAAGTTGCGATCAGCAACAGCAATGTATGGATGACAGCATCGAAGCATTAATACACATGTCTATACATATGTAATAACTCTTTAAGATTTTTGCTTCTTGGAAAAAAAAAATAGTTAAGTTACAGATAAAAAATTGGCAAAGTTATTATATAATTAAAAAATGGGAGGAAACTAGAATTACCAATCGGTTTCAATAAGGAGAGGTTCATTCTTAATATTATACATACCAAACGAAACGCCAGGGGAGCATCGGCAGAGGTTTCATTCGACGATGCTTCGCCCTCGAAATCACCACAGTCAGCGTTTTTGGCAAATGTTAAAAACAAGGTGCGATTCATCGCTTTGCTATCAAGGCACCTCATGGAAGCTGGGGTCAAGATCATTCAAGCCCCGGGTGACGCGGATACTGTCATAGTGAAGACTGCTGTGCAAGCTGCTAACAATGGTGCGATGTCAGTTATAGTAGGCGATGACACCGATCTTCTCGTCCTGATGGCAGCTACATCCAGCCCTGGAAACAACGTGCAAATGCTGATGCCGGGAAAAAAGGATGCAGAAGCCCGGGTCTTTAGAAGTGAAGACCTAATCGCGGCCCTTGGAGATCTCCGTAACTACCTCCTGTTTTTCCATGCAGCAACTGGATGTGATACCACTTCTGCTCCGTTCCGAAAAGGCAAAAAGGGATCTTTCAAGAAGTTCATGCGAGACGCTTGTTTAAGGGAGACAGTGTCGGTCTTCAACGTATCGGATGCTACGCACCAGGATATTGCGGCTGCAGGTAACGTTTTCTTCTTGCATTGTATGACTGTGACGATGAAGACAACTTAAATAGCGCCAGACATCAGATCTACCGGAGGACAGTTGCCAAACAGTCCGTCAAAGCAACGTTTGACGTGGCTACACTCCCCCCTACATCTCCAGCGGCCAAACAACATTCATACCGAGTTTACCACCAGGTAAGGAACTTACTTACTTTCATTTGTCTTACTTTCATTTGGTTGCAATCGGAGGCTTGAAACTAATATTGCCTTATAAATTCTAGGTTCAGGTTTGGATGAGGAATCGCCTGCCAGAGGCACAGTGGGGATGGATGGCGCATGCAAGTCAGCTGAAACCCATTCCAACTAAAGAAGAACCAGCACCGGAGCGGGTACTGAACATCATATCCTGCAACTGTAACTGTGGTTGCGAGAAGAGATGCGGTTGCAGACAAAACGGTTTTCCTTGCACAAGTATGTGCGGCTACTGCGCAGGACATGGCTGCACAAATCGTTTGGACTACTCTGACTCGGATATCGATGGTCGTTGAACCTTTGGCAGACGTGTTGTCATAGAAACGTTAAATACCTACAAAATTTAAAGAACACTTTTTACTTGTCTTACATTGACGCTAACATAGGTTATATTTCTTCAGATAATGCATTACCGTCAAAGATTTTGGCCAGTTAGTGAACAGGCAGTCGAGCTTCAGTGGTAATACGAAACAAGCTAGCTAACTCTTATCCTTAATAATGTATTTCTATTGCTGCTTATGCCTGTATTTCACGCCTTGTGTTATGAAGTCTTCTTTGGTTAATTTTTTTTATTAATTTAATTTTTTTGTAATTACAATTATATTTTTTATAATTTTAGAACAATTTTCGTTTGTCGCATTTACATATTTATTATTATTTCTCAAGAACCACAATTGGTCTTTAATTATTAATTTTTAGTGTTTCGGAAAGTAATGCAGCCTGAATTACGTAATTTGATGCAAAAACGACTACATTCAGACGCTCGGTTCAGTCGCTATCCTCAAAACTCGAAATATCCAAGATGGCGGCGGTTTTTTCAAAATGGCGGATTTTCCCCAAGATAGATTTTTTTTGGGAATTTTGAGATATCACTCAGAACACTATTCTCAACATTTCTACCAATTTTCAGCTTGTTATTTCAAATGTCCGGGTCAATGTCTAATTTCCCCGCACTATAAACAGATACACATCGAATGGATACTTAAAAGTTCTTCCATTCGCCACCAGAATCGCTATCAAACCAGCCAGCAAGCAAATAGAACACTTCCTAAAAACTGCTAGCCAGCAAGAATTCCTAGCACAGAACCAACCAATTTTCACCTGCCCACCTAAATATGCAAAAGACACGAGTATACGAAAGAGCGGAAATTGAATGAAATGGAAATAGTCCTTTAGTTTAAATTCTTAATTTAAATTGTCATTGTAAAAGTAATGATTACAGAAATAATAATAATTTTAAATACGGAGCTTTTGGAAGCCTTTTTTTTCCATGATTAGTTCAGAGTTCAAGAGTTTTTCCTCAAATGCTTTCTGTTTTGTTGTTTAGAAGTAGTGTACTTCAATTACTGACTGAACGAAAGAAACAACGTCATGGCTGACATTTTTCAATTCTTCATTCTCATCAATTCGCAGCCAAAAATTGGAAGCAAAACATACTGATTCGTGTTGACTATTAACAAATGGTAACAATTAAATGCAAATTAATTAAAACAAATTCAGGATGGAAAGGAAATTTCCATTTATACTCTTCTGCTGAAGGCTTGCAATAATTTGTCCGTACAAAAGAAAAAAGTCAAGCAATTGTAAAAGGTCAAAGGAAAATGAATAAATTCATAAATTTGCCTTTTGAGCTAAAACATTTTCTTTAAAAAAGGTCTTTATGGTCTTGAGAACCCTAGGATAGATGGTATTACCTCATACTCCCTTCATGCTGATGAGTCTAAGAAGCTCGAAACACGGTCTCAGCTCAGGACTCAAAAGGCTTCCTTTCTATAGAATTTATTGTAATTATTCAACCACAAATAATTAAGTAATAAAAATTCCATTTTCCAAACCCAGAAAATAGGAATTTCTTCAAAGGAATTAAACTACACTAAAATAAAACTATAATAGGATATTAAGAATTAAAAAAAATATTAAAACTAACTGACTTATTCGGAGCTCAAGTTTTTTTCATTTTCACTGAATCTATTTTTTAGTTATTAGGAAATAAACTGACAAAAAATACTGTTTTAACCTATTTTTGTGAGAAGAATTGTTCAGCGTTAATTTCGATTAAGAAATTCAAAATAGTTAAATAATGCTTAATCCCATCGGGTGGCGCACCCTCGAGCAGGGAAAGACAAAGGGACTGACAAACAAAACAAAAAAAAAAAAAAAAAATTTAACGTCCATATAATTCATAAATCAAGAAAAACACAACTCGACAGTAAATATGCTTTCGCACACAGCCAACATCAACGGGAATCGTGAACAGCTGTTTCATCTTAATTAAGAATCATCAGCAGAATTTACCAAGAAAGAACGAGGGAAAAAACCTTTATTAGAGCGTTGAAGTGTTTGTATCTTATTATTCTGGAAAGTGACCTTGAAACGATTTACTTTACATAGGCCTTCATCTGGATGGTCTCATTGCAACATTCTTAACACACCACCCGCACCAAACCATCCTGGGTGCGCCACTAATCCCATCTCTTACTTTCACTAAAGATTTTTTTTTCTTTAATAATGACTATCAAGAATGGTTTTCAGATAGTACACGTATCTGTCATTACTTGTTTGCTGATTTCTTCATAAAATGTTTACTTTTTCCTAGAAAAAATTTTATTTTCATAAAGTAACAATTTTCTAAGATAATTTACTTGAAAATTAATTTTCGAATTGATGCTATTCCTCTTTCATTTTAGAACAAAAAACTGAGTTTTCTTTATCTAACAAAACAGGATCTCCCCCTTTTTTTTAATGTAGTTTTTAAATGTTTGTATTTCATATCTTCTCAAATGTAATTCAATCTCCCAAAGATATATTACAATTTAAAACAATTGAAATAAAACTTTCACAACTGATTTCCCAGTACATTTATTTCAAACATATTGATAATCATCATCATTATTTAAAGAAAAGTTGAGATAGTTTTTTTAAATAAAGAAGTCTTGGAGCACAGGAACTGTAAGAAGTCATTTTAAAGTTCAAAGGCCTGAAATAAAGTAATCGTGCTTTCATGTTGAATTACAAAACAAACTTCTTAGTACTGTAACTAACTCTAGGCTCCTTCTAGTTTTGAAGCATTTCCTTTTATAAATGCTAACTGTCAAACATTAGAATTCCCTACTGTAATTTTTATTCTTTTTTTTTAACCTACATTTTAAAGGTTTATTCGAGGTTAGTTTTTGAATAAGGTATTCATATGTGTTTGTATGTGGGTTTTTTTTTTCCTCCTTTATTCTGTGTTTGTTTCTTTGATCCTGTAGGCTAATCCTGATGGGATGTATTTATGAAATAAACCCTTAGTATAGCAGATTCATTTGCAATAAAAAAATTACGTAAATAAATAAATAAAAGTGGAAGAGGTCTTATGTCAAGTTTAACATTAGCAATGACTATAAATGGTTGTTTAGCAAACAAAATTATTATAGAACCATTCCAAATTCTGATTGCAGCATAACAGCTTAATATAAGCAAGAGGGGCAAAACTATTTAAAGAAAGTATTTGCTTGTAATAAAATGGAAAATGTCTGAGTTGTTATGGAAAATTAGATTAATTCAGATATCAGAAAGGAGAGTAAAAACAAAAAAATTGATTTTAAGAGAGTAAAAACAGTTGAAACAAAAATTTCTATTAAGTCACTAATGCAAGAGTAAACTCAATGTCATAATGTTTTATAGTGAGAATAATATTTGTGGTGGCTTTAATCTATTACACGTGAGAGACTTCTCCACAGCAAGTTTCTTCAATTTACATTTGAAGTAGATTGAGAAAAAAAATTATTCATAGTTTTCTATGTAATTTAGAATTTATAATAATAAAAAAATAATAATTGCTGATTCTTTTATTGGAAACAAATACTTATGATGTGCAGTTCACTGATATTACATTTTCCCTTACTGAAACATGAATGCCAAAATCACAGGAATAATAACTAATATTAAAAAATAAAATGGGTGTTTTATAATCCTATTACAATTTAGTTCTTTAAAACATGTAATGGCACAGTTGTCAGACAATCTGATTTGAATAAAAAAACAAAAACAAAAGCCTTTTATTCATTTTAGCAATATATATTAAAAAATTTTACCTTTAGTTGTGCTTGTTTCAATTTTAATAAAATTATTGACATTTAGCACTGACCATAAATAACTAATATTTATCAATTAAAGCTGAAGTATTAGAATATTTTGTATTAATAGCACTAATCTTCCAAATTCAAAAATCAAGTACTCAAACTGAGAGATCACTAAAATTGCAATAAATAGGTTCCTTGCTTTCCTTCTTAGTTTTACAGTCAGTTTCTGAGCAAAATACAAATAGCACACCTTAGTGATGAAACTTATCAGAATTAGAATTTCAAACTGTATAACAATGATACCACTTACTGTTTGCTAAGTGTCAAAATTCTTTTTTTTTTTTTATTTTTTTATTTTAACTTCAGTTGTAAAAGCTGAATCTAATTTATAAGTGTTCTAATGATTATATGAAATCTAAAGTATAAAATATTTACATAATGACTAGCTTAATACTTATCACTGGTAAGCTATCTCATCTGGTAAATAGCAATGTGGAGAAAACTAATGAAACAGAGATAAGTTTTGTCTGCAAATTCAAAATCAAAATATTTCTGAAAAAGAAACAAAAAGAACTGAATTAAAATTATACAATCTAATATGGGTACAATTTTCACTTAAAAAACAAATTAATATAAAATATTTTTATCGTATTAGATATCAACACAATTTATATCCTTTACCTCTTATATTCACATTTATTTTTTTTCCTTTAAACTTTTATTTGGTGGTAATCAAATGACACCAATAACAAAATATCAAGAAGTTAAATGACCTAATTTGTAATTTCACAGGTTAAACAATATCACAGGTAAAACTATCATTTACTTGAATCCTTAGGACAGTTCCTGAAATTAAGACTATGGGAAAAGAATCCAATTTATATTTTCTTTTTTGTCTTCCAAAGCCTTTCAAAATAAAGGCAGGCCAAATGAGCAAAGCAATTATCTAAGCATTTTTTTTTTTTAAAAAAAGGAATAACTAACAGTAACCAAAATAAAAAAAAATAAACTATGAACTTCAAAAAAATCACAGTTATTAACATTTACTTAGTAATCAAACAGAAGTAATCTTCAATGATTCCTTACCATTTTCCTTAAAGTAAGTCAAATGTGTATGGTTATGTACAGTACTTGTAATTTTTTGTTATTCTCATTTTAGTACATTTTTTAAGAATTTGAAATGCATAAAGATTTGATCAATTTTTTTTTTTTTTTTTTTTTTTGAGTAATAAGATAAATGTCAATTAATCAGCTTTGTATAATATGACTTTATAATTTATGGTATAAACATACCATTTTTAATTTTAATGAGTTCTGGGTAACCCTTGCATCCCAGTTGAAACACAAATTTATATACTCTTAGCTAAAATTCAATATTTTGAGTTAACAAACATCACATTATAACTGGATTTTCATTAGACAACTGTAGTAAGAATGGTGAATGGAATGAAGTACTAAAATAATTCAGAAGATAGTATCAGCATTGGTCACTTCCTTTGGAAGCAACTAAAGAAGATATTGAAAGGATTACAAACTAGTCAGATCATTTTTTTTTTCTTTTATGAAATAATATTTAATACTGGAAAAATCCATATTTGTAATTATGAAATATTTAAACTACAGATATCATATTATTATTGTGTATGTATTTCATGTTTTGAACATAAGATGTATATTTTCAAAGATTAAAAGCAATTTTTCTTAAAATAATGGCAATGTATGTTTTAGAATTAAACAGTGTTGTGGCAATAATAAATTTCATATAGATTATTAACATAATATTATGTGTACAAGTACCATATGTTACTATTATACTAAAATCCTTAGTTACAATAGAAAGTTTTAAGGACTTATCAATAAATGAAAGTTAGCAAGCTGCATTGTCAGAATGGTTAATAAGTTAAATGAATAATGATCTGGAATCATGATGAAGATTCTTTTGACTATCACTGCAAGCATATCAGTGACAGGGAAGAAAAAAAGTTCAAAGTATTTGACTAGTTAACATTAAACTAGGAAACCCTTGCAAAAGTGAACCATAGTTTTACTATGTTTATTTAAGAAAATTTATCATATTCTTTAATTGTAAACTACTCTTTGCTTATTAACTTCATTCATTGCTGGATTCTCAATTCCACAAATAATTCTGTTATAAGTGATAATGTGTATTGTAAGTCTTTCAGACTTTATAAGTCTGAAATAAGAAAGCAAAGAAATAAAAAGCCTATTTTTATTTTTAGATAGAATTTCATAATTTCTTTAGACAATTTCATTCAATTTCTTTTGATGGATATGGTTTGGTCTACACTAACTTGATTCCATTTAATTCAAATATTGTGAAGAACTTAAAAACTAACATGATAATGGCTTTATGGTGGCTTAGAAACATTTTTTTTTCTAATTTGAATTTCAGCCTTCATTATTAAATATATTGAATACATATGTTGTATTCCCTTGAATATTTTTTTTGTATTCCAAAGCCTTTCAAAATGTTTTGTTTATCCTGTACCTTCATATTATTTCGAAACTGTGTTCCGACTTCAACAAGGAGGAGTTGTTTTTGCGAAGCAGCCCAGCAATTTATAATTTCCTTATTAACGAAATTGTTATTGTAAGTATATGTTTGTAAATGTATAGGTATATATATGAACATATTCAACAAAATAATAGAAATTAACTAACAAACATTAGTGAATATTACCATACACAATACATGTATTAATAATATATGTATATATAAAAAAAAACCAGAAGATTGTATACTGATATATTCAATCACTTTAAAGACTCTATGTATATACTTCTGTGTATATATCCACTGTTTATTGTTATATGTGTGAATGTATGTTGGTGTATTTGCGTTTGTATATATATGTGTTTGTGTGTATATATATCTATATGTAAGAATAGGCTTTTTGTTTGTGTTTATATCTATAAATATATAAGTTAGAAAAAAAATACCATGAAGTAACATGTATGTATATATGTTAGTTAGTCTGTAACAAAATATGTAAATATAGATATGTAACTATGAAAATCCTTATGTAAAAGTAAATAACTTCTTTATTTGCTGCTCTTGTTATATGGCTATTGTTTTTGTTTTGTTTTTCTATTCTAATCACTCTCTCACCTGGCCAAAAATTTATATTTTATCTTTAGTTTTTAAAAAGTTTTAATTATTTTTTACATATGTATATTTTAACATAAAAAAAACAGCACCTGTTGACAGGGAAATTAACTTCCCTAACGGGACTGAATTGTTGATTCATGTATATTATCAATAAAAAAAAATAAATTAAAAATGAACTTCAATGACCCTGACCATTCTGCTTTACAAGTCAATGGTTTCATAAATACAAGTCAGTTTTATAAATATGAGTTTATGATCTTTGGTACAAACATAACATTTTATTGTTTTAGTAAGCTGCCTGCCTATTCCTAGCAGTCAAATTTTAATATTTGAAGTCAAATGTACTATGGTTCGCTATTAAGAAAAATTATTTATACTGTATAAAAATTCCTATAATTTCTATTTTATTTATTTATAAAACAATATATGTTATATATACCTAACATTATAGCTTCTATTACAAGTAAGAAATCTTTTTTTTTTTTATAATTTTTGATCAATATTTTTTATTACCTAAAATAGTAACCACACTGGTATGTATTGGAATAATAACAACAATATTCTAAATATTGAAGATTTTTTTTTTCCCTTAGTAATAATTCGTCAACATTAAACCGAAATCTAAAGAATTTACTGTAAAAATCCGATTCTTTTTTTCTGATAAATCTTTTATTCAGCAAATCCAAAGAGATAGAAATCTACTTATATTTCTTTGGTAAATCCATTATTTAATGATAAACCTCAATCCTTTCTCCTAATACTCTTTTATTATCCTTCCCTTTTAGGTCTACCGGATATCTTGTACAAGTTGCGGGTGGCTGACTCGTTTCCCTCCCTCCGCATTACAATATGTGCCAACGCGCAAATACTCTCACTGTGGTGTTGTTGTTGTTGTGACTTGTTTTACTGTAAAATTCTATATAAATTTTCTAGCATGTAAATATTTCAATCATTTTATTGAGTATATATTTTACATTCTGTTTTCTATAAATGTACGTGTTTTATTTTTACGTAATTCTTAAATAATTTTAACAAATTATATCATAGTTATACTTATAACATTAAAAAAAAAATGACAGAAACATCAAAAACAAATGGTGGTTTTTAATAGATAAGATTTGAAATTTTTTCTAAACTTTCGTAAAGTCTAACATTCTTTTTGGCTAAACCGGAGAATACGGTACCTGCCAATCACAGTTTTGTAAGGATACATCCACGCAGGGATACATGATGGTTCATACTGTTATGTCAAATCGCAGTTAGCCAGATGAGGGTTAGTTTTTCTAGTAAAAGATCGTGCAAAACCATTTTTAAATAAGCTTACGTGCAAATCTCATTCTACTTTTCACTACTACTATAGTAGAATCGCGGTAATCCGAGGTAATTGGGGCTGATGGTACCTCGAATTGCACAGAAAAAAGAAGAAAAAAAACAACTGGAATTTTCAACTAAAACGAGTCAAATTTAATTTGTAATAAATATTAGAGTTACAGATACATTAACAATGTTACCTGGTTACATGAAAAACTCTTTATAAGCATTTACAACTTTAACAAAACTTTCAAAAGTCATCTGCTTCAAAGTAGAGGCATGCCGGAGGGTCTGAAGTTGGCTCGAAAAATCGAACATTCACCACCGTCTAGACTTGACTAAAAATCTGTGTCAAAACCACAGACAAGAATGGAACGTTAATCGTCCCCTTATGACCATGCTGGAGGCAGAGACGACCCTTTTACGACTTCTTGTGGTTTGCAACTAAAATTGGCTAGTGCGGCTGCACCTCGGATTACACGGAATTCCGGATTACCGGGGCTCGGATTACCGCGACTATACTGTATTTATTTATTGAAAAACTAAAATTCGTATCTTAAAAGTAGTGCCAAAGCGGCCATCTTGTCAAAACTCGACCTTAGTCTAAAACAGCCTCGTACCGTAATCTCCGGTTTTACCTTTGTTTTTTTCCTAAAAGTTTTAGTTATGATTAGTGTTATTTATAGTTTTAAAACTATGACAATAGATTTTTTGTATCATTTTATATTTTGATTTCCCGTTCACGGATTATTTATTATTATTTGTTATTATGTAATAATACGTATTAAATATAAGAAATTTTTACGTTATAGAAGATTTACATAGAATTAAAAAAAAAATGAAGTAAAATATTCACATTTAATATTGCGATGAGAGAGTCTTAATTTGCTGGAGGAATATACGGAAAGAAGGAAACATATCGGCCATCCCCCACTTCTACAAGATATTCCTCTTCTAATTATTATAAGAGTTTTAAGTTAAGTAATAACCATCATAGTTATCGAGACAGAAATTAATGGGTTTTTTTTCAACTAACTGTAAGGGACAATATAATTATTTAATTTTTATACTTCTAACGGAATTTACATAAATAAAATGATACTTTTATTTCATAAAACAACATTAAAATTTTAAAAAAATAGTAATTAAAAACAAAAAGGAAGGGAGTAAAGCTCAGATATTCTTTATCAAATTAATGATAAATCATTGTGCTGGTGTTTCGTTTCGTAAAAGAAAGAAAGAAGCAGATAGCTGTTTAAATGTATTTACGTCAGAAAGAAAAAAATATCACAAACAACAAATAAAATTGTGCTTAAAAAATAAAAATATATAAATTTTTAAAAAAATTCTGTAAATACTGTTTAACAGTTGGATTGTGATAATAATGAAAAATGACTCTAAAAAGACTCTAAAATGACTCTTAATCCCTCCTTCTGTTATTAAACTTCTTTTTTGACAATTCTTTTAATTAATATCCCTCCCGTACAGTGGTCTCTGAGAAGTATCACTTTCGATTTCATATCAAAAATTGTCATTTCCTATCGAAATGTTCGATAGGAACATTCTTTATTTAAAATAATTCAACATTATTATATTACTTAGTCACTCCCCATGACTTACTAATAGAATTGTAGAAAACTTCAATCTTACAAGTGAAGAAACGTACAAAAATCTCACCAATATTTACTATGATCCTGGGAATTTGAAGTTTACATGATCGCCATTTTTGTATTCAATCACGTGTTTGTGCTCTCTCTAAAATGTGATAGTGCTTGATCCAGTCGCTGCTCAGCTAAAAAAAAAAAGAGATATAATAAGATTCTGATTGTTTATATGTCTTTATTCTTTTTTTTAGAAAGCTAACGAGATATTATTAACGAAGTCATTTTTGCAGAAGAACTTGTAATCAAGAAACATTGATTAACTGGAAAGTTCCACATTAATCCAACTTTTTATATCAGGTTTTGAAATCAGTTAACAATTCGTGTTTTAGCAGGCATTATTCAGGCACGTAGTTCGAAGGCAGATAGTTCGAGATTTGTATAGGTGTGAGTGAGTGTTGACTTGTGGCTTCTTTATAGCGAAGTGTTTCGTAATCTATTCATCCTTCGACATGAAACGGTAAGTAAGATTTTAATAAAAAAACTACGATTTTAGATGGTATGATTAATTTATGCGTTACAGATCCAGATAAATTTCATGAACTTCAGCATATTTAGGCCTACCACGTACTGTTTCGTTTATAACAATGGCCTTTCGATTCTGTACTAAAAATTTGTTAGAAATCGAAGCTTTTAGTTTTGAAAAGAAATATTAGATCCATTAAATGGTGGTTTTATGAGGAAGATCAAAGTTTCAGAAAAAAACAAATCAGACAAAGTTGAATTTTAAAGGTAACTTTTTTTTAAAATTTTTATTTTAGTAAAATCAGGATTCCAGAATATAGTAATTGCAGCAAATGGAGATTAATAATCGGTCAGTGTGTTGAGGATAGCTTTGTGTACGGCCTGTTGGGGGACTACGTTCTTGCTAATATCTCAAGGAGGGGTAAAAAAATAAGCAAACTTAATATTCCGGTGCTCCACTTAAATCTGTCTAATCTACTTGAATAATTAACGACGTGAAATCTGCATTAAAGATTGAATACAAAGATTTATTAGTACATTTCCGATTGTTTAGTAGAGGTTGCCGTCATCGTTTAAATTTAGGACCCATTTTACAGCTGCCTGGAACTGCTCCTCCACTTGTTGCTTCCGTGTCCTGCTTCTATCATGATATTTCTGGTGGATATCCAAGTTCGTGCCTTCCGTAAACAAATAGACTAAATTATCATTTGTTCTAGATTCCTTGAGGTAATATTGAGATACAGGGCTAGACTTTACTTTACGGCACAGGTTGTGATGACAGACGAACAAACATAAGGTAAGCATTTTTCACCCTTTTCTTTTTTCAACCAAAAACAATTACGCTTAGGTTAGCCAAGTTAGGTTGGCTTAGCTGCAGGATATAACCCTTC
>JAFIDM010000001.1:133478809-133508997 GCA_023159025.1 Thereuonema tuberculata
CAAATTTGGTTTAGGTTAGCCAAGTTAGGTTGGCTTAGCTGCAGGATGTATGTATTGATAAATAACCCCGCCATTTTCATCCACTCACATCACACAATCGAAAAAAAAATTAGTTCCAAACCTGTGCCGGAAAGTAAAGTTTACCCGAGATACAGTATATGGCATTACTCATGTTGTGATAACGTAGTTCTCGACTTACGAAAATTCGCACATACGACAAAAATTGTCAAAGTATCAGGATAAAAAAAAAAGTATTTCCAATATTCTTCCTTTTTTTTTTTTTAATAGAGAGAAAGTTTTTTTGTTTTTAATAGAGAGAAAGTTTGACATATGTAAACATTCATAAAATTATTCATAAATATAACATGTAAAATATGTAATAGACTGTTGTCGCAGCGCCAATATTTTTTCCCTCTGGCCGTTGGCGGAGGGAATTTTCTGGAGGGGATTCCCGCACTCTGTTCTCGTGGCAACAGTCGTAATCGGCGTTCACTACAAAACAGTCTGTAGTAGGTTGTTTTTTGAAAATATTTACTCAATTTATTATAATTCTACGTAATTAATATTTACTGTACCTATTTATTCAAAAGAAAGTTAATTGATACATCCTTTTTTTTTTTTTTTTTTGCGCATTTTTGACTTACGACCAAGCTGTCGGAACGGAACCCATTCTTAAGTCGCGACCACATGATTCCTGTCGTCATTTTTAACGAAGTGATTTTTTTCCACAAAATTTATATTTTAATTCAAAGTAACGCATTTAATAATTAACTGTATTTATCATTGTAATATTGTAAGATGTAATCGTGTACAGTGGTGCGACATTGAAATACATGTAATTAACACTATACCATCCTAGATTTTTTATGGATGGTATAGTCAATTGCGAGTTAATTACCACTATTTTTTTTTGTTTGTTTGTTTTTCTTTTTACTAATGGATTTTAGCAGAAAACGTATTACTTACAATTAAACAGGAAAATTATAATTGAAAATCATAACTGCACAGAATTAAATTTCCGCGCAGTGAGCCATCATCGTCGGCAATCCAAGATAGCCGTTTCATCATTATTAGGAAGCTTTAGCCAGATTTGCCCTCGATAATAGCTCAGACTGTGCGAAAAGTTAAGGGGACCACTTCAGCGCCCGGCTATGGCTTCCAACAATAAAAAATAAAACTGTTTTCTAATTGCACTATTGATTTCTTGCATTTTTTAAATTTTGTATTTAGACTCCATTGAGCTTTTCGATGAAAGGACAAGGGTTTAAAGTTATCATTTATCAGTTTTAGTTTTAATTATGTTTTTTTTTATATTGGAGGCTACAGCCGGGAGTGGAAGGGTCCCATAAACTTTCGCACATTTTGAGCCTGTCATCGAGGGTAAATCCTTCTAAACATTTCTAATAAGGATGAAACAGCTGTTTCCGACCGATTTTCGGATCCATGTGCATTGGGCTTTACTTTCAATTCTTCTAAGTTACTGTATTTTTTTTTTTTACTAAACTGATGGGATTTTATATCTTTAACTATTTCAAATTGTAATTATTGATACTGTTATTTAACGTCATTAGTGTAAAATAATTAAAGCTATTAATATAAAGAACAACCATAAGAAAAATAAAAATCGGAAAATACTAGCGCTAGTGCAAATAAGCTGGTTTTTGCCGACGATCAAATTTCCCATTCCATATACAGTTGCCAACAAAACATTGGAAACCACTGCGAAAGCATTTCATATTTTTATTTATTGATTTATTTGAGCATTAACCGTATTCACAAACGTGAACCGATGCACGAAAATCTCCGAATATACGTACAGGCACTCCGGGGTTACGAACGAGATACGTTACTGAGGACGTTCGTAAATCGGATTTGTATGTAACCCTGATCCCTGATGAACGGTAATAAATAGTAATATTAGAATGGTTCATACATAGTAATAATAATACAATGCTTTAATAATATAATGCTATAATAATAATAATAATTAAAACTTGGCAACATGTGCTTTGGTCCTTGACCCGCCATGTTGTCTTAGCTGGGGAAGCCCAAGAGTAGAAACATGTCTATAATAATAATACCTCAGTACTGTGATAATAAGTTACAAAAACTACTGTATGGTCGTAAAGAGTAAATAAAGACTCACAAAATTGAATAAAAGAGTTTTAAATGACAGTGATGCTGTGTATAAGCGACCGTATGAACAGTGAGACTAGCCTCTAGCGTAAAGATGCTGCGCCAAGGAACCGTTTACGCCATGTGAGTTTGTTTACATGCACGGAACACATTAGTTCCCGGATTGTTAAGCTATTAATTATAAAATATGCTTAAGGGGAACCTTGGGAGCCTGTTCGTAACCCAGCGACCGCCTCTTTTCTAATGTTTTATATTGATTAACATTATTTATTTAAAATTGATTTTTTTTTGATTATCGTGTGGAAAAATTCTGAAATTTCTAGATCTTTTACGTAAGAAAACTATTTGTACGGATATAAATAGAGATATGATTACACTAATCTTTATTATTTGCTTCGAGTTTCTATGGAAATTTACCAGAAAAAAAAAATATATATATAATACAGTAAAACCTCGATATAACGCTCCCGCTTATAGCACTATCCCGTTCTTTACGCTCCTTTTATACGGTCCCTGGAATTTTCTATATATATCTGTATACTTTTACCCTCCTATAACGCTTCAAATCCCGCTTGTAGCGCTTTTTTTATATCGGAAATTTTGTATCGAAAAGAAATGTAACAATGTAAAGATTTTTTTTTTTTTTCCCCTCGTAGGAGGGAATCTTTGAACTCTGTGAAATGCGGGTCTGTGATACAGTTGTGCAAAATGTCGAAGCGGAAATCCCTTTCTATAAGTGAAAAATTGCAAATTCTCCGTAAGTACGACGAGAATTCTACAGAAGTCAGAAGGATTTCGCAGAATCTCTAGGAATTCCCTCGTCCATTCTGCGAACAATAATGAAAAACAGGGATGCAATTACCGATGCAGCGAATGGTTGTTGCAAACGTAAAGAAGTAAAGTGTGAACTAAATCTGCTCCGAAAATATATTAGTATTGCTCCTAGTGGTGTATCAATTGACGTTAATAGTTACCTGAACCGCATTGAAAATGTCCTAATTCATAACAGTAGCACCCACACCCGGCAAACCACAATCAAAGATCTTTTTGATAAAAATAAGCTCATATTTGCAGTATATCTATTGCAGAATCATGTATGTTTCCTGTAAAATGGTGTCCAAATCTTTCCCCATCTCATAAATCATTTCCCGTCTATAGCGCTATCCCGCTTACTACGCTTGTAGGTCATGGTCCCTTCACGAGCATAATAACGGGGTTTTACTGTATATAGGAGATCGAATCATTTTATTATTTCTCAGAGGAATTTTTCAAGGGTTTTAAAACGGAATGTCAAAGATTTAATTCAATTTTAATGAGGGTTTTTTTTTTTATTTTTTAGTTTTCATCTATAATAATTTTACAGTAATTGTAGTTAATGCTTATATGAAATATAAATATGAGAAATAACTTGGTGTTCAGTGAAAAAAAAAATAGATTTCAGAGAAACTTTTTTCGATTCTGGACTCCACAAAATTGTTTCAGAAAATAACAAAATAAATAAAAAGTTTTTTAACCACTAAAGATAGGGATTGCGTTATTATTTCGACAATATGCAAAAAGAGAAACATTTTAAAATATATTAGTTAATTGAAATAAAAACTTTACAACAAAACTTCTAAAATAATTTGTTAATATATTGCAAAATATTGTACATATGAATTTTGTTATTTTGCATTTATCAATTTTAATCTTAATTAAAGTATTCCACTGTAGGCCTATGCCCTTTGGGGTCGCGGGAGGTAAAGCTCCCAGCGTTTCGTGACCAACTGGACTAAGTTGAGGTCGAGTGGACAGTCCAACGTCCAGAGGAAATTCAACCTGGAAAGATCCCCCACTGGGGCTGAGATTGAACCCGCCCATGCATGTCTCACATGCACACATTTAAAAAAAAAACAAAAACATATTACCATAAGCTAGGACGTTTCGATCTTCGGAAAACTGCAAGATCATCTTCAGCTGAAAAATTGAAGTTCTATGTACAACTCCGATTTCAACCTAATATTTTATGAAGACGTCCTCGAAATACGTCTCCCGTGTTGCCAAAATATGAATAACTTCTATATGTAGGGAGGTTCTCCTATTTGCTTTGAAATTTTATTTATTATTTAATATGGATTATCTTTAAGCTACACTTTGTAGTCCTGATTAAAGTTTTTTTTTTATCAATGGTTTATAGAAATCCTTAAATGAAAATCAACTAATAAAAAGTAGAATTTAGAAATTCTTAATAACAATTAAAAAAAAAATTAAGGAAGATAATAATTTGGGTATCTTATAACATGAAATCCAGTTTATTTTAATGGTTTTACGAAACTTATTTCGTGAAGATATTCTATTTTAATTCACTTTTCGTTCGTATTGTTAATAACTTAATCCAAATATTTGTTTTAATGTAGAATGACGTAAATCTTCATTATAAGTTGTATTAAAAAGTAATTACAAAAATCCAACTTCGTTGTGTATATTCCCGCAGAGGCGAACTAGAAAAGTTTTTTTGTTTGCCTACCAGATGTCGCTGTATTCAAAGCTCACTTAGATAGATAACCTGCGAATTGGGAATTAAGATATTTCCATGTACTTTAATGCTCGGAAAAAAAAAAAAAAAAAAATCAAGTGTTTTGTCCACTTCTCTCCTCTTTCCATCGAAAGACCCTTGTACGAGTTACCCAGGAAAATTCAAGACATTTTTGATACAACTGTAGTGGTCCAACAATGAGATTATTTCACTAGATCAATATTTTTATAATTGTGGATTTGAACATTCGATAACTTCTTTAACAGGCTCTTATTTCTTTTGAGTCTTGACGCAAAAATTAGGATTGGCAAAAAACATAAATTAAAAAAAAAAAATTGAAATTTTATTATGTAATGAGAGGAAAATAAGAACATTGTTTAAAACAGTGTCATTTATTCAGATTATGCATTATGGAATAAGCAGAAAATAAAGAAAAGTTGTGATAAGACTAAATACAAAAATGTAAGAAATAATAAAAAAAAAAAATCTATTTTTAATTATTTGTTTTTTGTAAATTGTTTTCTCTGTAAAGTTTTAATATTTCTGTAGTGTAGGTCAGCCTGAGGTCATGACTCAAAATTGGCGTTTTTTAAATAGTTTTGATGATTTGAGCCTTTCATAATATTATAATGGTATTTGTGGGAGTGTCTTGTAGGAGCGAAGAAACAACGAGTCAAGTTTAGAACTGAACTGAAGTAATTTATTAAACATAAAACATGGGTTTTTATAGATTTTACAAAGTTGAATTTCGTTGGATAAGTAATTAAAAATATGCATAGTGATTGGACAAGAAACAATTAATTTAAATTAATTAACTAATTAAACGGCAGAAGAATTTAAAAATGAACTGAACAGCGATAATTAGGAAATAGAAAACGAATGATTTAAAATAAATAATGGTAAAGATTAAAATACAGGTAAATACAAATAAATGATTTCTAAAAAAAATTACGTAAAAACTGTTAAATTTTGGATTATTTAGGAAGTGACATTATAATTTTTTATGATTAGTGACAAAGTTACGTCATGATAAAGACATTGCAATAGTTCTAGTCAATTTTGTGTTTGTTTTTATCTTTTAAAATTATCGCGTTCAAAAAAAAAAATAACGTTCCCAATCTTTTCTTTTAACGTTAAAGTGGCTAAACAATGACATTCACCTACGTTTTCTTTCTACTAGGTCACGACAATAATGAGTTGTGCTAATTAAAATGAAATGGCACTATCGTCATTTAAGAACAGTCTATAAACTGAAACAGTTATCGTACGACGAATCAGACATATCCACTCGACCGCGAATCAAACTTTCTTTAATTTTTGTTTACGCAAAACTTTGATCGGATTTCATTTCTTTCACTGTCTAAAAAGGCAGCGAAGTGGAAGTGACAAGTGATGATCCTGCGGTGTTCGTTTCCACGCTTTCAGAGCAGATCTCTCTGATTATGTCTTGACGAATATCAGGATATGCGAAAAATTCAGATTTTTATTTCGACGAGGGTAAGTAATGCGTTTGAATCCGAGACAATTTAAGTAGAAAAATTAAACGCTGGAGTGAGGTGGGAATTGAGATCGACTGAGGCTAATCTGCCTGTGCCGGAAGCTAGGAAAAGACGGAGGGAGGTGTTGAGGGCTGTACCGTTCCCATTCCCTCCCTCCCCACCTTTGGCCAACTCCGGAAACCACTCAATCAGACGTCGGCGTCTCGTTCCCGTCTGATCTAATTATCGCGAAACTGAGAAGTTGTTCTTGGATATGTATGCACGAATGGAATTATGGTGCGAGATTGACGGCGAGGGGTGGGTCGTGATTAAAGAGAGCTTTGGTTTCTAACCGCGAGGGTGCTACGAATCCTCCTGCCCGAAGTCATGAGCTTTGAGGCCAGACGGCGTTTGGAGAAATCCCTCGAGACAAGAAATATGGTTCGTATTGAATGAAAGTTCGAATAATTTCATTCTAGATACGTCTAGGCAGTCTTTTTCTATTCGAAAGAACTTTGTGACTTTAAATAAACAGGACATGCAGGGGAGTTCCCTCTGTTGACATTGAGAAAGAGAGAGACAGAAATCATTATCTGACATTGAGAAAGAGAGAGACAGAAATCATTATCTGTTATTACTATTGGGCTACATCTGCAAAGTACCCTTGAAATCGGACAAAAAATTTCCAAGTTTAATGAAAAGGAATTGGAAGTGGATTGGAATTTTAAATTAATTAAATATTCGAATGATTGTATATGTGTTACAAGTGTGCCTTGTTTCAGTTGTACTTTGGTATCTAAAAAATGTATATGACTTGTCCTCCGACTGACCTTCTGGAGCCCAGAATTTTATTTTTATTCATCGATTTTATTGCTATATTTCTGCTAGGCTATATAGTATAAAAATTATATTTTAGAATGGAATTTCACGTAATGATGTATGAGGAGCTGTATTACAATTCTGTTAGCTTTTAAAGTGAAAGGAATAGTTTACGGATGAAGTCGTGGCTTAATAATATATAGGCTATACATACAAAACGTAATTTTAATTTTCATTCCAGCATACGAGCATTGGTACTGTAGTTGGATAATTTGGTAAATTGCTGCTTTAATATTTTGGAGCACCTGGCATAGCATTTCAATGAATAAACAGTGGACCAAAACCAAGATGCAACTTATGATTGTTTTCAGCCTTGCATTATTACAGTCTTTTTCACTTTTGAGCGGGCCATCGTTACGTGATTAACAGTAATATTAACGTAGGCTATCTTTCTATTAGGTCGTTGCAACAGTGAATACTTCTCATGAAATTCCAATCGGTATGATTATTTGAAAGTGTCCTTCAATGTCACTGTTAAGCATGTAACAGTGGTCTAAAGCAGAGCTTCTCAACTGGTGTATCGCGAGGAAATTCTGAAAGGACATCAGTAGTCACAAACTATATGATTGCATCTAGAATAAAATCTAGAGGTCAAATAACCTGGGCAAACAGAAATATGAACTCTATTCTAATTCGTTCTAGCAATTTAAGATTAACAAAATATTAAATCACATTCAAAGCTACTTCAAAATGAAGCTGCCCACACATGAAGGAGTTAATTTACATTTTTGTCAAAATAGAGAAAAGGTAAGTTTTAAGAGAGTTAAATGGTTATCTATTGGTATACTAAAATTCAAATCTCTCAATCTTCTACATTGCATATTTATATTTACATGCATGAAGGAGTTAAGTAACACAATAGTTACGAACTCAGTGCAGAAAGGAGTCATCTCAAACTTGAGAATTTCACTTAAAAGCCTTGTGTGCAATAAAAAAAAAAGGCTGATAAATATTGGTATCGAAGAGTATTAGGGAATTATAGCCCTTTTCAGATTTCTGCAGTTGGCTAACTGTGATGAATTCTTTCTTTTTTGGTTATCGTAACAATGAGTTTTAATTCTTACTATTCATGTACCAGGAACTAATAAGAAACAGAGTTTTCGAGGATGTCATTGATCTAACAATGGACCAAGATAGGTAAAATGGGACTATCGTTCTTTTTACCCTAACAATACCTTAGGGGAGGCCTTATCACACAATAGCTGACTGTTGTATCAATGCGCTGATATTCGGTTTCGTTTATTTAAAACGGAAATACATAAATTAAAAGAAAAATGGAAATTTTCAAGAAAAATTAGTATTTACTCAATCTAAATTGTCCTGTTGCTTACAGGGAAAATTATTTAAAAAAGAAATATGCCAAGAAAGCATTAAGCTGTACCTTTTAAATTAAAAGTATTTATTTATTATATAAAATTGTGGTAAAAAGCAAAGAATATTATACTACGCATGGGATAATAATTTTTTTATTGTTTAATTTATTTTTTCTTTTATTAAATGTATTCAAAAGTGTGGGGAATTTTCCACCATCGTTTTTTTTTTCTACTTTTCTCAAAAGCAAATTCCATTTTTTCCATGAAGCGCCGTGCAAAGCAAATTTTTAAAAATAAAATTCTTCATTTTCAATGACTTCAGTTAAACTGTTTTTTGTCATATAACAATTTGAATAAGTCTCCAAATAGTACTGGGACGAGACGATACTGCCAGAGGTATTCAAAAATTTGTATCCATGTGTTAAAATTGAAAATAATAAATGTGTTAAAAATTACATCGAACTGCTTTCTTGCTAGAAACTAAAAGAAGCTTTTGTCCCTGAATAAATCTGTAGTGTTATTTTTTTTCAGAGTTACTTCATGTTCAGCTGCTTTTAATATTCTCTGAACCATTGTTACTGTGTTAATGAATCTTTCTTACAATTTTATATTAAAAGATGGTGTTTGCAGCTTCTCAAGGATGGCATTTAATTCATTGTAGTTAGTGATTTGAAAATTGGGACCATAAATAGTTGAGAGCCTCATTTTCATTTCATTTTCATTTTCAAAATCCTGCATATAACACTAAACTTTCAAAGTTTTCATTTATAACAGCAGAATGTGTGTACACAGTCTTTGGAGCAGGTTCAAATAGCAAATCCAGGAAGACAACAGTGTTAGGATTTAATACAAGAGTCCATTCTTTTGGTATATCATGTTTCTCATACTTAACATTTGAAGTTAACACGAGGTTAAAAAAACACACTGTCTCCAATGTAGGGTTCATTACTGTTGATATGGTTCTTGATGTATGGTTCTTTCAACGGCACTTTCTTTTAATCTCTTCCTTTTTTCAGGAATCTCTCATGGAATTTTGATTTACAGAAGTACTCTCTGGTTAACCAGGAAACTTGAGATGGTACTCTTCATGTTTTAGTCGAGGTATCTTGAGAGGTGCAGAAATAGATTATCCAGTTTTATTGTCAAAGAAATTAGATCTTTTTAAAATCTTTATAAAATCAAGTCTGTCTTGAAGTGCTGCTCATAAACCTACTAACAGTAAAACATTAATGTACTTGTAGTTCAGATGTTTTCATTCCTTTTACTATTACTAAAAGACGATAAAATTGATATACAACATCAAAATTTTCCATCGTGTAAAATTCTTGCCTACATAACAAAAATACGAAGAATTTACACAAGCTATTGTATATTCATACTAAAAAACAGGTGTTTTTTTTTTTTTGTTTTTTTTATTCATTTTTGTTAGTTTTGAATAACATTCAGAATCCAATTTCTGATTTTCTTATGAGCAAATGAAATATATATATATATATATATACCATATATATATATATGGTTCGTATATATAAATACCGGGTAATTCATAAAGTACTGGAAAGTACGATGGTTTTCACTGCCCCATATCTTCTAAACTACTACTCATAAAAAATCTGAAATTTTTTGTATAAAATCGTCAAACATATAAGAGTTATAATAAAGTGAAGAAATACAAGACTGCACCTGAGTAAACAAAAGCTCCCTCGAGCAAAGTCAACGCAACAATGATAAATAACCGTGCACCGCACGGCCTCTTATTCTTTGTCCCAGCAACCACCGGGCTCAAAAGAATTTAACTAAGGATTGAGGTCCCAAAAAAACATCAGTTTTTAAAGTTTAACGTGTAGAGATATACATAATATAGTGAAGAAATACAAGGCTGCACCTGAGTAAACAAAAGGTTCTCGCACCCTGAGCTATCATGTCGGGAATCTGGAACAGCTGTTTCAGCCTTATTAGGCTTCTTCAGCCAGAGAGCTTCCATCAAGGATATATCTGGTTCAAGAAGCCTAATAAGGCTGAAATACTGTCCCAGATTCCGGACATGATAGCTCAGGGTGAGAGAATCTTTTGTTTACTCAGGTGCAGCCTTGTATTTCTTCACTTTATTAGATATATCTCAGCACGTTAAACTTGAAAATATAACTCTTATATAGTATTTTTTTTAATGTTATTATTTATTCATTATTATTGAAATTCATTTTATTTGCGTACAAACACTCCCAATATATCGTATATTTAAATAACTGTTGTGATATTGTTTAAACTCAAAAAGTCTGGTCCAATATTCAAATGATACAGAAACCTAATTAAGAAAATTTAATCTCAACACTTTTGTCATTAATTCCTTCAAAAAAAAAAAAAAACTGTAATTTTTAAAAATGCATTCTGACAATTTTTTTTTTTTTTTTTTTGATACAGTTGAATAATTTTTTTGGATAATTTCGATGTATTGGGGGGTGTTTGAAAGCAAATAAAATGAATTTCAATAATAATAAATAAATTATAATATGAAAATATAACTCTTATATGTTTAACTCTTATATTTTATGAGCAGTAGTTTAAAAGATATGGGGCGGTGAAAAGCCACCAGTACTTTCCCGTAATTTATGAATCAGCCGGTATATATATTATTTGACTTTAGTAAAAAACTCAAACGGAGCTTAACTATTTATTTGGATCAAAAAATATTTATGAAAATTCATCACTAATTTTTTTTAAATGTTATTAATATTTAAATACATAAAATATTATTTGCAATCACTACATGTAGATTTAAAGACAAATTTATTTACAAAAAAACCCTGAGCTGCAATTAATTTACGCGACAGTAAATATTGTAAGCATATCAAGAAGTGGCATTTTTTTGTTTTACTTTCACAGATTTTTTTTTTTTCTTAATTAGCAGTTGACTAAAAAAATTTAACTCGGAAATTATTAAAAAAAAAGACGACGGAATTCAATAAGAATATTTTTTTTTTTTTTTTTATAATCGGAAAAATTATTACAGTTTCTGAACATAAAACAATTTACTAACAAATTAAAAAAATTAAATCAAACAGCAAGTACTGCATCACTTTAGTTTAAAAATTTAAGTACAGAATCAAACTGCTGTTTTTATATTAATGGCGTTCGTTTGTCATAAGAAGAATAAAATTAATAGTTTGTTTTAAAACTAGAATAAATGTTAGGTTTTATTTTTATTTAAAAAAAAAAGAAAATGCTATAATTGAAAACATATTGCAAATTTTTTCGATTTCAAAAAAAAATTGTTGCTTTCTTAAAAGCTTAAAAATAAAATTTAAAATACACTGAAATGTAAACACCTTGGAATGCTTGGTTGGTTGAAAATCCTTCTGGGGATTGCACTTACCCATTTCTTAAGTAGAAGCTTATCCTTCAAGGGAAAACTGGTGAACTTTAGGCCTATTTGAGTAATTTCCTTCACACCATGTAACAGATTTTTCCCAGGCATAGTGACTAGATATTATCGCTTTCAGTAATGTGCTTTGTTCGAAATAAACTCCAATGTACAACTGAATAACAATTAATAACAAGATATGCACACCAAAACTTCCGAATCAATGAAAAGCTATGCGAGTGAGAACTATGGCCCAAGTGTCGTGTCATGTCACGATTGTTCTTGAAAGCAGGCCTAATTACTATGAAAGATTGCGTTGCTTAGAATGAAAAGAACTGTAGTGATCTTGCTTTGTTTATATATATAGACTTCCTTTTTATGATTTAGTAATGAAACCTTATTCTTTATTTTCAGAATGCAGCAATATGGTGGACAACAGGGCAGAGGAGTCACTACTTATCGCACTTCTTCGGCCTCAAACAGCAGAGAAGTTGGTGGCTACAGTTATCCCTCCACCTCAATTCATGCCTACAAGTACTTCAACCGTAACAACTTTAGCACGGGCGTTACCACCAGAAACGTAGAACAGCACAACAACGGCCATGTTAAGAAGTATGTGAGCGAATACCAGAGCGATAGGGCTTCTGGCTCATACAGGCAATTCAAGAATGGTGAAGCAATGGGCGCCAACAAAAACCAAGTCATTGGCAAGAAAATTGTTGATGTTAACTACAAGACAGGTGATATTAATTCCACGTACCTAAGTCACAGAACCGGCGCTTATTATCAAGAAAGCCGCAACTACGCCAAAGGTACTGCAGCAAAAAGTGCCAATGGATACGAGACCGGGAAATTACAACAGTTTCAGAGAAACTTCAAGACCGGGGAATGGTCATCGTGTGAAGCTGTAGATTACGGTGTTAGATACAAGGCAGCGAACCGCGTTCAGGAAGGAAGACGTAGGAATCTGAAATATGTAACATTAAAAAAGTAGGTACTAAAATGTTAGTACTGAAAGTCGAGATACATTTTGCAATGCTATATAAATATTTTTCTGTTGCTAATGATAGGTTAAATTTTAATTTTATTAATTTAATGTTATAAATAGAGTAAAAACAGCGTTGTATTTGTAATTTCTTCTGGTGTATTTTCAGTATTACTGATTATTTTCTTAATCGGTTTGACTGTTTTGATTATTATTTAGGAAGTTTCTGTATTTCGATCCCTCTTTTTCGTATATATGTATATTTTTTTAATATGTTAAGCATAATTATAATTTGTTAATTTTGGTATTTCAAAGAATTTACAGGAGCTTTCAACTTTTGATCATCTTCTAGTTCTTTGAAGTTTAATACGTTTATTGCCATAATAGTTTTATGTAATTTTCATAACAATATATAAACATATGTTAGAATATACTATTATAGCAGTATACCATTTAAAAATTACAAAGTATATACTATTTGTTTTTTGTAATAGAAAGTACTCTATTAAATCTATCTATAAATCGAAAAGTATTATTATAGAATGTCAATTTATTTTTATTTAATTATTTTCTTTTATTATGGAGATTGATATTCTTGATATTTTTTTAAATTTACTTCTATTAAGACATAAGCAATCAGCTGTATATATTTTTTTTAAAAAAAAATATAAATTTCTGTATTGCGTTTATGCAGTGTAATTTTATTCTGTTTTTGTTATTACAATGTTAATTTTTTGGAATAGGTGTTTTTTTTATTTGGCACTTCCAGTGATTCTATCTAATTAGAATGTTACGACTTGTTTTTGGTTTGTATTATTACTTGAATAATAAAGTAATTTCATTTTATATTATGTAGAGATTTTTTAGAAAAGAAAATGTATTTTAAATATGTCTGTGCTGCATCACCTTTATTATTAATATTTCATTTATAAATTCCTCTGGTGTCAATCAGTTGCTGAATCTCCCTTGTATTTTTTTATATTTAACTTTTTTTGCATTTGATTCATTAAGTTGTCATTCGATACTAATTTACTTAGTTGAATCGTACACAGTAAATTATTACTATTAAGCACTTCAGTTAATAAACCAGTGGTTGCTAACATTCAAATGCCTGCACCGCCATTATGTCAGCGTCTTTCAAGTATTTCTCGGCGATACATCATCAAAAACTTATATTTATCGAAAGGGAAATTCAAATCTAGATATTATGAATGTCGTGTTTTATTAAATTCTCTACAACATGGCGCGTGAAACAGTTTATCAGCAGCATTCGTCGAGTCACATGATCCACTTATCGAATGTTAAGGTGAATTCTACAATTTTCCATTAAAGCCTAATTGAATGCATTTATTACTCCTATTCTTTTGATATTGATCTCCATTTAAAATCTCAAACTATTTACGATTGTGTTTATTAATCTTTCTTCGAGAGAAGGTTTTGAAATACTGCCAAAAGAATGACCAATGCGTTGTCAATCAAATCTTGACTGTCTACATACGCACTTTAATTCACATCGTCTAACAGCTAATTATAGTTAAAAATCTGGTTTGTTGGCTATTATCAGATTTTTAATTACCGTGAATTTCTGTATCTAATTGTAGTTTCTCGTGGATATCAGTGTTGCTGTTTCTTACTGTAGAAATGGGATTGATTAGTAATTTTCAGTAACACTCAATTCCTCATCCCAAGAAGTTTCGATTCTATTAACTTCAAAAATTTAATGCCACATCAGAAAGATGGTGTTTCAGGATTTGACTGTAAAAATATTGAGGAAAAAATAAAAGTTAAATAAAGAAACGCCAACATAAATGAACTAGATCTAGTTTAAAAGTTACAACAAATTAAAATTAACTACTATAAGTAATAGTTCAAAAAGAACTTCAACGTTATTTCTTTTTTCTTTTCTTTTTTGTGAAAATGAATGCTTATACAATCGATTTCGTTTATTTGAATACACCAGGACGGTAATATTTTGCCCCCAAGGGCTGTCTCCATTTTCCGAGAAATGAGATTTTTTTTTTTTTTTAAGCATTTAAAAAATCTTAAATCTAGAGCGCATTTGAAACGTTAGCGGTGAATTTGCGGAAATCTTGTATCGTCGCTCTCCCAACTGGGAAAAGGCTCCGATTTCCTCGGTTATACCCAAATATTTAATGATTGTCTGCCTGAAAACGATTGTTCCCGCCACTCACACGAAAATGTATGATTAACAGCTCATTCTACTGATGCATATCTTTAAATCTACTGACTTCTGCAGTAGCCATAGCGAACGCATAATCTATTTAGAGTTTATTCGTCTGAAGTAAAACTGCCTCTGGGATCCGCTCATTTCATCCATCCATAGCTTTGCACATGGCATGTGAGTAAAGTCCAACAGTCTATAAAATATTAAAACTAAAGAAAAACGAACAATTGGCGTATGTGCTGCTGGAAGAGAGGAGTGACTCACTTATACGGCGCTTTCGGCGATTGACAGACATAGGAAAGATAACGAGCAGCAACGAGGGACTTCCCCATCTTCAACTTTTGATAAGCGGAAGACTTGAATTGTGCAGACGGATTAAAAAAAAAACATTTCCATTCTATTATTGTCACAAGAACGATTAGCTTCCATCTCCTTTCGAAACAGACATGTTGGATCCTAGTGCAGTGGTAAAAAAACAAAATTGGAAAATGGAATCTGTCTAAACGTGATCATTGTTAAATTACAGTATTAGCGTGAAAACAATAGTTATTGAAATGAATTAAATTTGCACATTAAAAAATAAAATCAACTAAAATAAACATAAAAATAATAAAATTAAAACAAACAGTTTCAATGGCTAGCAAGCCATCATTATCAAGATATGCTTTTTAGCCATTGAAACTATTGATTTTAATTTTATTATTTTCATGCTTTTTTTTTTTTTTCATTTTAGTTGATTTTTTTTCTATGTGCAATTTTAATTTTAATAACTAGTGATCATTGTTACTTATCCATCTTTACATGCTATAATTTTTCTAGGTAATGAAAATGCCGAACGCCCTGTGTGAGGAGTGTTCCAATTATACGGCAAGCTGTCCCAAATAACAGAAGACTTTGTCCGTGGTCATTTTATCTATTTATTTTTTTTTCAAAAGATTTGTTCCTATTAACCGGAAGCCAGTGTTTTTATATTTAAATTATAATAATTTTGTTTGCATGCAAATAGTAAAGATCTTCCATTTTCTTATTCTAAATTTACCTCAAAAGTCGAAATAGTTGGAATTAAATTTAATCGAATCTAAATCTATAGCAAATTAAGGATTAATATTCACTTTTTAAGACAAAGAAATAAACTTATTAACAGAAATCCATGGATTAGACCCCGATGCTCTTCAATGGGAATTTTTATCGCCATCTGAGGCTAATTTCTCGATAATAACCCCTTTGGAAGTAATTTCAAAAATGAAAGTTAGATTATTTTTAAAATGATATACCAAGTTTGAACAAGATCCATCCAGCGAATCAGAAGTCATTAAGAACTTAAATTGACTAACTCATTTGATGAACTCCTATTTCCTTGGAACTAAGATAAGAAAAAGATGTTAAATCATGAGCTTTCTGAATAAGAGAAAAAAAAATGAGCCTCAATAAATATAAGCCTTTTGATTGGTAAAATTTCTATCTTGTTACAAGTTCTTAAAGACTGGAATGACAAGGAGGTGTAGTAATTCGATTCTGGCCTAAATCTATAACATAGCTTAAAAAATACTAAACTTAATGTGTGTCACCTACAGTTCAGTTCATGAAAGATAAACTTCTGATGACGTAATTTCCTTATTGATTGATGTTTCCAGAGCGCCATCTATTGCTAAAATACATAACTGAATCTTATAAACATAACGAAAACATTCTGGTTTTTGTATTTTCTACAGTTACGAATACATAATAATAATAATTACAATTGAAATAATTAAAAACGTTCCCCACTATTCCCCTTGCTTGGCTATGCAAAGTTTGTTCGTTCTTGGTTACGCTTATGCGATCACAAAACGATGCCATCTTGGACTGATTGCTCGGAGGTCAAGTTGATGACGTCGTGACGTTTGTTCCAGACAAAATCGATTGCTACGTTTGATCATATGTGGCAAACCCTTTTTTTTGGCAAAATACTTAGAGGTTGGTATATAATTTAGTTTCTTCGTTAACGTATTATGAGATTTGCAATATTAGCATTTTTTTTAATATTGCAATATAGAATTAAAATATAGTGTTACCTCCGAATAACGGACAGTCACGGGACCGGAAATTTTGTCCGTTATTGGGAGGTGTCCGCTATTCGGGAGGACTGTCTTTTTTTCATTTTTTAGCTTATAGCATGTCATTTAATGAAAAATTACGTACAATCTTAATTAAATTTCTACGTTATTATCATTGCGATATGAGAGAATATGAACAATTGCAAATTATTTACTATATTCCTTTTTAAATGAGTGCTAATCGGTTTGACTTACTTAAAATAATGATAAAATTAATTATATAGAAATTATTAAGTATATAGAAAATTCATTTCTAGCCATCCATTTGATGCCTTAAACGTGTCCAATCCTAAAGTTTGACCGACTTCTCTGGTTTTTTCTTATAGGAATGTTCTTTGCACGAGCAAAGCGGAACCATTTTATGACCACTTCGTCGATTTTGCTTGTTACAGTTTTACGAAACTTCAAATTCTTCGAATTTTCGTTTGAATTCACCATCCACATTTTTCTATTCTCATCTTTGTCCTTCAAAAGTTCACTTATCTGAGTTTTTCCAACTTTAAGACGTTCAGCAGGACAACGCACACTCAGCTTTTCTTTTTCAGCAACTTCAAGAACATCAATTTTTTCTTTCAGGGCCAATCTCTTCCTTTTTGACGCCATTTTAATTCGCACTAAATTTAGTCAACACGTTTATAGGATAGCTTTACGAGAGATTGATATTTACAAAGCAACTGCAGTGAAAAAAAGGGCCTCAGATTCGTGCATTGAATCGTGGGACACCGAAACAATGTATCAATGTATGGAACACCGATGTAAATACAACCATGATGTGTTTGTCGAAATGTTAATCGAAAAAAAAAATTACTGTTAAAATAACTGTCCGCTATTCAGAGTGTCCGCTATTCGGAGTGGATAACAGGGAATGTCCTATTTTAAGGGACGGACCCGCTAATTAGAGGTGTCCGCTATTCAGAGTGTCCGTTAAAGGAGGTTACACTGTATATGATGCTATCTTTTACTCCAATGAAGTGTGCAATCCAACAAAAACATTCTAATACCATAATTTCACGGAACTACATTTTTAGACTTATCCTTTTTTTTTTTTTGCCTACGGTCGTTCTGACAACTAGGCTTTGTCAAAAAAACACTTGCTATTTCAACATGGCATCCATCCCGTCCACTATGCCTCAGTGAAAGCAAAATACAGAATGGACTGAAACATTGATTTTAATCGAAATTTAGACAGTCAAATTTAAGATGAATAAAACAAATCAGCATGAATTTTGTTGGGATTGCTTAGAAATAAGAATTCAGCTATTAGCATAATCCCAGAATGCATTGCAAAAAAACTTCGTTTTGCACTTTCTCGTGAAATCTTTCAAGAAACGACAGCTTATTCAAAAAAACAAGATCAAGGAAAATAACTAGATTTTCTAGTTATTTATAAAGAATTGCTCTTCTCTTAAACCAGGTTATAAAAAAATAAACTTCACAATCACGCTAGTTTTTTAGACCCAACACTTGTCGGAAAGATGGAACACACAACAGGTTCTGTAAACTTGCAGGAAAAAAAAGTAAATGCGCAGTCTATCCCGAATTCATTATTGCAGTTACACATACAATAATCAACAATAAGTATCGTTAACCTGAGGTGACTTTGTGCCACTTTTGAAGGTTTTTATTCAATACTTTGTTTTTCTTTTAAACTATATGAAAGATTCCAAAAGAATATGAAAGTTAAGCATACGCCTTATCTATTTGAGTCGATGATAATTATCTGAAAAGACATTTTTTGGACCTTAACTTGGCAGAAAGTCACCTGAAAGGGATGATGTATTGATTGTTGGACTAGATGAAGACAGAATAACAAAATTCAAAAGATCATTGGATAAAATGTTTGGTATTAAAGATAATGGTCATATTGGGAATTATCTAGATATGAACATTGAATATCGATTAGAAGAAAGAACCATCAGTATTAGTCAACAAGCATTTATTCAAGAACTCCTGGAAAAACAACAAATGGACGAATATCATCTTTTTGCCACAACATCTAATGAATGTTTTTAAATGCTGCAATAGTGTATGGTGCAATCTCATCACATGTTCATGATTGCTTTATGATAGGCAAAGAACAAAAATTTGAAATAATACTTTTTAATTTGATTTTCATGTTAAGTTACATATTTATTGCCCCAAAATTTCCTTCAACTCTGGAATACGGAGTCCTCTCTTTGATTTCAACGCAGGTTTATGAATTTTCTGGATTATGTCAGCATAACTGTAATATATTTTATCCTTTTACAGTCACTTTCACTATCTTTAATTGAACCACTACTGTTTTCTTGGAACTGGATGAGTAGATCATCTTCATTGCTGCTGCTGCTTAAATATTCAATCGTAGTTGATCTTTTCTTTTTATTAGCAGCCTTCGATGAAGAAGCGTTCAGTGTAGATGTTGAAGATGGAATGTCTCTTGCAGATCTTGACCCACCCTCTGGCAGCTGTTCGTAGGAAATGCTTCTACCAGGAAGAAAATTCAAGCACCTTCGCTTCCTTGAAGTTTGTGGTTTTGTTGTGAAATATTTCTCTTTTACTCCTTAGGTGATCTTGAAGCTTTCTTCTACCAAACTACGGATGGAAAATCTACTGGCACAAAGTCACCTCTTCATTTTTGGTTTCTTCACTTCTCTCTCAAATGCGAGAAACTAAGAAAGTAAGAGTATAGATACTGTAACATCAGATTAATGACTAATGTAGTAATCCAGTACACTTACTTGTTTCTATCAAAATTCCCTCGTCCCTCTGCAACAACACACATTTTCTAAGATACACGCGGACACTTAAATTCTGACGGAGATAATTATTATATTATGTCCACAATAGGGACATTAGTTTTAAGAAAGCGTGGGTGGCACAAAGTTGACGGTACATGAAATTGATTAATTAAAGTAATTATAATTTTCAAACGGACTCGGTGGTGGTCAGAGATTTTCCACCTTTGTTTCTCCTCCAGACGACCCACACGTCTGTCAAATTAGTATCGGAGTTCTTCCTTGGTGGTTAAAGGTGTCTGCTGAGAGCGTGGCGCTGACTATTCGATCTCAATTCGTCCTGATGGTCGAGAATCGCTGGGAGCCTGAACCTCTCGCTCTCCCAAGAGCTTGCATGGAACACCTTTACCTTTTACACCTACAGATCCTTGCATAGCTTTCATTGAATAAGGCGAGACATTTCATCCCTTTCTAGAGAATAAAATGGTTTAAAAATTACTCGAAACATCTGATCTGTATGATTAATTTTCCTCATTCTTTAAAAATTCAGTTGTAGGACAATGGTAAAACTCAATGACAAGAAGTTCTTGAAGAACTGAACGTTCATTTCTTAAAATTTGCGTTCCTTAGAATTCGTTTTCTTTCTTTTTTTTGTTATGGAAACCATCAATAAGAAAATTATATTTTTGCTTTTAAAATTAGAATATCTCGTGAATATAAACAATTAAAATTTTTCATTTTCTGAAAAAAATAATTAAAATTAACTGAGATATTTAAATCCGAATTAAATTATATCGGTGTGCGCAAAATTACTGATTTACCTGAAAGGATTAATACTCATTTATTAGGATTTCACTGCTTCCATTGGAATTTTTTACCATATTCACATGCTAATTTCTCGACAGACCCAAAAGAAAACTGTGACTTCCGCATTTGGTTAATTTTTCTTTTGGGTCTGTCGAGAAATTAGCGTGTGAATATGACAAAACATTCCAATGGAAGCAATGAAATTCTAATAAATGGATATTAATCCTTTCAGGTAAACCAGTAATTTTGCTCACATTGATATAATTTAATTCGGATTTAAATATCTCACAAGTCAGTTAGATTTAATTATTTTTTATGGACATGTTTCTTGTCCTTAAATATAAATATAAAGTTTCAGGATCATCTACCCAGCAGTTCGAAAGTAAAGAAAAGAACAGGATTACTCAGAGTAAGTGATTTCTTGAGACCCTTACCTAGAAAAGCAAGCTAAAAAACTCTGAAAAAGGTTATCAAGTAAAAAGCTTTTAGAATGGACTTGAATTCCAGGTACTCTGGAAATTCGATCAAATGATGTAGTATTAACTTGCAGTTCCACGAATTGAACTTAGAAGCAATTCAGAGAAACTAAAGTAACCGTCAAAAACTAAGATTAAGAAAATAAAAGCAACATGAAGATGTAGAAATCAAATCATTGGGCTGATAAAAGCTCCCTAAGAAGAATTTGACCACAAAAGAAAACTACAATAAAACCTGTAATAGAGCTAAAGAAAAGGGACCAATTCATAAATGGGAGGTCAAAATTGAAATCCTGAAACAGCTATTTCGAATTTATTAGGCTCTCTTCAGCTAGGGCTACACAGCGTGTAAGACTCAAAAAGAAGAAACTAATATAGTCATAGAAATTAAAGTGACCCCCATTAAAAAAGATTATAAAAAAAAAATACCGAAAATGGAAATTAAATCCTTGGGAAGCTAAACGCACAAGAGACATTTTACCACAAAAGAAAGCAAAAAATAATAAAAAATCAATATGTCTACAGAAAAGAATCAATTCAATGATAAAGGAGAGCCTTTAAAAATTAAGGCTTACATCGCGGGACAGATGTTTCCAGCTCTCTTCAGCCACGGCTACTGAGCGTGCAAAGACTCAAAGGCATCGAAAGGAAAAGTAATATAGGTAGATAATTGAAGCCGTAATCACACATTCATAAAGATACGAAAAGATTTAACATAAATATAGACAGTATTAATTTCACAGCTATCCGTCTGTCATTGTCGAGTGAGGTGATAATATAAAATCTTTCCGGAATTGAATCGTAAACCTGCTTACATCCAATTGTTTCTCTGTTCGTTACAATTGGATTGAATCAGGTTAACGTTTAAATTCTGGAGAGATTTTATAATATTACTTCATTCGACAATGACAGATAGCTGTCTAAATTAATTGTGTCCATATTTATATTAAATCTTTTCATATCTTTACGAATGTCTGTGATTACGACTTCATTTATCTATTCATATTTCCACAAGTTAAATTTCTTTAGTTAGAAAAGTAATATATTCATAGGAAATAAATAGCCCCACCAAAAACTAAGAATAAGAAAATAAAAACAGCATTAAAATGTGGACATTAAGTCTTACGGCAGCAAAATGTTCACCACAAAGAAAATAAAAAAAAAACATCTCAAACCCATAATACGTAGGTCTAAAGAAAAGGAATCAATAAATGATAAAGGGGATTCTTATTAGTCAAAGCTGAGACACTGGTGACAGCTGTTTCGAGTTTATTAGGCACTCTTCAGCCAGGAATATCTAGCGTGGAAATAGTCAAAAGTTGTGAGAAAGGAGAAGGCATATATTTACAGAAACTAAAGTAACTCTTCAAAAACTAAGAATAAGAAAATAAAAGCCAATAACAGAATGTGCGAATGAAATCCCATATGAAATGAGCAGCTAAACGCTCACAACAAGAAGCATTTGACTACAAAAGAAAAGCAAGAGAAAAATCTTTAATAGGTCTAAAAAAAGGAATCAATTCCTGATAAATGGACACCTTTTGAGTCTTAGTATTGCTACGTCTACTGCTATTGCTCTATAAAGATTTTTTTTTATAAAGATTTAAATTGAAATGCCAAAAGTAACTATGGTCTGACTGGCCTAGAGGGAACGTGGAAGGGAGTAGCCGGTATGTGACAGTTTCAGCCACCTTTGCCATTCATTAGCATCCACGGCAGTGATCCAGTTCATTAATTACTCGCGCATGTGCTTGCATTGCACTTGAGGGAAAAGCAGCAATGACCGAAGAAAGAAAATTCCTTGAGGCTAATGTCGCTTCACTGACTTTCCATTGATTGGCTGCAGAATAGTGATTACCCGCCAATCCTATTTCGCTAATGAACAGCAGGTTGGGAAAAGAGTATTCCATCTATTTTAAAAAGGATCTAAAAGAGGTTTGGAGTTAAAAGAATGAATTTTGTGATGTCGCAAAGATTTTGCATTTATAATCTACAAGTCATCACATAGCACCCAGGAATTTGGAATGAGAAGGACATTAAAGACATGGTGTGCAACCATTTACCGTATCTGTTTGTCTGTCTTCCTTTGTATTCGCAAGGAACAACTCTATTTCTACAGATTGGGTTTTCATATAGTTCTGAAAGAAACATTTTACGAGGAAATTATAATAAAAATCACGATTAGGAAAAAAAAAATTATTAAATATTTTGACCACTTCTAAAAAAAAGGCATAAATTTGCATTTTAATTAATAATTTGTAAAACAAATAAATTTAAAGTGGCGGGGTCAATTGATGAAAATTTTGTAGGACAAATAAATTTAAAGTAGTTGATGAAAATAAGTTAGTAATATTATAGTCTTATGAATTAATGAAAACTAATGAAATATTAAATAATAAAAAAAAGTTGGTGAAACCGGAGATTACGGTACCAAACTTTCGACAAGATGGCCGCCTTGGCACTACTTTTAAGGTATGAATTTTAATTTTTCAATTAACGAGTGAAAAGTAGAATGAGATTTGCAGGTAAGCTAATTTAAAAATGGTTTTGCACAATCTTTAACTAGAAAAACTAACCCTCATCTGGCTAACTGCGATTTGAGATAACAGTATGCACCATCATGTATCCCTGGGCGAATGTATCCTTACGAAGACTGTGATTGGCTTGTACCGTATTTTCCGTTTTTAGCCAAAAGTTTCTTTTAAACAAGTTTTTAGCCAAAAGTTTCTTTAAAGTTAAAAGTGTTAGGTATGCCTAATCGATGCGTCTAGTTATATTTCGCCTCTTTCCTTACCTAAAATGGAGATAAACCCTCCTACCCTCTTATTTTTTACATTCCGACTTTGTAGCATCTGTAAGTTTCATCACATTTTAGATACTATTGTGCAAAATCTGAAACATTGTAAAATAGAAGTTAAAATCATTTTAGACCCAGGAAAATGTACTCTCCAGCAACAGACATACATCGCTTATTTCGCGATTGCTGTGCCGGAGGTATAAAAGAAGGAGCCGTGAATTTCTCTGAAAATATGAAGAGGATCAAATTTATTTCAAATTACAGTGTTACCTCCTTTAACGGACACCCTGAATAGCGGACACCTCTAATTAGCGGACATTATTGCGGGTCAAAGTCCCTTACAATAGTACATTCCATATTATCCACTCCGAATAGCGGACACCCTGAATAGCGGACAGTTATTTTAACTGTAAAAAAAAATGTTTTTTGTTTCGATTATCATTTCGACAAATACATCATGGTTGTATTTACATTGGTGTCCCATACATTGATACATTGTATCGGCGTCCTCACATACATTGATACATTGTCCCATGATTCAATGAACGAATCTCAGGCCCTTTTTTTCACTGCAGTTGCTTTGTATATGTCAATACCTCATAAAGCTATCCTATAAACGTGTTGATTAAATTTAGTGCGAATTAAAATGGCGTCAAAAAGGAAGAGATTGGCACTGAAAGAAAAAATTGATGTTCTTGAAGAAAAAGAAAAGCTGAGTGTGCGTTGTCTTGCTGAACGTTTTAAAGTTGGAAAAACTCAGATAAGTGAATTTTTGAAGAACAAAGATGAGATTAGAAAAATGTGGATGGTGAATTCAAACGAAAATTCGAAGAATTTGAAGTTTCGTAAAACTGAAACAAGCAAACTCGACGAAGTGGTCATAAAATGGTTTCGCTCTGCTCATGCAAAGAACATTCCTATAAGCGGTGTTTGCTTCAAGAAAAAGCCAGAGAATTCGGTCAAACTTTAGGATTGGACACGTTTAAAGCATCAAATGGATGTCTAGAAATTAATTTTCTATATACTTTAATTCATTTTGTCATTATTTTAAGTAAGACAAACGGATTAGCACTCATTTAAAAAGGAATATAGTAAATAATTTGCAATTGTTCATATTCTCTCATATCGCAATGGTAATTGTAGAAATTTAATTTGTAAGTAATTTTTCATTAAATGACATGCTATAAGCTAAAAAATGAAAAAAAAAAGATAGTCCTCCCCAATAGCGGACACCTCCCAATAACGGACGAAACTTCCGGTCCCGTGACTGTCCGTTATTCGGAGGTAACATTGTATTTTAGTTTTTAAATAGAATTTTGATTTGTAACTATTACTTTACTAATAACAATTCCCAAAGTTATACAAAAAATAATATTTTTTTTTTTTTCATATTTTAGAAATCTACAAAATTTTAAAAATTGTAATTTAAGAGGCAATTCAGGAAGGCCATTATTTATTCCTGATTTTTTTACATTTAATATTTTTATTGCATTATAAGAAGAGTCTAAATAGTCTCATAATTGAAAATCGTAAGCTGTAATCATCGAACCATTATAGTTAAAAATCTGAAACTTCGTAAAATAGAAGGTAAATCATTGAAGTTTTAATTTTTAAAATGCGTTTTGATTTATAATTGGTAGTTTATTAACAATTTCCAAAGTTGGACACAAATATTAGATTTTTTTTCTTATTTTAGAAAAATTACAATATATATTGGGCGCTGAAAGTTATGAGATGATTTAGGAAGACAATTTGTATTCCTAATTTTTATATTTTTTTTTTTTTTTTTATAATTTAAGAAGAAAGTCTGAAAAAATTCTTAAGAGTTGAAGATCATAACATTTGGCTTCCTTTTTATTTTCTTAAAGAAGTCACTCAAAAGGCCAACACACTAGCGTCAAAATAAACGTAATTTAATTTAAAAATGTAATTAAAACCGCCAGACGCCGCTTCGTCCTTACTACAGACATTATCAATGGAAATCCATTGATAATGTCTTGTTGTACAGGACGAAACGGCGTCTGGTGTTTTTAAATTACGTTTATTTTTATGCTAGTGTGTTGGTCTTCTAAGTGACTTTTCTAAAATCTACGATTACATGTAAAAAAAAATTTAATATGCTTTTATTGTTTTTTTTAAGAAAAAATTGTGAGAAAATAATTTAGGTATTTGGTTGGAAAAGGCATTAAGGACGTATAGGATTGCCCGTTTCGAGACATCGGGATACAAGCGCTGTGCTTATAACCAAAAATCAAGCAGTGTCAGTGTAGAAAACACAATCTTTAAAAAGGAATCACACGTTAATTCAAGAAGCTGATCTTCTTCATTTGGCGATAATTGATTTTCTGTCATCAGGAATAGATTTTTCATCGGACCATTTTTATCGTGAGACCTTGGAAAATAATCTTTTAATTGGCCCGCTAAAGACGCACAATGCTCTTTCATGCACTGAACAAGATCCCAGGGAAGTCGTTGTTCACTTGATAAAAAGTCATTGAGACTAGGAACGAATCATACTCGCTACGAATGTCAATTTAGCAGAAATAAAAATTTTATTTCTTAATTATCGCCTCAATTTTGTCTAATATTGAAAATACAATAACACTAAAATCTTGAAGACCACAATTAAGGTATTCAAAAAAAGTAAATGTGTCCCCTAAATAGACAAGAGCTGAGAGCCATGAAAAGTCATTTAGACAACGTTTTAATTAAAATTTGGAATCAGGGAGAAACAACCGAACTTCAAGTTGAAACAAACGAGTCAGAACCATACCGAGAGTAGGGTTATGTAACTTTATTCCTATATCCACGTTATTGCGGACCCCAGTTGGGAACCACTGCAATATTATGAAGTCCACAAGAAACTACAAAAAGTCAAAGTTGACGTTTTTCGAATATTCGCTTGGCAGGAATTCAAATGTTTTGATTAAAAAAAAAATAAAAGTTACTTGAACGTGCGGATTTTAAAAACATATTTTGAAAATCCGCACGTTCAAGTAACTTTTATTTTTTTTTTAATCAAAACATTTGAAATCCTGCATTGCGAATTTTTTTAAGTTAATTATGTGAGTAAATTCTATGATATGTCTCAATGTCAAAAAGTAACATTTTAATTAGTTTAATTAGTTAAAATAATTTATATTTTATTCTACATTATTTCTAATTTTTTTCCATTTTCTATTTTTTAATTCTTCTTCTTAATTTTAATTATTTAAACTCGTCATCTTTCAAGTAATCATCATAATCAATTTGTTTAGATCTTTGAAATTATTTGCTTTAATTAACTGCTATCAAACAACTAAAAATTTTCAGACTTATTCTATTTTAAAAAAATGGCCGCCAACTTATCTTTATTTTCTCTCAAAGAAGAGTAATTCCTTGTAGTTAGATCAAGAAAAAATGTATTATTGAGAAACGACGAATGTAGATAAATCCACATACTAAAACTAAGTCCTTTAAAAAGTGCACGTAATTGTCTGTTTTTTACATATATCTATCTTTTATGTGAAGATCAATATTTGTTATATGATTAGATTTTAAAATGGCTCAATTTTGATTATATAAAGTACTTCGTAGTTCAAGGAAAGCTGCATTTTTGCTATAAACAATTACAATAGTATAAAACCTTTTTTATTTACCAAATACCTCTTCTCAGTAGCGTACCAAGGGTAGGGGGTCGCCCCGGGCCCCCGCTTGGGAGGGGCCCCATCAACCAGCCCAGGGGGACCCCCACCAGCCTCATTTCCTTTTTTTTTGGTTGGAAAAGCAAGATTTCCTTTTTTTTTTCTTTTTTGGTTGTAAAGCAAGCGTAGGGGGCCCCCACCAGCCTCATTTCCTTTTTTTTGGTTGTTGAATAATGGAACTCCCGTCCCGAGCCCCCAAAGGCGTTGGTACGCCACTGCCTCTTCTATCTTCACGATATTTCGACAAACTCATCGTTTATCTTTTTCAAGCTATAAATAAAAAAAAAATTACATCATTTTTCTTTTAATACATATTTTGGAATGAATTAATTTGAAGAATCATTACTCTTAACAAATATGAATTTCAGTAGATGCAGAAATTCATAAATTTGGACTTTGGACAATAGATGCAGAAATTTATATTCAGAAATTTGTATTCAAAAATTTGCTTTTAAAAGCGTTATTACATTAATATTACTTAATAATGATTATGTTGTGTAACTTGCATCTTCACCATATTTGTTAAGAGTAATGATTCTTTAAATTAATTTATTTCAAAATATGTATTAAAAGAGAAATGATGTATTTCTTTTCTTTCTTTTTTTTTATTTATCGCTTGAAAAAGATGATAAACGAAGATATAAGATGTATTTGGCAAATAAAGAAGTTTTTATATCATGGAAGTGTTTAATTGCTCAAGATGAGTTTAAAAATAAAGTTACAATAGTACTTAACAATTAAATTGCTACTTACTGTATACGGTATGGGTAAACTGTACTCTTGGTGTATAATTTAATTAAAAGTATTCTTACATGATCTATAAGTCTTTTAAGAAATTTTAAGTGGAACTTTTAAAAATTCTCGTTAAATAATGCTCTAAATATATAAGTTATTACTTTGTTATTTATATAAAGGTGTACAAATTCTGTAAAGATGTAATAATCAGTAATCTTATATGCTTACCGTTTAAGTGGAATTAACCAAAAATAATTTTTATTATCAATTATGTTACTGCGACTACTTGACAAAATTACTTGACAATTAAATCTTGATACAAATCTTATTGTGTTTAATATTATATTAAAAAATATTTGTAATCAAAATTAATGTTGTAATTATATCTGATGCTACACCCAAATTTAGGACCTATGGTAGGAATTTGGCATTCCTAAGGGAATTATAACGTTTGTATTTAGAATTTTAAAAAATATTATTATTATTATTATTATTATTATTTTGTTCTTTGTTAAAAAAGCTGTCTTGGCCGCTGAGTGATAATTAACAACTTTTTCTGAAATCTAATTGCAAAGAAATGTAGCATTTAATTTACTAAATACAGAAAAATAATACCATTTTTTAGCATTGCTGTGAAAAATATATTAAATCTTTACCGATAGGTATTCAGTACTGATTGAAAATAAATTGGTTATAGATGAATAAATTGAATACAACTTCCTTTACATTAAAGTAATTTTTTAATGCATTAAGAACATATGTACAATTATAAAATGTAAAATGCCAATCGAAGAATTAAGTTTTCACATTAAAAAAAAAACGTGTTAATTGTCTTATATCATTGGTTTGTAAACTGTCCAGCGTTTTTTTAACCAAACTAGAGAATCTTTTCAGCAATTTAATAGTTGAAGAGAAAGTCAACATCAAGGAAAGTCTATACTAAGGAATTTAATATTTGATAGCATTTGATGATTACTTGTTCTGCAAGAAAACAGTGGAATGTGACTTGTGAGCGGCCAACATATCGTTGCTTTTGAATTTGGATTTACAGGCGCAGTCGCAAAGTTTCCCTTCGGTGCCATCTCGGAAGAGCTTGACGTGACACTCTCCCAGGCAGCCGGTCTTCCGTATGCACTCTGACATGCACCGTACGCAGAATGGGTGGCGGGACGTCTTGAATTCGTCGTACGAGTTTTCGTACATCTCAGGTGGGATGAGGCTGAACGATGCCACAACGCTCAGCACAGATAGAAAGGCAAGTAAACATAATATACGAGACATGGTTGAAGCCGTGCTATGGTCAATGTTGAAGTGTTGGAATAAACTTGGCCTCTATTTACTAGGAGAGGTGACTTCCCATTTTTGTCGAATAAAACCTATTGGGAAAATCCGAAACTACTAAATGGATTTATTTCTTCGATGCTATTGGCTGCTACGTTCCTAGAAGGCCGTGCTTTTGACGGTTTTTATGTTTCTAAACATTAAATGATTATTACCGAAGAACCAAAGTTTCCCGGATCCTGGCGAACGCTTTTATGGGATATTAATTTTAACTATCACATTAAAGTTAGCATCAAATTGTTTTCGACCAACTATCAAGTTTAAAATACTTTTTACAATGTAACTTTTTAGATTCTTACAAAATAATAAAGATTTCGAAATTCCGAACAAAATACTTCCAAATTTAACTGAAAGCTATAAAAAGAGTTAAAAAAACAGTGATTTCAGGTAGTTTGCTATTAAAGTAAGAGGAGGAAGGTTCGAGAGATAGGAAATTAAGAACGAAAAGATGAAAAATTTTAAATCTGATTTTGATTTTTCTTTTTTAATATTGATGCAGCAATCTTGTTTTCTTAATCTTCTACATAACAATATCATAAATAAACCCGAAGGATTTTATTTTAAAGTAATATTGCCAGTGACGAATCCTAACTTTTGTTCCTATGGTTGGTAGAAAAATTCTTTATAATTAGTTTACCGTATTAGTCATAGTAAAGGAATGTTTCGACTTACAATGATCTTTAT
>JAFIDM010000001.1:133509397-133527426 GCA_023159025.1 Thereuonema tuberculata
TGCTGGCGAGGTCTATCCAGTGGGGGTTTTTGTTCCCTAAACAATCGATCCGAATGCCAGGGACCTGGCACAAACGATTTCTATAGCAGGGCACCAGTACAAAATTTTGCAATCTTTTTCATGCAGTCCATTTTTCACGTAAGCATTGCACATAGTTCTCGGTCTCACTAACACGGCTACAAATAATTCCGAGAGCCACAGAGTAAGGGGACCCGTAGCAGTACCTCAGTACAAACGCAATGTAACTTATCTATTACTTCCCATTTTTTATGGAATGAAGAGTGTTATTGCTAGGATACAAAAAATTTGCATGCAGAAGCTTGTGAACCTATGTGCATTTAAAAAAAAAATAGAACAAAGAAAAGGAAGATTTTTTTTTCACTTTTTATGGGCCAAGCCCATAAATACTATCTGATCCTATGATTATTCTGAAGACTATATATCAGAATAGCTTTATTGCAGAGCTGTAAGTTCTGAATTTAAAAGTTAAAATTGAATTTTTCCACTTGGAAGAATCAATTGAAGGCCTTCAATTAACTAGCAAAATAAACATGGATGAACTGTATGAAGAAGTTTGCATTTATAAGTACAGTTTACATGATTCAGACACTTCGAGAAACACAGCAGATATTTCATACTCACAGATGTGGATGAATGTATTTGCTAAGCATAGTCCAAGTAAACTGTCAGAACTGCTAAAAATTATATCATTTGTTCTTAGTGTGCTTGAATCAAATACTTTTGTAAAATGTGTATTTTCTGTATGTCCAACAAGTGAACAGACTCAAGAAACAGATGTTCAGTTCTCTAATGAAAAGTGAGCTGCAAGTTTCTACAAATGGGAATTTGACTTACACAGAATTCTATTTAATGGCAAAAGAAGATCTTGAACTTTTGAAGGCAACCAAGTATTCTTGGAAAAAAATAAGGCAACTTTTCTTTCAATAAAGAAGATAGTGTTTTTGTAATTAACACTAATTACAAAGTGTTGAACCAAATTAAAATTCTTCATAGCAAAAGAAGTTTTAAAATGCTTGAAAAGAATTTTTTTTTTTCTCTTTAAGATTATTTTTTTTATATCTCCCTCCCTTCATATGAATGTGAGTAGTCCTAATTTGAATATGAAAATTGAGGATATTACGTAACGAAAGAAACGTCATAAAACAGAGGAATAGGCTGTCTCATGAGGGGTAGACGGTGGAGTTGACGATAAGTTGAGTTTAAGTGGACATGAGTTCGAACGAGTTGTATTGTGTTGACGAGAAATGCGAGAAGGAAAAAAAAAGTATGATTAAGTAACCTAAAGTTAATAGATTCAGTTGAGAATCAATAGCAGTTTTATGAACCAGTTTAGAACTGATTATTAATATAGAGCTGGGCAGGGATAAATCCACTGAATAGTAATCCAGGACTATTTATTAAATTAATTCAATTACGTTGAATTTTAATTTCGTTGGAATGTGAATTCAACGCCGTGGAAGAGTTAAAGACAACTAATCCATTTGCGGGTGAAGATAAAAAGACTAATTTATTTGGTCGGACGAGACCAATGGAGATTTATTTAGACATCAACCCCAGACGATATCCCGGTGTAACTACGATAGACGAAGCAACAACTATTAAGAAGAATAAGAAATACCGTTGTCATAAGTGAAGACCAGGGTAGGCGAAAACTCAACAAGTTCAAATAAAGAGAAGTGTAACTTGGACTGAATCATTTCGTATCAAGGTGCGTTGGTGCAATTCTTATCCGAAGAACTTTCCAAAGAATTAAGTGAAATATTAGAAGATTAATTCAAGACTATTTCAATTAATGAAGGAAGCATTTTCCGTCTCAATTATTATTCGTATAATACGAAATAGTTGATATTTAGAATGCAGTTGACATTGACGCTAACAAGTAACTAAATTACTTCGAGTAATTATTGTATCCAGAACTCTCGAAGAATTAAATATAAAACTGTATTTAATTCAAGCTGAAGTTTTCTAGGTACTTGTGTACTAAAGCCACCGCAGCCGGAAGTGTCGTTATTTATCGTTGAATTTGCAATGGCTGGAAATAGTTGGGTTATTTTTCAATACATACATCCTGCAGCTAAGCCAACCTAACTTAACCTAACCTAATCCAAATGTAACCTTTGTAAATTGAACCTTAGGGGTGTAAATGTGAGCTAACCTAATTCTAACTGTTTTTGGTTGTAAATTGAACCTTAGGGGTGTAAATGTGAGCTAACCTAATTCTGTTTTTGGTTGTAAATTGAACCTTATGGTTGTAAATGTGAGCTAACCTAATTCTAACCGTATGTATACACGCCGTGGGCAAGATCGCTTCTCATGATTGGCGACACTTCCGGCTGCGGTGGCGTTAGTACACAAGTACCGTTTTCTAATATTTATGAATTTGGATTGAGAAGAATTCCTTTTGATATATGGATAACAAGCGTCGTTAGTTCCAGAGCATTATGGGACAGAGAAATCCGCTAAGCATTATGGGAAGAAGAAATCCCATGTGTGATATTTAAGCGCCATATTTGAAATTCAATGGAAAGTGAAGTGTTCATCGATAATTAAGCTCAAGTGTGCAGCGAAACCGATAGGCAGAATCTCAACGAGTAGTTGTCAACGCAGCGACTTCGCCAAGGTGAAAAGCCCAGCAGTGTCGACAAACTGTAAGTAGTTAAATATTTTCTTACTTCCATTTTGGAGGGTGCGACGCTGTTACTTCGACGAAGAAGAAATAATTACGGTGCAATACTGATACCGACAGAGTACATCGGACATTGACTATTTGTTAGGAAGTACAATTACGAAAGTATATTTATTCACACAAGAGTAGTATTAATACAGTAAAGCCTAAGATTAATTATTATTAAATATCTTTTTAGAGATTATAAAGATAGAGTGCATTCATACAATGCTGAAAGAAACCATTTATTATAGGTAGTGAGAAATCACACAAGATAGGTGAATTGCATTACTGAATGATTTATGTTAACACACAAGGGAAGAGAAAGCCTGAATATATTCACATAGGTGAAATTTGGAAAGGTCATTCATACTTGATATTGAATTTTAGTGCATATGATGTGAACTCTCGCGTATGTGTGAACTTTGTAGATATTGTTTAAAACAATAACTATGCATATTATTCGCAGTAATTATCATTATCAAGAAGCGTGCAGATTATTATATTATTAGTATTCAAAGAATTACTTTGAGAACTTGTTTATTCTCCTTAGGATTTTTCGATTAAGAAAATAAGTGATAAGTATCGAGTTGATACCCATAAAGGATTTATTATTACCTTGAGAGCAGTGATTTCAAGAACTGTTACAGACTACATCAGATTAGTTTATTGTACATATATATGTCACTTGTAAATATTCATTGCAAGGAAATATTTTTAAATTATATGTAAAATAAATCATTTCATGATTTTACATTGGCTTCCCCTAATTTTCTTGTTACATTTCTGCTTATTACTATCCGTTCTGCACTTAATCGCAGCAGTTATATATCAAAATGAAGATACTTTCATAAGGCAATTCTGATCATTATCAAAATTAATAATATCCTTCAAATTTGCACATGATGCAAATCTTTTTCGTTACGATTAGTCGATTGGAATTTATTTAAAATTAATTTTCCGCAGAATTATGTTGTGATAGCAAGCAGGAACAATTTTTTATAAAGAGTTTATACCTTTCGCTAGTAGATGGAGCAGTAATTTAAAAAAATCTATTTTGGCGCTTGGTCAAATGATGCATAACACTATCCATATAAAAAGTGTCAGAGGGCATAATTTCAAGCTGTATTCTCTGTTTCAAAAATCCCTTTCCAAAATAATAAGATAGAGAGACTTCAGTGCTTCAAGATTTTCTACTCGTTCTATCTTTCTTTTTTTTTCTTGACTTTTTGGGTTGGGAAGGAGGGGGGAGGGGCTTCAGCCCCATTAGCCCCCTCGGTGGTTATGCAACTGATTGTACTGTATTTATATTGTAATCGTGGAAAGGAGAAGGATCTTTCAATAGTCTAATCTCGAGTCAATGGTTGCCAAATTATTTTCTTTGAGTTTTACCAAATAAGTTGAAAAACAAAACAACAAAAAAAAACAACCTAAAACTAAACACCAAAAGTTCTAAAATAAATGAAAAAGCATTTAACTAACCGTATTTTATAAGAAAATTCAGCCGTTCAACGGAAAAACAAAAAGACAAAACAAAAAGCTCTGCACTGTTTTCTGTCCGAGCAACCCCTCTTACAAATCACTGCCACAAGGCCAAATTTCACATACAAGGGAGGGTACTAAATGTAAAGCAGAAAAGTACCAAATTTCATTAATGATTTGCTAAATTCACCAAGCAGGGCGAGAATCACCAACTTTTGAACAGTTCAGGGATGCAATAAGGAAGATTAAATCATCGAAGTTGAGTATTGCTGAGAAAATAATTATTGCCTTTTTCTTAAAAATTCAGAATGATTTTATAAAAATAATAAAAAAATCAATTGTGATCAATTCCTGTTTCGTTTAATATGCGACGAATAGGCCTAAGACATGAATGAATTTATAATGAAAGTAATAATTCATTACAATTTTGCTCGGTTAAAAACATTTCAAATAAATATACTTTATTTTATCTGTATTTACAAGATTAAAAACATTAATGAGACACAATAAGAATTATTTTTAATTTTCTACTTTTATTCATTGAATTGATTTTTTATTCTCATCTGATTTTCCAAACTTATTTCTTTAATTGAAGCAGTTTTAACTTGCTTTCCTATATAAGTGAGGTTCATCAAATTACTCACACAAGTTTAATAAGTACGTTTGTCCGATCGCCCTAATAACGTTTGAACCCATGAATCTTCTTCAATCTTTTTACACTTGGCAAACATATTTAAAGATGCCAAAAATTATAAGTATTTGAATCGTTTTGCATTCCCCAATTTATTCTTGTTTTTTATTTTTTTGTTTTTAGTCTTTCAGGGATCATTTTTTCCATCTTGAATGACTTATTCTCCCCCTCGTCCGCCTTTTGAATTTTGCACTGGCCGCATAGCCCTGGATGAGGAGAGCTCAACGACCGTCCCAGGGTCTCAGCTTAACTCAAAAGGCATCTTAATTTCAATTACGTAGTCTATTATGTAAAATAATTACTTCTGGAAATCCTATTAATATTATAATACTCTTTTATTCCACAATATGTATGAGTTGATTACTTTCCTGTTTACCCTTTAAAGGAATTTTATTCTCATGATTTCCATTCTTGTGGTCAAATACCTTTTGATGCAGCCGTAGTGCTGCCCAAGGTTTAGAATTCCACAATTTAACCTTGTTTTTTATTTTCTTATTTTTAGTCTTTGAGGGGTCACTTGTTCCATCTTGAATGACTTATTCTTCCCTTGTCCGCCTTTTGAGTTTTGCTAAGTAGATCTGGATGAACAGAGTTCAAAGGCCGTCCCAGGGTCTCAGCATAACTCAAAAGGCATCCTAATTTCAATTATGTATTGATTATTTTCTGTTTACCCATTAAAGGATTTTTTTTCCCTCTTTATGATTTCCATTCTTGTGGTCAAATACCTTTTGATGCAGCCGTAGTGCTGCCCAAGGTTTTGAATTCCACAATTTAATCTTATTTTTAGTCTTTGAGGGGTCACTTTTTCCATCTTGAATGTCTTATTCTTTCCCTCGTCCGCCTTTTGAGTTTTGCTCTAGCCGAGTAGCCCTGGATGAACAGAGCTCAACAAGCTCGAAACTGCCGTCCCAGGATCTCAGCTTAACCCAAAAGACATCCTAATTTGAATTGTTTTTTTGTTTTTTTTTTTGGATGTGGGTCGGGAAAATAGCATGAGAAGGTGATAAAAGCATCCCATAGAAAAACATTAGAGACGAAATAATGATATACATATAATGATTAGTTAAGTTAAATAAAACCCTAGTGAAAATAACTCATGCACTAACTTTTCTACTATTTGTATTACTCAGATGTTATAATCTTTTAAACTTTTATGCTTCAGTTTCACACATTTAAAAAAAAAATAGCATTGTAAGGAAACCATTTGTTTTAAATTCATTCAGGAACTATCTTTGTTATTTTTTTTAATTACCCAAAAATAAACTTTCTACGTTTATTTTTATAATACAAAATATAATATTTTATTATAAGGTGATTTTATGTAAGATATTAATAATATTAACTTTGGTAATATAGTTAATATCTGATATTGCTGTACATTGTATCTTCTTGTAATGGTATGTGCTATTTTAAAATTTATAAATTTTTAGATTCATAAGTTTTTAAATTTATATCAAATAATTTTATTCCCGACGTACAATAGTATCTTTAAGCTTTCTAATTGATTAACATAGGCGAACTGATGCTAGCAGTGAGTCATCAAATATCTGTGGAAACGGATAATTTTCTTCTCAAATGACTTCTCGAACGAACAAAGCATGTTTGCTATTAAATTATTATTCGCAGAAATATCATCAGTCGTAATTTCTATTTATAGAACAGTTCAGGGAAGCAATAAGGAAGATTAAATCGTGGAAGTTGAGCAATGCCGAGAAAATAATCATTGCCTTTTTAAATATTCAGAATGATTTTATAAAAAATAATAAAAAAAATCAATTGTGATGAATTCCTGTTTCGTTTAGTTGTCATTTAGCTTTCTTACAATAAGTGTTTTATAACAGCAGAATAACGTTATGCAAAACATATAAACTTTATATCATAATCTACATATTAATGATACAAAACACATCTTCTTTTTATCTTCGCAATATTTCGCAGTTTATTCTCTTTTAACCGCTTCATCAGGCTTAATATATGGAAAAACTTTTCGTAAGATACAGTAACGAATCTGGTAATCTACATATATAAAAGTAATGTCTATCGTCCCTTCTATAGTAATTCAATTTATTTAGAAATGTTTGTAGCAAAACTCTTAGATAAATCTTACATAAATTGCTTTTAAGTATGATTAATGTTTAAGGTGAACAATTTACTTTTATCAGGAATTAACGTTGAAAAACAGAATCATTCATAAAAGTTAGAACATTGTTTCAAATAGTATATTCTAGAGTGTTCATTCTATCATGAAGTAGATGTACCATATAATTATTAAAAATACAATAATTACTAAAATTTTAAGTGTTATTGATATTGTTACTTATGCCATTCTGGAGTAGCCGAAAGTTTAAAGAAGTGACCTGATAGGCCTAAATCCTGGAGATGGTTTGAATGTTTTACTTTCGTCTTCTACGTAGATATAATATGGTCTGCTGTTACAGTGCTTCCCGGACAAATGCTTCTTTGACTAAAGAGTGCGAATAAATTTCCTCTAAATTGAGGGGAAGATAAAATTGGTAGCATGCTATTAAAAATAAAGTTAGCATGGTTAAGGACAGTATCTCCTTAATTGTCTTTGTATAAGTTGTATGTATATTGTAGGGGAGGATGATGTACCTTTGACCAGGTTGCATTGTGCTGCTATCTTGTATTGTTTATTAAAATTAAATGTATAGTTCCATGTATTTATCACTCAGAGTGCTGATGTGGATGTTATGAATGCTAGCACATGCTTTACATTTTCAGACATTTATATCATTTCTATCATGAAAAGTAAGTGATACAACGACTTTTTGTTATATTGTTTCTCTTGTTCAAGATAATTTAGATTTCAATTTATCAAAGCTTACCTTTACCCTTGAGCTTTTTAAATAATTTAGTTTTACATCTTAAAACCCTAAGCTGTGATAACACCCAAGACATAATGTTAGCATGTTGATCCTTTGACCACATATACACTATGTATTTATATCTTTGACCAGTCAAACGTATAACTGAACTTTCTAAAGAGTTCTAAATGAACTTTTTAATGTCCCTTTATTTATTATTCATTTATATTATTTTATTAACGAATGGTAAAATAATACAATATGAATTAAGTTTTAATGTGTGTAAAAATTATAACATTAAAAGAATGATAAGGCGACACACATACAAGTTATAAATTGGATATATTTAAAAAAAAAAGTAATACCTAGCAGTTTCGAGCAACTTTACGTCAAGTCAGGTTATCATCGGCGCAAACATATAATTCTCAAAAGAATAAGCTCTTACATACAGAAAGTGATGAAATATTCCAAAATTTTTTGGTTATGTAAAACAAGGTAACCCGGATGAATCGAGTGCATTGCATTATGTCAGTCTGGTGGTGATCTGTGAATCAGATTGTAAACAACCGTTACCTAAAAAGACTTGGAGATACCAAAACATTGAAATTTGTAAGGATTTATCCAAAGGACTATCAAATTGATTTTTCAGATGTCTTATTGAAACTTCCAGTTCCAATGATGTTTGCCCGGCAACAGGAACTTCTGCGATTTGAAGGTATTTTTATATGATGTAGAAAGAAATCTGCTGTTGTTAGTCACGAAATGCGTTTCTATTTTCTATTATGTGTTTATTTCTTTCGTGGTCACAGGTACATTGCGTATGTTTTACCTTTGACCATTTGTCATGTTTTTTAGTTAACATTTATTCATTCTAGATAAGTTAAACTAACAGATTTAAAAGCATTAAATGTGTACTATAAGAGCCAGACTTTGTTTTGATTAAAAAACGTAGATATTAGAGTTGTAAAAAAACATTTAAAAAACAATGATCAAAGATATACCATCCTCCTCTCTCTATATTTTTCAATGGATTACTTCCTCTTTTTTGAAGGAGATCAGTTTAGTTTAAAGATGCCACTTCGTATATCGACTTACGAATTACTTTTGTGTCCAACTTCTTCCTGTTTTTCTACTAACAACTAACACATTACTGATAACTTTTGATCCAGTGAAAGAATCTTTTTGAAATTTCAAATACCTAAATTAACCGAATAATTTTGCAGGTACCGGTAGGCATTTATATATTGTATTATTATTATAACAAGTAACATTAAGTTTAGATCTTCTGTTAAAAATAGCACATTTAAATAAAAAAAAATAACATTGTATTACGTGAAATTACATATCCTGTTAGATATCCTGTTAAAAAAAGATATTATTGAAAAATTATCTATTAGATGAAAATTAATGATATTAAGCTTATTCCAAACAATAAATTGACAGTGATAGGTGTTTAATAAAATGACACAATCTACTGTAGCATATTTTGTAAAATAAATATCTATTGAAATTAAACTTCAAATCAGCTTTTAACAAGATAAATTAATGCTTTTAGACAGTGTCAAAAGCAAAGCGGCCCCATAGTATGCACAATTTTATAAACAAAATGTGTTCAGAAGGGTCGATATTGGGGGGACGTCTATCACCGTATTCCTCTTTATCGGAAGCGATCACTTTTGATCCCCCAACTTCCGGTCAGGGAGTGGTATACAGGTCTGATTTTTTTTTGTAAATGGTCACCTACTTTTTGATGCTGAACACAACGGTGAAGGTTTCATTCTAATATCTCTAACCGTTTGGACACTACAGAGTGTGACATCCTTCAAGCATAAAAGCAAGAGCGGTCCCCTATGTTTTAGGCAAGCTGTAACCTAGGGGCCGCTAAACATGATAGAGACGGGTCAGCAGGTTCTCTAGAAAGAGTTAAATTAAATTTTGCATTATGATAAAATATCAATAAAGGTTGTAAGTAAATGTTGTAAAGCTTTTTTTTTTTTGTTAAAGTGATTTTATACTTATTTTCAAAATTAAACATTTGTATTAATAATTCAGAATTTAAGAATATCTTATTTTTTTCTTAGGATGTAATCAGGGCAGAATAATTCAGTATTTTTTTCTGTTTGTTATTTCCTAGAATAGTGCTTCTATGGATTATGATATCTATAACCCTCGATACTAATGAAGGTCTCGCATTAATTGTTTATTACATTCGATTCAGTTTGCTGACTCATTTGAAATATAAAAAAATAAGTGATCCTATTTTTATAACTAAATATTCGTTTAATCTACTTTAAAAATAAACCTGTTAGTTTTGCAAGTCATCATTGACTGAGATTAGTTTAGTATAGATGCAATTCATTTATAAGCGCTTTAAGCAGCATAATTTCATTATTTTAATTATTCCAGAATAAATTAAATTGTCTTCGTGAACTAGAACGCCTGAATTTGTCATTGAAAACTGTTGTTCAAAAGCAATGTGTTGTTTTATAATTGTAACTTGAAACCATCTTAAAAAGATGTTACGCCTTGTATATCAGGGATTGAATCAATTGGTGAGGTGAAAGATTTTTTACATAAATATCAAGTCAGGATACTATTTCTTAATCTTTTTGGAGGTGCCACCTCCTTTTTAGTTTTATTCAATTGGCGATGTCCGTCCCTCAATGAGCTCTGTGTATCTTCGAAAAAAAAAAACAGAAAAATTATAAAAATTTATATAAAATCATTTTCATGTTTTCTCATTGGATCGCGACTCATCAAATAAATATACTTTATTATGTTTATGTGGGTGGCAGGGAAGCCAAGCACTGCGATCGGAGGTCTATTGTACTAATTCACAGAAGTAAAGAAAGACTGAGAAAGTATGGTGGGAGAAGTGCAGGGAAATTAGAGAATCCCGAGATAACCTGCCCAGTGAGGATCGTCCACCATCACGAAACCCACATGAGAACCGAACCCCCTACTCAGATGAGAGAGGCCAATGTCATAGCGACACAGTAACAATGTCAACCGCGCGGCCAATATATTTTACTTTGAACAAAATTAAAATTGGTATCTTGTAAGACGCCTTCACCTGTTGGTGAAGCTTTGTTTTTTGTTTACATTTTAGTCACCAATTTCGACTCCGGAAGTAGCAAGTTTTGACTGCAGATTTCGACTTTGTAAGTGAACTTCCATTAAAAATTATTATTTTCACTGATAAATTATTTACTTTATTTTTAGAGAAATGTCGCATGTTTCAAAGATTTATTTATTCTTAAAAAGCGATATATTTCTTCTTATCAAAAATTGCTATCGGTTTGTTTTTGTATTTTTTCAGATTATAAATAGTATTATAAGAATTAAAATTAAAAGAACTATAATACTTTCAATATTACTTGTAATAAGTCTATCTGTATGTGAATAATATTTTAAATAATCTCTGATGGAATTGTTAAGTGTGGCAATTTTCAAATGTGTATAACCTAAATTTACTAAGTATTTTGTTAATTTTTTATGTTTAAAAATTTATATATACATTTATTCCTGCTTAATTTCTGCTTTTTTTAATATATTCTTATAAAAAAATAAAAAAACAATCCTGACTCTCTCGAACCGTAAGTTAATATTCTCTGCATAAGCAGAGAATTTAAAAGTATCCTAAAATCAGGTTTTTAATCATTTTCAACTTATAAATTACTTACCAAGAACAATATTTGAATTAATAAATACAGATATTAAGATTTTTGATTTTACAAATTTCAGGAAAAACTCTCAATCACTAACAATAACTGTTGAATTTCATAAAATTTAGTGATGTCTTCTAGTTTTTGAAAAAACTTTTTGATCCAATGGTACTGACACAGCATAAAAATTTAGCCTGATCATTTAAGTTTTATTTTCTAAATTAATTACAAAAATTACACAGTTCTTCTCTTCTAACAAATTTTTTAGAAGAGATTAATTTTTGAAGTGAAATATTATTACACTTCTTGGCTCTGTAAATCAAAAGTTTTAAAGACAATTGAGCAAGTCAGATTATGTAAAACTTTTAAAATTTTTTACATAAGTCTTTGGGTATTCAACCTATTTTTCTTACATTGTTTTAACTTTGCTTTTTAAATCCTATATCTTTTATCCACTCCAAATTAACGATGACTTGTTATTTTTGTACGTTGCACTGCAAATACATTGAGTTCTTTCGTTTTGTCCATTGATAAGAGTAATAACACATTGACCAAAACGCTGCATTTTCTGGCATTTGTGGTAACACATCTTACAGAACGGGTAGGTAGGAGATGTCGCTCTTTGATAATGTACAACAGGTATAGGATTTCCTTCTGAGAAAAGCAAATTCTCATGTCTTAAAATAATTAATAAAGAAAATACGAAATGAGCTGAGAAATTCATGGCGTAAAGAAAATCGGTATTTGATTGCGAGCATCGAAACTGTGACGTAAGAGGAATTGTATATCACTCTAAAAGATCCTTTACGAAATCACCTCATTGCTTTTTTATTGCAATTAAGAAGAGTAATGGGTCTAATTAAAAGCTGAATTATTTACAAGCGTTTATATTTTGTTTACGATATTTAATTTAAATAAGTCAGTTTTTATTGATTATTAAGAATTAAAAACATTGAAAGTAGTAAGAATTTTTCGGTATCTTAATTCGTGATATACGTATGTTTATATTTATTTATTTATTTGAATAATTAGTTGTTGTTAATTAACTTTTATTTCGACATCAAATATATATATATATATATAAAGAAATACTAACTGAAATTCTAAAGGGAATATATCCTTGAAATAAATCTAATAATAATTATAATAAAAATGTCTGTCTTAATGTCAGCCTGTATGTCTATTATTCTTAGTTAATTGCACTAATAAGAATAATAATGTTATTGGTAATATTTTACCTACAAATTTGATTTTCGAAAAAAATGCAAAGTTTCATCAAAATTTATTCAACATTACATTAATTGCCATCGCTATTAAATTGAAGTCTTATTTACCTTAACCCATTATTTTACTGAAATTAACCTTCTTTAGTGATCATATTTTGAATACTATTGCAGTTAAAACTCTGAAACTTCATAAAACAAGTTAAAATTTAATGAAATTAAATTAGTATAGTTTTCATATTTAAAAGTAGTTTAATTTACAATTGGTAGTTTCAATCTGTATTATTAAAGAACAATGTGTGTGTGCATGCGTACATCCGGCAAACAATGGAATTTCACAACAATTCGCACGCGCGTTACCTGGCAACAAGAGTATTGATGCACGGTCAACTGAACTGCGCAAATCTCCGACTGTTACAAATGGATTTCAATATTGTATTGCATGTATGATTTAGAATTTAAACCTTATTTTTCGTATTAAAACTAATAAGTTTTAATTAAGTTTTAGTTTTCTTGATGTAATTTGTTTCTAATAAATAAAATGCTTGTTAATGTTACATATGAGACTTCACGAGCAGCCATCTAGTAATAATAATTTACAAAGCTCGACAAAAATATTTGTTATTGTTTTAGAAAAATTTTGGATATTGAAAATTATGAAGCCATTCAGAATGGCCTTTATTTATTCCTGATTTTTGCAATTTTACAGTAATTTCAAGAGTCAAAATCTTTCAAAGTTGAAAATTCTAATCTTTGACACCATTTTCCCTTTTTTTATATAACTATTTAGGAAATAAATAAAAGTTTCTTATTAGAAACATTTAGCTAGTTTCTTTATTATATTTTAACTGTTAATACAATAACTTGTCAGTAGATTGTTTTTTATAACATCGAAAACAATATTTTTCTTATTACAAATTTGGAATTATTATTATTTAACTTATCAATTTTTAATAAAAATCCATTTTAAAACTGAAACTACACGGCTTTCGCATTTTATTATGGACAGTTTCATATTTTAAATTATGTTAGTATAACATCTAAGATACAAGTTGTAGAAAACTCAGATAAAGGAAGAATAATAGCACAGAGGGTTTAGCTCCACATTTAATAACTCGTGGTTTAACTGTGGTCAAGGCGGTGGCCTAACATGTGGCTGATACACCTGAACCCGAGTTCGAATTCCAGAGTCGGTATGAATGTAACTTTCTTCTTCTGTGTTTGATCTATTTCTGCTGGTACAATGTGAACAGCCTTCTAAGGTGTACCTTGGGTAAAGATTGTTCGGCTAAAAGCTCAGAGATTTCGCCCCTCGTCGAAGCCAAAGGCAATAAATGCTAAGATCCAGAGCGTTGCTCAAAAAAAAAAAAAAAAAAAAAAGGCAAACACTAACTCCTTTGTCATCAATATTAAACTAAGTTTATAATATACCTTTTGCAGTACGTTTCTAAGCATATATTTACATTATTTATTTTTTGTAGGTAAAAAACAAATATATTAACTATTAATTAAAAATGTCAGCAATGTAATTGTTTACATTGAATTTTATTTATCTCATAAGATTATTACAAATCATAATAATAATTTTATCAAAATAAGTTGAATGTAGTGAAGTTGAACGAACTTTATTATTTTTTCCAACACATATCTTGAAGTGTTCGGGGATGATACAGGAAATACTCTCATTCTGAAATGAAGAATACGTAAATTAATGTTTTAGAATTTATTTTATTATTTTTAGTCAAAATGGAAAGAAAAGAAAATGAAATTATTCAGATTGTTTTCAGCTGTAAAATGTCATTATTAGGGCCCGGTTACTTTTTATAACAAAAATCTTCGATAAAGTTCGACCCTCGCGAATTCCGTGCGCAGTTGGAGGAGGAATGTGCTTCAGTGCGACTTACGGCACCTGTACGACACCATGCATCATCGAGTTACCGCCTGCCTGAACATCAGAAGGAGCTACACAACATATTAAACCAAGTGGAATAGCCATGTTTCTCTTGTGTAGACCCCTTTTAACTTGTGTTGATACATGATGTACAGATCACTACCTATCTACAATTTGTGTTTCCTTTGGACGTGGATTTCATAAGTTTCATGCCTCCTACGGGGTGTTTCAATTTCTCTGTCCAGTAGTGTATTGCTCAGTAAAATAATTTGTCTTAAATAAGAAAAAATGAAATGTATTTATTTCAACTTTACATTTCAGAAAAAAAAATGATTATTTTTTCGAATAATCCTAGATCCTAGTTATAACAGCAACGTACAGTTCTTAAAATCTTCAGTGAATTTTTCTTCTCTTCGGTTATAAGAAAAAATACTATGGGGAATTGACTCTTGACTGGACTAACGAAATAAATAAGAATTATATCTCAAATAATTTTACTAATGCTCAAAGTTGTTTTAAAGATTACATTCCCTCTAGCATAAGAAGAAAAATCAATAAATTGTTACAAAATTCGAACAAAATCGTTAAATGAGTTTTTAAGCGTGCTTCAATGCAATTTAAATCATAAAATTTCGATACAATGAAATTTAGGAGCTAAATTACCAAAAGAAAGCAAATACAAAAACACTGAAACAACAAGAAGTTGTTTATGAACTTCAAATTAGAACGCTTTACTCCTTGTGGTTAGAGAACTGCTTATGAAAGATTGAATAATTAAGCGAAAGTAATTTCCTAAAAATGAACAACTCATTAGTCAATATAATTAACGAAATGTGAAACTACGCAATTTCAGGTGAGATGAATAACAGAATGAACTCAATAATTAATACAAATCAAAGTAAAAAAAAAAAAGTATTAATAGGATAAAATGACTAATGAAAATGGAAAAGTTAAATGAAAAGATTGAAATTAATGTTAAAATGAATAAATGGTACAATAGTTACTTAAAGGTAAAAACAAAAATGAAGCTAAATATAAAAAAAAATAAAGAAAGAGCATCAGATCACAATAGTCCAAATAACTGTATATGAAAAATTTTGTGAATAATTAGCAATGATAAAATTTTTAACGTGTGTAAAAAGAGTAATTGAATTAAAAAAACAGCATAAATTGATTTTAAAAATATTATAAAAATATTTAATAAAATACTTAGCGTGTGCAGCCTTTCGGGCTCCTGCGGGGACCCTCCTCTTCAAAATAATATTTCTACAAATGTTCTAAGATTTATATATCTTTGAAAATCATTATATAGCGATAGCAGAGAATCAATCAGAAGCTGAATAGCTAATCAATCATATCATTTCAAAGACATATAAATGCTAGAACCTTTGTAGAAATATTGTGTTGAAGAGGGGCGACCGCAGAGGAGCCCGAAAGGTTTCCACATGCTAAGTATTTTATTAAATGATTTTATAATGTTTTTAAAATCAATTTGTGTGTTGTTTTTAATTCAATAAGGATAATTAGCAAATAATAAACCGTAGTGTCACAAAAAATTTGAAAAATATTTTGAATTCGTAAGAACCCTATTCATGGTAAATTCTAGAACTCGTTTGAATGAGAAGCATTCATTGAAAAATCGTAGAGCATTGTCTGGGATTGAACCTTCGTCTGTTGTCTTACTCCTAAATTTCCCAAACTAATGATCACCAAAGGACAAGACACTACATAAAACCGGAAACAGTATGTTAGTCGATTTTGGAAATGAGTAAGTGCTATTTCAGAAAACTACGGAAATATCATTCTAACACTGATTCTAGTATCATCTTAACACTGATGTCCATACCACTGATCGTCAGAATAGTTGACTACAGCTACAGAAGGCTAAAGTAATATATGAATTGCCTTTCTAAAATGCGAATTTATGTGAGTAAATCTATAAAATTTCTATTTGTAGGACATCGAATTATATCATTTTTTTTAAAAGTATTAAGATATAAATTAATGTTGTCAGTACAAATAATTAAACATTTTTTTGGATAATATCTTCTAATATATAGTGATTACGAGAAAATGGGGGATTTGAGATAGAACTTTAAGAAGTAAGAAGTAAAATCGAATCAAATGAAATTAATTGTATCTACACATACAATTATTTAAAGTGATTAAAAGAGTACGTATGCAGTAAATGATATGCCGGAACTTACCATTTCAAGTTTACCCGAAATGCTGCTTTACCTTACAAATTCTGCAACTTTCAAATAGCCATATCGCGTTAACCAATCTGATTAGTAATCCTAATCACTTTATCGAATCTGATTAGTTATTGTAGTTACTCTACTTTATAGTTCAAAAAAGTGAATACTCTCATTCTCATTAAAACAAATATATTCATCACTGGTCTCCAGGAGAACTAGTTTTTCATTATCTAATTCATAAATAAAAGAAACGAAAAACACACAAGTTGATTTAAAAACATTAAATAAAAATTTAAAAATATATTACAAAAGCTCGAGAGCTTTTGAAGCCTTAGCGTCTTCCTGGTCAATCTGTGGCTACAATAATATCTTGGTCAACATTTAAACACACAGTGAGTAAAAAAGGTAAATGTTCAATCATAAAAGTTTTGAATCCCTGGATGACAGGTCGAGTCAACCAATGGATAGGAAGGTCCTATTAGCAATGCGGGAACAAGGAGTTCATCGAAGAATCTGTTGAAGGATTTGATTGGAGAATTATCTAAAGTGGGATCCCTCTTGCGGATTAAAAAGGAAACTGTTTTTTTTCGAAGTAGAGCAATTTTGTGGAACAAAGAAAGTACTAGAAGTAAAATGATATTCTAAATAATGGCGTTACTGCAAAAGATCTCAAAAAAGTAAAATAGATTAAATAAAATATAAGAACTTTTAAGAAATCGAGGCAATTTTGTGGTTTAGTTTTTCTTTTAGTTTCTTTCTGATTTCAAAAAGTATAGAACTAGCTAAGTAATATTTAATGTTTAAATTGGGAAGCGCTGTATTATACGATTCAATAATGTAGATATTGATATAATATGATTTTACTTTCCTTTTTAATTGTGTAAAATTTGATTATGAGAGACAAATATTACTTCTGAATTTATTACATCCTGATATTGTATGGCCTTGTGATATAAGCTTACTTGTACAGAAACCGATATATAATTATTTTAAAGACTTTACTAACATAGTGTAATATAGTGGATTTATTTAAGTTAAGTGGGAAGTTGTTCGTCGCTGTCTCGATAAAGGATTAAAAGGCAAAAGCAAAAGAAGAGTTAAATGGACTACGTTAGACAATAAATGACCACCAGATGAATAAAAACAACTAGGAAAGCATGCCATGCGTAATCAGTCTCTGAGCCAATCGGAAGCAGTCTTGGACTTTACTGACTAAGGAGAGTGGCACAGGATGACACCGGATATAGGCGAGTTGAGAAACTGTCGCATGAAAGAGTTCTTCAGTGGTATTCGCGAGCACTATCTTTTCCTTTCTGTTTTGTGAATTCTCGCAGGACATATGCGGTTCACTGTGTTGGGAGACGCCCG
>JAFIDM010000001.1:133529546-133550757 GCA_023159025.1 Thereuonema tuberculata
AACGTTGACAGTTTCTTGATGTGTCTCAAACTGAGCAAGAAAAGCTTAAGGATGCATCTGGGAACAGTTTTTTCTGGCTTCATATTATGCTGAAGGTTGTTATGAAATCCAATAGCATCTCATATCAATCACAACTGAACCTTTAATAGGACATTTCTCACATTTTATTTGCCAAGAATTCATTTGAAAGCATCTTTCTTTTAAAGTCATCTCCTCCAAGCCACCAGTATATTTTCCCGTGAAATACCTTTAAAACGTTGACAGTCTCTTGATGTGTCTCAAACTGAGCAAGAAAAGACTGGGGATACATCTGGGAAAAGTTTTTTCTTGCTTCATATTATGTTGAAGGTTGTTTTGAAATCCAATAACATCTCTTATCAATCAGAACTGAACATTTAATAGGACATTTCTCACATTTTATTTGCCAAGAATTCATTTGAAAGCATCTTTCTTTTGAAGTCATCTCCACCAAGCCACCAGCATATTTTCCCGTGAAATACCTTTAAAACGCTTACAGTTTCTTGATGTGTCTCAAACTGAGCAAGAAAAGCTTGGGGATGCATCTGGGAACAGTTTTTTCTTGCTTCATATTATGTTGAAGGTTGTTTTGAAATCCAATAACATCTCTTATCAATCAGAACTGAACTTTCAATAGGACATTTCTCACATTTTATTTGCCAAGAATTCATTGGAAAGCATCTTTCTTTTGAAGTCATCGCCTCCAAGCCACAAGTGTATAATACGACAACGTAATATGAAGCAAGAAAAAACTGTTCCCAGATGCATCCCCAAGCTTTTATTGCTCAATTTGACACACATCAAGAAATTTCAACGTTTTAAAGGTATTTCATGGGAAAATATACTGGTGCCTTGGAGGAGATGACTTCAAAAGAAAGATGCTTTCAAATGAATTCTTGGCAAATAAAATGTGAGAAATGTCCTATTAAAGGTTCAGTTCTGATTGATAAGAGATGTTATTGGATTTCAAAACAACCTTCAAGGAAATATGAAGCAAGAAAAAACTGTTCCAGATGAATCCCCAAGCTTTCCTTGCTCAGTTTGAGACACATCAAGAAACTGTCAACGTTTTAAAGGCATTTCACGGGAAAATATACTGGTGGCTTGGTGGAGATGACTTCAAAAGAAAGATGCTTACAAATGAATTCTTGGCAAATAAAATGTGAGAAATGTCCTATTAAAGGTTCAGTTCTGATTGATAAGAGATGTTATTGGATTTCACAGCAACCTTCAACATAATATGAAGCAAGAAAAAACTGTTCCCAGATGCATCCCCTAGCTTTCCTTGCTCAGTTTGAGACACATCAAGAAACTGTCAACGTTTTAAAGGTATTTCACAGGAAAATATACTGGTGGCTTGGTGGAGATGACTTCAAAAGAAAGATGCTTTCAAATGAATTCTTGGCAAATAAAATGTGAGAAACGTCCTATTAAAGGTTCAGTTCTGATTGATAAGAGATGGTTTTACTTTTCTTTTCCCACATCAAAAGAAGGTTCCTGATGCAATTAATAGCAGGGAAAAGATGGAATTGAGTTTTAAAATAGCAGATTTCTTGGCCTGGTTGCATTTGTGGATCGTCCATTAAAGCTCTCCTGAGCCAACTCGTAGATAGTTAAATATTGCAGATATAGTTTACTCAGCACGGCGTTGGCGGTGAAAAAAAAACTTCTACAGACATTGAGAGTTTGATACAGAGCAATACAGAAAATGAAAATACAGAGAAATAAATTAAATGTGGGCAAGCGATGTAATATAGAAGGAAGGAAAGGAGAGGAAGGGTTGTAACTAAATAAAGCACCTGGGCGCGAACAATTTTCGTGACATACCGAACAGAAATATATATCATATGTACTTTAGTTGGATTTAATTCCTATAACTTCTAATTGCCGTAGAAATTTTAACATATCAGCATTCTGAATTACATTTATTGGTGATCATATTAAAAATCTCTTTAAATGGATAATTAACTATGTAAAACAAATTAAGCCGTCGTGGTAAATACCTTCAAATGAAGTCAATTCCATACATTGTATTCTTTATTGAATCTAAATGTGTGTCAGTGACATCTTTCATTGATTGTGAGGCCGTCGTTGCATCTTCTTCCTTCTTCTGTCTATTTACCTCTTCACAAGAAATGCACGTACAGATACTTTTGGATGGACCAAACTTTTGGGAAAATCTGGAGTGAGCATTGCAATTTCCTTTAGCAAGGCAATCTCCGTAACATTTATCAAAGAACTGTTTTGCGTCTTCTGGGGTGTATTGAAGGGCTAACTGCTTTTCACTGAGAAATACAAGCAGACAGCACACAGCGAAAAATCGAAACTTGGAAGCCATGTGCAAGCAATGTGTAAGGTTAGAGATTGGGAGATTTTTTTATTAAGATAACTAAATAACGGAATAAACAATCGTTTTAGGCATTTTGCCTAAGTTTATGGCGATGTAAACATTCCATCTTGGTAAATAGAAGCATTTACGACATCATTCCAAACATATTTGGAAACCTTACTACCGGATGCCATTAAAGTAAAGTAATAAACGAATCACAGTGATGTGTTAAATGTATTTCAAACAAAACAACTATTTCCTACAAAAAAATCCTTTAATATGTAATTTTAAAGATTTACTTAAAGTTTCAATTACTCAAGATGTAATTGTAAGCTTCATCTTTCTTCTTTTAACTTAAATATCATAGTATTTGTAGTTTTATAGAATTTACTAGTTTTACTAGTATTTTTAGTTTTACTTCAGAAAACTTAAATATAGTTTTTTAATTTTGAGCCTTGTCTTTTCAATGTCTTATTTGTTTATTTTTTTGCCATTTGTGGCGTTGTATTGTTATTATATTAAATATAATCAAACCAATATAAATGTAGATAGAAATAATGAATAAATAATAATTAATCATTTTTAATATTTTCCAGTTTTTGACTTTTTATATTTTATTTCTACTACTACTCGCGAATAGGCCCCAAGGGACCATGCGCTAGCACCCCCCCCCCCTCCGACAACGTCAGGACAAGGCTAGGAAATCAGAGACGAGAAGTCTGTTCCCGTCGAGGATACACTCGAGAGAGTAAGTCCCAGGGGGAAACGGACGAAACACAGAACAGCCATGCCACGACTGGGATTTGAACCCAGGTGCCGGCACACTGGCCACACACGGCAGACCGCCGTCTAGACCGTTCGGCCAAGCCGGCACGGCACTATTTAATTTCTTTATTTATTTTTTATTTTGTCAGTGACAAAATATATTACGATTATTTACGATTTCGGTTCAAACTGTCCAAAATGTCCAGTCTAATTTAATTTTTTAAACTGATTTTTTAGCGATATGGTTGCTGTGTGTGCGTGTGACACTGACTGCATGCTCAGAGTCGCCTGAATCTGCAAAATGTGGATCTAACATATATTAAATGAAATCAGTGCAGGTATCGTTTTTACTTTGCAGAACAACTCTGCAAAACCATTTGTTTACTAATGGTGTGTCGTGTCGAAAACTGTACTTGAACCTTAAATAAATGAGTTTTGCGTGCCAATCACTTTTAACGACTAGGTTTGATAGATTGCAAATTGTACCTCATTGTTTGGTTTTGTGTTTCCTACAAATCTGTGAATCTATTTGTTATGTTTTTATGTTGATTAGCCATTCTTCAATAGCCTTTGTCAATATTTTATTACAAAACTATAATTGTAAAATATTAAATAATAAATAGAAGCATGACACAGTTTGTTCTATTTTATATTGTATTGCTTTTGTACAAATTCTCAAATTAATTGAAATTTCTTGTTAATAATAGTTCTGGTTCAAACTAAAATTAATTTTTGAATAAAAAATATTCAGCACTCCATCTACTCACAAGTAATTGAATGAAATCTGTAAATTATAATAAAAATAATGTTCTTTAATATTTATGTCTAAATGTTTTAATGCCATTTGATTTCTAAGTTCTCAGCTGAGGCTTATTTTTTTTACATATAAAAGAAGATAATTGTTTTATACTTTGCCCGATGAAGTCTTTAAATTGAAAAAGACGAAATATTGCGATGGAAGATGTTATTAGGAGTAAAATAAAGGATGTTTTAGTTGCTTTTCCAGCTAATGAGAAACAATAAAGAGATCGTAAAAAAGTTATACATTTGATGGCCCAATATATCCGTCATCATGCTGGTGCCTGAATACGATACAGTATGTTGGTCACTTTTTATGTAAAATATTGTAGTTTGGTTCTGAAGTAGGAGTGAGACATGATACTACATAGGTCCGTTTTTTTGAGGGATTTCCTAACTCCGGGATGAGATATTATCTAGATATTCGGCCCAGTGCCTCGGGCCTTCTTCGGGAGATGTATAAATATCAATTATTTATATATCTCCCGAAGAAGGCCCGAGACACTGGGCCGAAATATCGAGATAATATTTCATCCCAGAGTGAGGAACTCCCTAAAAAAAATTACCTATATGGTATATAAAATATTGTTAAGGATCAGATTCAAAGACTGAGACGAACAGCTATTCTACGAAGAAAAGCTGTTCTACGAAGAAGTTTATTTTTTTCGTGGTGACTCTTGCTTAATTGTTCTTCAGCCGAGCTTTTATACAACTTTGAGAGTCATCTGACATTTCTAGAAAATCCTGGAATTTCTAAATTAGAACTTCCAAAACTTTCTAATTAACATAAAAAATAAAAATGATCTAGAACTTAGGAACTAAACAGTGATATATTCCAAACACTGGAAAGAATAGCAGAAAGACAGTTGTGATATCAGGCCGGGATTTGAACTGAAGACCCTATGCACCACTGCCGTGACATAACCAACTAAGACAACTAGCGCTGGTTGAAACCTTTACTTAAGTAACCTAAATGATAACATTTTCCCTTTCTTCACATGCGACCTCCTGGTCGTAATGACATTAACAAAATTGTGGATAAGGTCTTTGAATAATGCAAATGAATAATTTCACTTTACTGATTAAGAAGTAGCGAGAAAGTGTCGTACCAGATTGTCAATGGAATCATGAATTTTCATGATTGGCGAAATGTTCACGTCGGAGCACACGAACTACTTTAGCCTTTTTTGGACGTCGTCTGTGAGCATTTGGAAGATCGCTTGTCGGCTCGACTTCGTAGTTGACATCGGATAGTTGTCATCGTATCCGATAAAGTCCAAAGGATCGGCGAGGAAGCTTGTTGGAAAGGCCAACATATCGTATAGGTGTCAATACTCAGACGCGATCCCATGGGAGATAGGAAACTTCACGATACCGCAAATAACATTGTTGCTTGATTCGGCATTGAAACTATCTGATATGAAATTTAGCAATGTGGCGGATATCTTTGGCATGTTGTCTGACACCAGTAAGTTTAGTATGGTCTCCAGATTCATCCAATGGCAGCAAGGGTATCTAAAATCGTTTTTGCGTCTAATCCATAAACCAAAGATAAAGGGGAGAAGCCAGTGGTGTCTTATTTAGAGGTGTAAGCAAAGGTGATGAAGGGTAGTTGTTGTTGATTAGCGTCGATAAACATCAAGTTCGGTTAGGCGAGTGATAAGCGGACGTTGGGTGAACAATAATTCCACAAGCGTTCAGGAGATTCCGGAAGGCATTGGAGAGGAATGCTGTTCCACGATCACTGATGAGTTCTTTTGGACCCCCATACTTCAGAATAATGGATTTGAGAAGGAACTGAGCGATTTCTCTGGCCTTTCCTGTTGGAATCGCTTTTGTTTCGTCGACCTAGTCAGGTAATCGGTGCAGACGATGATCTATAAATTGCCCTTATTGGAGAGAGGGAATCATCAAGGAGTAATATGTTGAAAGGGATACTCTGAGACTAGAATAGGCTGAAGGAGACCGGCAGACCTTTGTGCGGACGTTTCCTTCGCTGACAGTAGAGAGTTTTTGCCCAGCTCACTATTCTAATACGGTAACGCTGAAGTCACATGACTGGTATTCTGCGCATGCGTCACTATATCGTAGAGGAAATATAGTTAATGTGACACGTTAACTTTCCTCGAATAGCGTATGGCTTTACGATAGGAAACACGAGTTCCGATAAACATGAGTTCCGACACTAGCGCTCCTGGTGACGAATTGTAGAACTTGAAGTCCAATCGATTTGTATCTATTTATTCGAAATTACCGATTACAAAAATGATTTTCACGATCGGAGGGCATCTTTTTCCTATGTTTTCGTGGATGCTTTCAGAAAACGATACATTAGTAATCAAAATCATTACAGAATTTCGGCTTGAAAATTTGAATCGGCGAGCGAGATTCAATCGAGATGGAATCTCGAAAACATATCGTCCTTGATCGAGATTTAACGAGACTGAATTATTTATCGAAACTGATAACAAAGAAAGACAAAACGATGAAAAAAAAAGAATATTTCCTATTTTAATTAATTAAAAACATTCTTTCATCTATTTGATGCATTGACTAAATGTATTTATAAAAATCAATGCTATTTTTTTCGTAAATAAACCGTAGGCATGATGACAACTGAGAAGTGTAAATTTTCACGTTATGGCAAAAACTCTCTTCATGACAGAGCCTGCTATTGTGGTTACCTTATTCGTTCACGTGACATTTGCGTTTCCCGTATATAAATCACGTTATGGCAAAAACTCTCTAGTATCTGCAAGAGGTGACGTAACTTTACATCTTGATACGGCCCGGACCAGAAAAATCTTTTGAGGATTCGGTCCCACATTCATACCAGCGGATATTATAAAGTCCCATCCAAGGATTACTTCATGAGGGCATAATGTTAGAACATAAAAAGAATGGAAATCGCGTACTCTGACTCTAGCCGTGCACTGTCTTAAAGGTGTATTTCTGCACAGTCGGACAACCATCAAGGGATGACAACTTTCTTTAAGCAACTTGCGGATAAAAGCTACTACTGAGTTCCTGCTCCGCAATGAACTGATTTTATCCTGCAGTGTACCTGTTTTAACTCTCATCTATCGGACAGGAACTGGGAATCAACGGAGGATTTTTAGCACGTTCGACATATCTACCGCCATGGTTCGCTAAATTTAGTTTAAGGGACGTTTGGAGTAGGGAGGTAAAAGCGTTCTACAAGCGGCAGGTGTTTTCGACCTTCTCCTTGTCTGAAGTGCTGGAGATCGGCGCGACTTGAAGCGGAGCTGGGTGGTGGAATTCTTCTGCTTCACGGCTTCTGGGCAGTGAGTAAAAGGTCGGCAATTGGCTTCGGCGGCTACTTGTCCATCACGGGTTGACTGACCATTTCTTCTGCTAGTCTTCTCCCGGGAAACAGGTCGTCGTTGTTGCAAATACCGTCAATACTTCCTAAGTGGTCAGCTTCCGACAGAGAAGCAAAGCGGCATATTATTGGCGGTTCGTTCTTCTTAAGGGTGTTGAGGACGTGGTTGGACAAGACGTTGAGACAAAGGCAACTGCCAATATGGGAGAGATCATCGTCTTTCTGCTGCTGGTGTTAGCACGTCTTGAACAGGGGCCACTGTTTTGACACTTCTTCTCTGACAATCGAACAAATGCCATCATTTGAATGTACAGTTGATTCTGGGGCTACGTCATCGGTTCCTCAGGTGAAGTGCTCGCATTTCTCTTGTAATCTCAATTCGTCGACATAATTGAAGGAAGCCATCAGTTGTTGCTTGCGGTATCCAATTTCTTCACGTGCGGCATCTGTGAATCCATTTGACCGCACAAACGAAGAACAGCTTCGAAGAATTGTCTCACTGGTTCTCCAACCTCTTTACTCGGCGATGGAGAAGCATTTCTGCCGTACCCTTCTTTTCACAAAATGCAAACGCCTGCCTAATCTCGGAATCGTTCCAAGAATGGATTTTGTGTTCGTGATTGATTAATTTTATAATTATAAATATGAAAAGGATCCTTAGTAAAAACGGTTATCAGGAGAAATTCATAAATAAAACTATAAAGAAATACCACACAATGAAAATTAAAGAGTTAACAACAAATAACAACAGAAGATATTTCATACCATACTCAAACAAAAATAGTCCGACTTTAAAAGAAATTTGCAAAAGTTTTGGCTTCAATATTGGATTTGAATATAACAACAAACTGAAAAACATTTTATGTTGCAAATTGAATAATAGTGTTAAGAAACATGAAATGGATATAATTTACAAAATAGAATGCAAGAATTGCGATTTATTCTATTTGGCGAGAGTAAAAGAACAGTGAAGGAACGAATGACGGAACATGGTTCCAGCATTAGGAACAAGTACATTGAAAAATCAGAAGTGGCAGAACATTGTGTGAACAGAAATCATTGCATTAACAATGAGATACAAATTTTATATATTGAAAGAGACACCAAGCTAAGAAAGATAATAGAAAGTATGTTTATCCGGAACACAAAGAAAAAATATGAATAGGAATGATGGTATTGAAATATAGAAATATTTCATAGGATTGGCTAAAAGTTTTGTAAATAAAAATGTCCACAAAATATAATAATAAGGTTACAATCAAGGAACTAAATTGTTAAGCTATATCATGTCAACGATTGTAAGTAAATGATATTGTTAATATTTTCTCGAGGAATTTAATTGTTCTTCAACTCATTGTCATTTTTAGGCTTGAAAAAGAAAAGACGTAATCTTTTTGAAAATTTGTTTGTTAGTATTAAATGTAGTTTTTTTACATTTAAATTTGTGATGTTGGAAATATTTAATGGTAGAGGCTGTAGAAGGAGGGATCTACAAAAGAAATATGTGAATTATAGATAGTTTAAAATCAAACTATTGTCCGCCATGAAATAAAATTTATTCGAAATTTGAATTAAATTATGTCTTTTTGCATCAGTAAATTAATATTGAATTAAGAAGAAACCTAACAGCTAACAGAAACAGATAACAAAACGTCATCAATGAAGATTTCCTTAAGATGCAGTGCCATCCGGACAACGAACAAGATTCAGGCAAATTAAATTTCTTTCTAGATTAGAAGTTTTTGTAGAAATTTAAATTTACAGCTGCATTCCACTGTTGAATTTCATCTTTTTTCAACATTGATTTTTGATTTCTATTCGAAAGATCACTTTATACGAATCGAACCGATTATCGACCGACTTGTAAGGTTTACAAAAGATATTATTCTGTAGACAGTATATTCTGAGGATCTAGAGTTTTTGTTAAACAGTCAACTTTATATTTCATTACAATCCTATCCACAAGTTCAAAACTTTATGAAGAGAAGTTGACTAAAACTTTAGAAAGAGAATTATAATAGAAATATTAGTGGATGTATGTATGAGAAAGGATAAGACTAATGCTTAAGCTTTACGACCTTTTTTATTTGATATGGAGTGATTTTCTAATGAGGTTGTAATTGCCAATTTTTAGTTCATAAAAGTCGTTCTCGAAGACAAGAAAGGGTCATTTCAGAAAATTGTTACCCAATTCCAATTGTTTATTTTGAGGTCTTGATCCCATTTGAAAACTGTTATTATTACAGAATTGCATGAACTTCAATTGAATTACGCAAAGGAAGCAAATTTAAATCATTAGAATTAATCAAAGAACATTTAAAGTAATCATATTCAAAAAGTAAATCCCTCATATTCCTCTTGTCCTGTAAGTCCGAAGTACTGAATTGCTTTGTAGTAAAATCTCACTTTCATTGAATTTCTGGAATTTTCGTCGTTATACTGAAATTTCATTTTAGTGAATTTTTAGAAGTATATTAATTTTGCTTTAACTTTCGCTGTTTAATTATAACCAATATTTTTTATTTTTTTATTTTTAATTGTTTTCAGTTTTATCATTTTAACTATTTGTTAGTATAACTGCAAGTTATGCATACAAAAATACACTGAGATACTACTCTATTAAGTTGAACTCCTTAAATAATTGGTATGGATTGTTAGCGTGGAGTTGGCATAGATTCTGGATAGTATGTGTGCAGGAATTTTGTACATGTAGACATGATTTGTGTCGAGCACTTACTGCAAACTGATTTACAGTTTTGAGGTGAACAACCCTTTCTATCTCATCCTAAAGATAGAATTGAGATCAGGCCACCGAAGCAACCAAAAATCGTTGTAACATTCTTGAAACTTTTCATGGTGATCAGGCTTTGTGAGAAGGCGCATTATCCTGCAGGCAGTTTCTTTCAGAGGGTCGTCGATCATAGAAAGTTTCTGTATTTCGCAACGTTGTCGGTAAATCAGGGTGCATGAAAAACTGAACAGTCGTTTGAGAGATCTCAATCCATGACGGCCCCCGCACGTTTCAGCTAGTATTCGCGAAATGCTCATTATTATCTAACACGACCGACAGATAAGTCGGGGTGGCATGCACGGCCGCCCAATCTCAGCCCGTTGGTCTTCTATCTGAGGAGACACCTCAAAACCCTTGTGTACGCAACAGACAGTGCAAATGTTGAGACGCTGCATGACCGTATTGTCGACGCCTGTGAATCTATCTGCAATCATCTGGAATCTATGAAAGGGTACGACATTCCATGGTCCGTCGTGTCCGTACGTGCATCGAAGAAGGTGTAGGTTATTTTGAACATTTTTCTATGACGTGTGCGGTGACCACCTTGTGGTATTGTATGAACACATGCTACCAATAAAGATACTGTTAATGTCAATTGTTTCTATTATAGAATGGTTTCGTATCTTTAGATTGGAATAACTCAGCAACCATGCACTTCCGGACTTACATTTGTCTGATCTTTTTTACTTCATTTGGAATAGGGACCCCCCCCCCCCCATTTTAGATTCACCCTATACAAATATATTTCTATATATGTAATATATATAGTTAGTTAAAAGTTAAAGTACCCCACTGCAGGCCTATACAGGCCTATCGGGGCGCAGGAGGTTAGGCTCCAACGATAAGAACCACGGGACAAAGTTGGGGTGGGGTGGTCAACCCAACGCCCGCCCGCCTTTAACTCCCGGGAAAGAAACCCGGTACCCATTCTAGAGAGGGCTGGGTAGACCCTAGGACTCGTTTGGAGATGAAAGGAGCGTGGAAAAATTCCCGAACTCCGCCGAGGCCGGGAACCGAACCCGCCATCTCTAACCCGCAGCCAAGCGCCCTAACTCACTCGGCTACCGGGCCCACGATATATATATTCTGTATATTTATTTACACTAATCAGTGTACTCCGAATGATCTGGGAATGATTGATCCCGGAAATTCGATGTACGGCGCTTTAACAGATAGTTGTCACGCTGAATGAGCTGTTCTGGCTCTCTGAGAACTGCCATCAGGGCCGTTAACATCGCTATGACTGTTGTCTTATAAACGGCCGTAATACGGTACAGCGGCCGAGTACCTTATAATCAGTGTCGTTGTGGAGTGCAGATCTTTGAGTCCTCAGCATGCCTCAACAATCCATTCGACCAGAAGCGCTTGAGAGGAAACTTACGTGGAAATGACACCAAACATAGCTGTTTCATTTTCGATGTTCAACCCTGTTCTACTATTATATATTCCCTACTGATATTAAAAGTTGTAAACGTCCCCCCCAAAAAATATAAAATCATTACGAAAATAGGCAAAAAAAAATTGGGGTTGAATCATGTTTAGAAATAAAATCTAAGTAAAAGAAAAAAAAAAGCAAATTTGCTTACCCAGCTACTAATTCATTGAATTTTTTTCACTAAATGTGAAGTTTAGAAGAAATTGTTGACTAATCATTTGTTTTATGTATCTTTATCTGTACTCAATGTTGGTGTTAAATTATGAACCACATTATTACATTCTCTATTATCCGAATCCATATAAAGATAATTTTCAATCTAATTGACTAAATTTCATTGTTCTAATTAACAAATGTTTATTATTATATAAAAAAAAGTGAACATCAATTTGGCACAAACTAATGTATAAAAATTAAGAAAAGAAATTTCATTACGTCATTATTATCATTCTAAATAAACTGTACCTGTTGATTGGAACTGACTATAAAGAACTGGAATTGTAATCTATATTACTAAAATCTTTTATTTCTCTGTCTGTCTGTGTGTCTGTCCGGCGCAATTTTCTGAGAGAATGGAAAATAGAAATAATTTTTATAATAAAACATCCGCGACAGGAATCGAACCTACAACCTTCTGATCCGAAGTCAGATGCCTTATCCATTAGGCCATAGGGACTACAACTCTTTTCATATGATTTTTTGACTTATATCTCCTTTCCTTTCCCCCATCAATAAGGAATGTATTCAATCTTTTTTTTGAATCTCAAGATTGTTTATTTATTTCACATCAGTCAGTTTATTTGTAATTCGAAACTGACAATTAGAACGATAATTGCCGAAACGTTGCAATATTTTAAATATTCTTACTTAACCAAATCCTATGTGATATTGAAAAATATGTGGTTGTACACGCCAGATGTTGGAGTAAAGAAAACAGAGTCAAGAAAGAGAGAAGCACTCTTTTTTTTGAGGTGGAATACCGAAAAAATCACTATTTGCAACTCAAAAACCATCAATAAATGTAACTCAAACGTCACTGAAAAGTGACAATTATAATTAAAATGAGAGTCAAAAAAGAATGATGCGATACTTCTATTAGATAGAATGCTGAAAAATCACTATCTGTAACTCAGAAACCATCAATATTTGGAACACAAAAGCCACTGAAAAGTGCCACTTAGAATAAAAAAAGAGACTCAAAAAAGAAAGAAGCAGTATTTCTATTAGATAGAATACTGAACACTATTCTAACGACGGGTAGCCGACTAGTAACGTATAAGAAAAAAAAAAAAAATTGGCCTATTCAGAGCAGTCATAGCTGCAACCAATAATCGGATTGTCACCAAAATTTGCATCAAAAGATGCAGAAAAGGATTGTGCATAAAAAACAAAATAGGCAAACATTACATCTAAATTTACACAATAAAGTACGATAAATACTTACTTAGATTTAGTAGATTGCTGACGAATACGATGTATTGATGTACATATCGATGAAAAGAGAAGATAATCACAATCATCATTCGAAAATTAATTCTAAAGTATACAAATTTCCATTAAAAATAACTTCTTACATTGTATGAATATTATTGTATTAGCTTAGACAACAGTTTTCACAAATCTTTAGGAAATTAGAATGTAATAAAGACCGTACAGTAGATATTTTACTTCATATTGAAGATGAAAGAACTAGATTAATGGTAGAATAATTCATAACACATTGGTTGCCATGCATGAATAACGAGAAATTTTTAAAGATTAGTTTTTCTTTAGAAATTTCTCATTATTCAAGCATGACAACCAATGCCCTATACCTGATTCTGCCACTTGTGAAGTAGGGTATAAAAAAAAAAGTGAAGCAATCCCAAAAAAAAGGCTATGCAGGCCCATGGGAGCGCGGGAGGTAAGGCTCCCAGCGATTCGTGACCAACGGGACTAGATTGAGGTCGGGAGGTCAGCCGGAACCCATTCTACAAAGGGCTGGGTAGACCCTAGGACCCGTTTGGAGGAGAAAGGAGAGTGGAAAAATTCTGCCCTCCGCCGAGGCCGGGAATCGAACCCTCAACTCCAACCCGCAGCCAAGCGCCCTTACCCACTCGGCTACCGGGCCCACAGTGAATTAGGATATGAATAATTTAAAATTTGTCTATATCAAAAATAAAGAAGAGAGAGATTTTTATAGGATGTTAGTTATTGGTACTGATACGGATGTTAATTATTGAATATTGCTGAAAGTAAATAGATTGAATTATTATTTTAACGTAGATTTTAATACATTAACCTATCTATTAGGTTTTAATATATTGTCATATTGAAAATATTATCTAAAAATTTAGCGAATTCAGTAGAGGAAAAGGAAAAGGAATTTACTTGTCCTCGAATAAATAAGCTGATGAAGTATTCTGTAAAAGAAGACGAAATATCATTGAATAAAGAAGAATGAATAGAATTATGTAATTTATGTAATAATCCTAATTTATTTAATGACTGTCATGAATTCTCGGAGAAAGTGATTGGTTCAAATATAAAAGACCAGTTCATTTAAACAAAAAGCATACATTGAAGATAAGGAAGAAAAATCACGAAGTAAGCCTTGTTAATAAAATGTCGCTTCTTTGATAAGTTCTTTTAACATATTTTGAATTGCTGTACTTAACTGTAAGTATTTTATTCCTGCGTTTTTGATGCTTATTGTTTTACTGCATAAATTGCAGAAACTATTTTACAAAGCTAAAATATGGGGAATGAGCACACAGTAACTGTAATCAATAAGCGGATTGACACCAGAATTTGTATTCAGACTATTCATCTATTATGCGGAAATGGATTATGCAAAAAAAATGTTCCCTAGGGGGCGTTTTACAGCAAAATACATGAAAAAAAGCCCGGTAAATAACTAAGACCAATCTAAAAGGTAGCTTTAAACTTTTACTTTTACATTTAACAACATTACGAATAAACATAGTGAAAACGAATGCAGGTTTGGTGCTGCAATCAACGAAATCCCAATCTCATTTGCATAAGCACCTGCATTGCAGCAGAGTTCTGGGTATGAAAATGATTAGAACTAGTGAATGCCATTTCTCTTAGCGAAGATTGGTACTCATCACTTTACCCGAACGTGCTTTAATTGTGAAACCAATGTAATGCTGTGATTGCTGTTCGTGAATTTCGCCGTCGTAAGAATTTACGCCGCGATCCAATGTCTGCACAAGCTATGAGGAACAGAATACCTCGATTGTTGAAAAGTGAATTGTTAGGAGCTCAGCTTGGTAAAGGGCATAAGCCGGTCACTGAAGAAGTCATTGAAGATGTTGCGACGGCTGTTGTCGAACCGTCAATGACCCAGGTTTCTGGCGCTAATAGAGAACGTCCAGTGTCCTGATAATTACATGTATCGAATGGCACAGTGTCGAAGGTACTGCGACAGATGATTCATTTTTTTCCATACAAAATCAGACATAACACCAGCTGCATGCTAACGACAAAGACCATCGACTAACCTTTGCACCCCTAACAACTCCCGAACGGAAGGTCGGAACGACAAACAGATTTCACCATTGTATTCAGAGGCCCAAACAACGTAGGAATAGGATATTTTCAGGGGCCAAGGCCCCCCCTCCCTCTATGTTTAAAATATTTGGCATTGTTTTCATTGGAATTCGTTTATTAGCTTAAATGTTAGAAATACAACCATATTATTTCAGTTGTCGGCTGTAGCTTGATGCTGAAGATTGTCGGTTTGAACTGTATATCTGCTTTTTTTTTTCCTCTTCATCTTTTTTTTTCTCAAAGTCCGCGTGGGTTTTATTTTTTTTTTCTTATTTTTTTAATAATTTTTTTTTATTTTTCCTGACGTAATTTTAATTTTTTTATTTGTTGTGGGTCATCCTTAAATTTATGCTTTAGCACAAAATTATATTCATTTGTTTTGTCATGTATTATCTTAATATGGAGCTTTACTTTTAAGTCCATTTTAAACTTGAGATACCATACAAATAATCAACTTCCTTATCTATCTTAGGCTTACTGTGTAAGAGTTGAAAAGTTTGAAAATAGCAGCGCAAATGGAAGACTGGAAATAATTAATTGGCAATGAAGGTATGGTTAAGAATTCAATAGCAATGATGGCATAAAAATCATGTAATCGTAAGACAAGGTCTATAGTGGTGATGCGTAATTCGACGACTGATAGGCAAATTGCAGTTTTGTAATTCCTAACAATTAAAACCTTATAATTATTTGACTGGGATTTTGAATATGAAGTAGGCCATCCCCATATCTCCCCCTGGTATGAGATAATCCAAGAAGAATCGATTCCAAACGGCTATGGCAAAAAGTGATATTTTTTTTTTTTTAATGAACTCATTACTTGATAGTGCGCGCCATTGTTGACGAAGAGAAGCTAAAAAATGAACATTGAAATTTAAATTTTGATCTAGTAGGCTAAAATTAATGAGTTATTTTCTTTTTCCTCTGGCTCTTCTCTCATTGCGCCACACACATGCACAAAGGGAGTGATAAGAAACGATGATTCGAATGTAGCCCCCGTAGCCTAATGGATAAGATTCCCAAATTCGGATCAAAAGGTTGCAGGCTCGATTGCCGTCGCGAACGTTTCATTGTACTATTTTTTTCATAACAAATTAAAATTGCGCCGGACAGACAGAGAAATAAAAGAATATAGATTAGGAATATAGATTAAATGCATCATCATTTTTATTATTTAAAAAGAACAAAAGAACTTAAATGTTGCATTTGAAATTTTAATTCCATGTTAATAACTAAAATGAACACCAGGTGCCGCTCATGATGCTGTAGCAAATTAGACCTCATGCTTGTAAGATACAAAAAAAAACCCCTACATTTTTGAATTGAGTTAAAAAAATCCGACTGTTAATTAAGTAATATAAGTAAATTTATTATTATATTCTTTAGTATTTAATAAATCAAGTGATTAAACTGAATTAAATGCAATAACTCGTAGACTAGGAATTCAAACATCCTATCCCTTACTATTAAATAAAACTGAAAATTTGTAAGTTTCCATATCATTCAATCACTCCTCAACCGTAAGGCTCGGAATGAAATTTCGTATGCATGTACTCTACGACAGAGAAGGATGTTGGCTATTGTTCATTTCAGTCCATCAAGTAGTTCCCATGGGATGAATGAAGACGTCCCAAATCTGGACAAAAAACTTTCCAAAGCTGTCGTTAGATGGAGCCACCGTAGTTTTAAATCGAGTTCTTTGCAGGTATTTACGAGTTAATAGATAATTCTATTAGACTATGTCTGCGGTGATAAATATACGATACGAGTAATTAATACGTTGGATATTGCTTACAATTTAAAGTTTAATTTAGAATATAACATTAATTTCTAATGATCACGTGATTTTTTACCAAATGATAGTTTCAAGTGAAAGGAGTGTGGAGAAGGCCACAAAGGGCTGGAAAATCGTATATTCTCTGATATCGATATTAAATTGCTAAATAAATAAAGCGTTTTTTTTAAGTCATATATGCAAGGCTGCCGGAGCGAAGTGACGGCAACCGGCTAGTATATATATATATATATAAAGTTTATAAATACATATATACAAAATTAGTTTATATAATTATAAAGGTTATAAACATTCTTTATTAACAATTTAGTAGATTACAGCTTTTGCTCTCAAGTTAACAATTTCTAATATGATAAATATTGATTTTATGCAGAGAATGAACTGGTATGCGAAGTTTGAACTTTATAATTATCTAATTTCTTGCTGATCAATCTGTTTTTCACTTTTTAATGATTTCTTCTTTTGTTTTCATGATTGGAATCGGTTCAAACAACAATGTTATGCGTTTGCTAACACCTAGAATCAATATTTTGGCAACTACCATCGTTAACTGAAATATAGCGGTTCACAGTAACCGCTAACTTCAATGATTTGATAATTATGCATAAACACGGCATTATTTATAGGATTAACTTAAAATTAATGAAGTGCGAATACAAATATAATAGGGAAGTGATGTTCGCTAATTATGTGAGCTTATTTCCCAATACTGATTATGTATTAATTAACATTGAGAGTGAAACATAAATAGTGGATCGCTAATTCCTCATTAATATAGAAACTATAAAATTACCTCAAGAATGAGTTTGCTAATTAGTATCTGTAATAGGTTACAAAGTTGGATTTTTTTTTCTAAAATTCATCATAAATTTCAGGATATTTGTAAATTACAATATTATTTTTAATTGCTCACTATTGTTTCCACGTCTCACGTTCATATTTTCCTTCATTCTGATTAGGACCGTGAACACACTCCAGCGTACTTTCATCCTTGAAGGATCTAACGTACTATCTCTATTACTGTTGCAATACTTTTCGGTATCAGAGACAGCAGAAGAAGAGAAAGAAATGAAGCAGACAAATATAGAAAAGATAGCAAACATCTAAGCCAGCACCGGGGTTCGAACCCAGGTTCTGACGCACCTGCTTGGTGGAAGACGGCGGACTAATCAAACTGGTCCACACTCGAACGGTAGCTTACCCTTAATGTTCTCCAAACAAAACTTAGGGTATTTGACGAAAAAAAACTCCACTTGAATCCTTAAACGTTTTATAAGTTTGTCATATTCTTTCAGAACTACAAAACTATGATCAGTTTTTTACCACAGGATAACAATATACTATTCTTATCGATCCATTTTTGATACCGGAGTTCTGGTCTACTTCTAGTTGGAGGAAAGCCTAATCTTTTTCTTTTTAGCTTTCCATTAGAGAGAAAGAATTCCGATTCTATTTTAATGATACTAGACTGGTACCGTCGCCTCCGGAACCCTCGCACGTATACTTACTTTACTTTACGCGATCAGGCCCAGGGGACCGCGCGATGTAACAACCAAGGCTCTCCATCTGTCTCTATTTTCAGCTACCAGTCTCCAGCTCTCCGAAAGTCCCAGTCGCAAGAAGTCTTCCCTCAATCCATCCATCCATCTCTTCCTAGGTCTTCCCACTGGTCTTTTGCCCGTTGGGGTCCAATCCAATACAATTTTGGGCCACCTTGTTTCTTCCATCCTCACTACATGCCCTGCCCATTGAAGTCTCTTACTTTTCATCACCCCCACAATATTGGGCTCCTTGTAAAGCTCATAAAGTTCGGCGTTGTGTCGTCTTCTCCATTCTCCCGTAGCTTCATCCTGGATTGGTCCATAAATTTTCCTAAGGACTTTTCTCTCAAATGTCAGTAATGCTATACCCTCGCACGTATAGCATTACTGACATTTGAAAGAAAATTCCAAAATACCTTTATTTATTTAGCAAAATATAATGGAGATCGGATAATACCCGACTTCCCAGCTCGTTGTGGGCTTCTCCGCTTAACAGAGGTGTATTGCGTGTTGGTAATCACATGGGGAGGGGGGGGTTGCAGCAAAAACACTTCATTTTTGCATATATCTTCCAAACGCAGAAACGTTTGATAATGACTGATATACAGTTCAATAGAACTTTCAAATACCAATATTTTCTCAATATAATGTTCTCTTCCAACTTTTATACTTTTCGTTTAAATTGAGAAAAAGTCAAAATTGACCCTTTAAAAGACGTCATCTTGGAAACCAAAAACTTTTTTCGAAAGATTTTTGTAGTATTTTGTTTGTCTTAAAAAATCTACATTTTATCCATTTACTTGACCAATCTATCTCTTACAGTTTGGTCCAAAATTGGAAAAACGTAAAGTCTTATGACAGACAGAATAACGCTTTTATAATATAAGATATGAAAGCCCACTACACTGGCTAAACTGAAAGCTAGAGCCCCTTAATCACATCTCTTTGGACTCTCCTTAGATCGTCACCAAAAACCAGAAGTATACATGACCCTATCAGGAAAACAGGGGCAATTGAACAAAATTACAGCCTGTACGGAATCGACTAAGCGAAGAACGAATGTGATACCGTCGACCCAATATGTCCACTGCAGTCGTCCAATTGGTGCAAAGTGGGTTATCGCTTAAAATTATACTTCACCTTTGAACTATAAGGCTTGAAAATGAATTTTTCGCACCTTCAATAGTAGTGTTACTTTTAACAATACATGCATTGCTATAGATTGGAAATTATAGGAGTTGCTTGGTTTTGTGTTTATAATGCTGTGAATTGACTTATTGTAGGTTATATATCCGAATTATAAATTACGGATTCTCTACGATTTTTTTATAAATTTTAACATATCTGTGACTGAATAGTTTATGTAATTATCTTATTTACATTTAATTTACTTACATTTATTTATATTTAATTCACAAGAGCGGAAATATTGATATAACAAAGATTATACGTTAAATGTTAGATCACGAGTAATTGTTTGTAAATAATTATAAGGTTCAGGTAGATTGATTGTTGTTGAAAGAGGAAAAATAACAACATCCGAAGATGATAGGAAAAAGAAGGATGTGTGAGCTATATATGTCTTGTAAGATATATATATATATAATTTCAGGAAGAATAATAATAATATAAATGAATGTTTATGAATAAAATATTTTATATTTAAGATGTATATTTTAAGAAGATATAAAGGTAACGTTCATTCAGTTATGTTGAGTAAGTTGTGAAATAATAAAACTATTTGACTCGACGAACTGAAATGGCTATCTAGGCAACTAGTAAATAATAGATTCAGTGTAGAACATAAACTAATTTAATCGGTTAGTTAAACAAGTTTACTTGCTTACTTTTTAATATTATAGTAAAAGGCATATACACATTATATTTGAATAGCTCGAGTAACTTTCGTTCCTAATTTCGTAATTCAAAGTTGTGACAAGAAGTTCCGGAAAAAACTTGAAATCTATTTTTAATTGAATTTAATTTTATGGAAGGAATCTGTTCTAACATATGGTACAACTATAAAAGATTCGTTGTTTAGTCTTAGAAAGAAACTAAGTTCCTGTAAGTGAACTAGTGAATCAAATTGGTTCTTGATTACATCTGAGATGCACGGTACATGATATAGGAGGGAAGACTGATAGCATTGGATACAAGATGGTATTTCCGTGGTTTTAGTAATTACACATAAGTAACACAGGAAAGAAACACAAATATCCATATCAGCACAGTGACTCAAACACAGATTCATGCGAATCAGCCAAGTGTAGTCATGACCTAAAACGCAGAGCTTTGCCGTAACAGCCGCGACCAATATTGATAACGAAGTTGTATGCACTTAAGTAAATCAGAAATGTGACTAAATATGCAAATAAATAATAATACTGTTAGTATTAACTAATTAGTACAAAAACCACGATAAGCAATGCTCTGCAAGGATTAATATACTTGTGAAAAAAATACTAGATAATATAAGCACGATAATGTCTTTAATAAAATATGTATGATTCTAAATACAATAAGTCATCTTCTTTGATTCTGTTCTACCTCCGTCTTGTAACCTCTATATTTCTTCTTTACATCTCTTCTTCTGCTTATCATAATTAAATTAAAAACTACTTCTTCTCTTGAAACATTAAAAAATTATATTTTTAATGATAACGAATTTTCGAAAGCCTATTTTCCTTGCTTTCTTCTTCAAGTTTGTTTGATAACAATATGATTTCAGGTGAACTTACATTGCTTAAGCATAGATATCAACAATCACAATAATGCAATAACATCTACATTCTCACGATAATATTACAATAATTGATAATTTACATTCCATTGAATTTCTTAATT
>JAFIDM010000001.1:133550767-133568521 GCA_023159025.1 Thereuonema tuberculata
AATTTCTTAATTATTACAGATTTTGTTATTAATATTACAATAATTGACAATTTACATTTCATTGAATTCCTTAATTATTACAGATTTTTTGTTTCCTTGGAAGCATTTTTTTACCATTTCATTGGCTAATTTTACAAATATATTCTCTACTTCTAAGCCATTACTTTTATTGAAATTTAAGTTCTTTGTATTTCTTATTATGAAGCTCTCCAATATTTTCCTAGTTTACTATCTTTTTCTAACATTAAAATTTTGACCTCATCGTTAATCCAGTGGCCCGTTCGAGAACAATATAAGTTCACCTGAAATCATATTGTTATCAAACAAACTTGAAGAAGAAAGCAAGGAAAATAGGCTTTCGAAAATTCGTTAGCATTAAAAATATAATTTTTTAATGTTTCAAGAGAAGAAGTAGTTTTTAATTGTAACCTCTATGCTTCTATGCTTAAAACTGCATTCCAGGTACTTTCGTAATTACCTTATCATGGTGGCGTTTAACACACCGGTATATTAATAATGCCAGTATATTTAAAATTAAAATTCAGCTTTCCAAAAATTAAAACTTTTTGTTATTACCTATTTATTTTTTGAATAATGTAGCAATAATTTACTATTCATGAATGAAATAATGGGCCTGACAGCCGAGTGGTAAGGGCGCTTGACTGCGGGTTTGGTCTACGGGACCCTCCTCTTGGAAGCGGGTTCGATCTCCGGCCTCGGCGAAGATAGAGATTTTGCAACACTCCTTCTTCTCCAAATAGATCCTAGGCTCTACCCAGCCGAGAATGTTGTACCGGAGTTTCTTTCCCCGGGAGTATAGGCGGTCGAGTTTTGGGCTGACCACGTGATTCGTCTGAGTCTCAGGTCACTGAATCAGTCCATAGTGGACCCCCGCTGGATATCTTAAGTAGATCATTTAGGTTAGGTTAAGTTTTTTTTTACGAGCTATCGAAAATTTCACATCTACTTAATATCTATCTACTTAATACTCATTTGTATTTAGCTCATTATATTGATATTATTTAGTAAATGCCAGTGGAACAGATTTTGTTCTAAAATTAAAGTTTCTTTTCTTTGTCTTTAATTACTAATTTTTCGAAAAGTAATTTCATTTTGCTTTGCAGATGTCACTTTTTTTCTTTAGTGAGTCACAGACTTTAGGAGGTGAGGATTTTATTTGTTATTTTATTGTAAATTGTTCATTATTTTTAGAAGACCAACTTCGCATCTTGATGTTTAATGTTATAGGCTTTTAGTAATCCTTTTTAGTTTGTGATTGGTTAAAAATAATCAATAGAAAAATACTATTACAAAATTTTAGGAATGGAATTACATCCATATTGTAAATGGAATTATAAAAATTACAATAGAAATGATGATGTTAAAAAAGAACTGCAACGATGATACAACAAAAGAAAAATATCATCGATGTCTGCATAATATGATTTGCAATCCTTTTTTTTTTGGGGGGGGGGAGGGGAGTAAGTCTTTCGTAGGTGGGGAGATCGATTCCTGCTATAAATTTTCAAAACACAAAAAAACATATTTTTTTCTTTCTTTATATTTCAGGATGCATAAACCGAACAATAAACGGATTAACAGTTTTGGTGAGGCCGCATTTATTTAGCAGTCAAGCACAGAAATCAGATTCAATCTTAGGTAAAAACAAGACAAAAACCTAGAATAAACGTGACTATAGCAAATGTAAAATTTCAGTAATTGACAAATTGTAATTAAGAATAATAATGAAAAATAATGTAAAATATCGATAGTGTTATGTTTCAATTACTACTACAGTCCTCCAAATGAGAGTTGGCCGGCGGAAGCTTGAACTGCGCAGCCCTTCCGGTAGCTGATCAATTATGTTTTCCTGTCAAAATGGACGACGACGTCTGTTCTCACTGAGAAAGTATAGTTAACTTATAATTGGCTAACGTTTAATTATCGGAGCAGTTCTAATTTAGAAAAATACTTGTTTATTTAAAGAATTTCATTTACAAATTATATCTCTTAGATTTTAGGTTTTGAAAGTATCCGTTCACAGAGGCAAGTATTTCTCTTGCTTGACGACGAAGAGTCCTTCCAGGCTATTTTTCTCCGCTGACATATTGATAACGCAAAATAAAACTTCTCTCTAACATTTAGCATTATTTCAATACTAATCACTAATAATAAATATTTTAATGAGTTATAAATACAATTCCCTTTTGATAAGTAATCAGAATGACGGATTCCTATCAGAAGATCAGACGGAAGTGCCTGACCAGACTAATCGATGCTATATGCGCAGATCTCACAAAAACAGGGCGGCCAACTCTCATTTGGAGGACTGTAAGAATCTATTGATGTAAGATGTTCAATTCTAGTAGAATGCACATCATTCAGCAAATTGTTAAGCATATTGTTTAAATTCCAAAATTGTTTTATATTCAAAACACGGAATTTTGTAAAGACCCGTTGAAGACCGGCAATGGTCCGGTTGAAATATAGTCATGTAAATAAAGAAGATTATAAAGGTGTTAAGAATGCTCTTCTTAAGTAATATCGGAGATCAGGAACAGGCAATGACTGCAGATCAGAACTTGTATTTTTTCTCCACCTTTACAAGTCATAAGGATTACAATAAGATATGACTCATGTCTGTCCGACTTCTAGTTTGCACTGTAGAGATACTCACAATTTTCTTTCCGGCCACTTTCTGTGAGACAGAAGAGTGAAAGATGTATTTTTTCCCAACTCTACAAGTCATAAGAGTTCCGATAAGGTACAATTCATGTCTCTGTGACTTGGAATTTGGGCAAAGAGGTGACAGACGGATGAAGAGACAGAAGGATATACGAGCTTTCCCCTTTTACTTAAAAGGTGTTGTTAAAAAAGAAACATTAATCTTCTTCAAAATTTGATGTGGTATAAATAATAAAATATTTCTTTTCTCTATAATTTTGCGATTAAATGAAGAAAATATTGATGCACTGCAAAATTTTTCTTTCAACAGATCATCGTAATGATTATTTAATATTACTGTGATTATTAGAAAGCAATCATACATCTACTGTATTATTTGCCACAAGAATAAAACAAAAATAAAAAAGTTACAATAATAATATTTCGAATAATCAATATTTTTTCTTATTTTTGAAGGCTTTTTCAAAATATTTATCCAAATAATTGAAATATTTTAATTATTTTTATTTTAATCTATTACTTATTTTTATTTTTCAAGAATATGTTTCTTAGTCTCTTTTGTTATTCGTTGTCTTTTTCTATATTGTCGATTTGTGTACATTAAACAAATTAACGGACTTCAGGTAAAAAGAGTTGATTTTTAATCATTGTGTATAAAGAATATTGTGTTTAATTGTACTCTGAAATTGCGTGAGATTCTATAGAATTATCTTTCAATATTTTTCAGCGATCTTCTCTTCCATTTCATTTTTTCTGTCTACATTATTATGTTTCACATGTTTGGCAGTTTACTTTTGCATTTTCTTTAATTCTGGTTACTAGGTCCTCCTGTTCTTAATCTTCTCTCCCATTGTTGTTCTGCTTAATGAAAAACTATATATACTTAAAATGAAATATTGTTGAGTTGCAATTACAAGCAGAGGACAGAATAAAGTAGTCTGTAATTGATATTGCCTTCATGTGTATACAAGATAGTTCAGAAATAACGATATTATTTGAAAAGAATGTTGATTGAGAATGGTACAGAGTGCAGTAGAATAAGAGGCGCGGATGGACAGAGGAAGTATTCAATTTTTATTTGTTACTTTACAGATTTCAATATGTCTGCCTTTGATCACCCAGCAGATGTCCAACTGAGAGTCGTGTATCTGACACACTTGGGGCAACATATCTGCCTAAATGTCTATGGCGAGTGTTATGCGTATCTTTTGCAGGGAGAGGTGGTACAGAAACAGCTTCCTTGACATAGCACTACTAAAAAAAGGCACAAGGCGTCAAGTCTAGGGATTGTGATGGCCACCGAATCAGTGCGTTGTCATTTCCAGACCAATCCAACATTGTGGCAATCTGTGGTTGAGATATCCACAGACAGTATTATGCCAAACAGTTTGTGGCATAATTGTTATTATGTTTGTGGCATCTAGTGTGGGTCTTGTTGGAAATAGAAATCCTGTTGTCATCCTCGAGTTGCGAAATAGCCGCTGTTGCAGAGTGTCAAGATATGATATACTTGTAATGATGGCACAGCAAAAAAAAAAAAAAAAGAATGGTCCGTTCTTGTTGACAGGAATAAAGCACGTTCAGTTCGGATTAATGTCGCTGCACCATCACAAATGATTTCATCTGTACATTTTCCAGACACAATATGCCGTCTGGTGCGGCGTCGCCATCTTCACACACAATGCTCTCTGCCGGCCAATAACGGTACTACAACCTCCGCTCATGAAACTTGAATAGTTCTCTTTTCCATCCTTTCTATTATTTTACTGTACTCTGCACAATTCTCATATGACACCCTTCTCAAATAATACTATTTTTCCTGAAAGATCCTGTACAACTTGCTTTTTTTGTACTTTGCAAATCTCTCTGAAAATTTACATTGATTTTCATTGAAATTTAAAAGACCTAAAATAGACAAAACTACTAGACTATGTTCTTTCTTTGACATGAAAATTAAATAGTAAATCGGTTTAGAGACGCTTCCCTTTGAGGCAAAACCGCCTCAACTGATTTTCTTTTAGTTTTTGTCTGGAACTAAAGAGTATTTAAAATAAAACACTATGCCATTTGATTCTCCATTTGTTAAGCTACAAAAAAGCTAATTGCAATTAGTGAATCCAACTCCTACCAAGGTTCAAATGGTATGAGCCTCCAAGCACAATCGCCTCAACGCCAGGAAGAGGCACAGCGAAGAGCATTCGATGCAAGAATTGCTTTTAATGTTTCTGTAAGCAATGACCGGATTAGTTGTTATCAGGAAAATAATCTACAGAATATTAACTTTCAAATGATGCCAAGAATATTTTTATCACTGAATCGCCTGTCGAGAAAAATAATAATGTTTCTCATGTGGGAACACCTATCGATAGTCCTTTCCGGACACAGAAAATCGCTATTGTCCCGAAAAGTAAACGTCCGATGAAAAAAAAGTTACATAATCTATGGAATACAATGATACCTCGGTTCACGAACATAATCTGTTCCTTCACCATATTCGTGAACCGAAAAGTTCGTGATCCGAAACTGTTTTTTCCATTGCTATTAATGTAAATCCAAATAATGGGTTTTTTTTGTTATAGAAATTTTTTTTTAACATGTTACGGCTTTATTTGTTAAAATAAAACCTGAAAAGAATTAAATATAACAGTAATATTAGAAGAAAGCAGTTTAATTACCAAAAATAAAATTAATTTTACCGTACAAATACAATTTACCGTTGTGGTTGATAATTGCTGGCACACGGGGATGGAGGAGGTGGAGATGGAAGGAGGAAGATTACTCCTTCGAAGGACAGGCAGTTGGTAATTGCGTAAGATAACGATCCAGAGAAATTTGCCTTTTTCTTTGCTTGAAAATTTTGCTAAAATAGGTCATTACATTATCATTTAAAATTTCCACTGCTTTTTTGGGAGACATAATAATGGATAAATTTAATTAAATAAAGAAAAAACTAAAATATCAACAGTTGTTGGGACTCTACTGCAACTACTCGAGCAGGGCGAACTGAATTGCTGCTGGGGGCGTGGTTGTGCGCAAGATTTTGTGCGCTGCGAATCACGTGCGCTCCATGAGCTCCATCCGTGCATGTTCGTAAACCGAAGCATCGTTCGTGAAGCAAAGCAAAATTTGTTCGCAAATGGTGTACGTAAATCGATTTGTTCCTAGACCGAGACGTCCGTGATCCGAGGTATCACTATATATTTAATGCGGAATCCTATGGTGTGAAGGAAATGCGGTCGATCTGCGACACTTTGTATGTATATATAATTAATATACAAAAGTAAAAATCTGTAAGTTTCTTACGTTGTTAAATCAGCCTCAACGGCGCAACGGGTAGGAATAAAATTTTAAGCTTTTGAGCTAACTGTTTGTGAGTGCTAGATATCCTGAAGAACTCGGCCGATATTATATTTAAACCGGATCATCCGTTTCTAAATGGCGACCGATAGAGCTTTTTCCACGAACGTTTTACAGCTTTTTTGGCAATTATAAGTAACAAAAAAGTAACAAAAAAACTATTCACGGGTTTTTATGGGGAGGGGCTTAAAAGTCGGGCGTGATCTCAACGATGGGAAGTAAATAACTGACGTGATCTTTGAGCTTTTGAGCTAAAACTTTGATACCCTTAGGGACTCTGATTGCATTTTCAATCACTATTCACAAATAATCAAGATGATTCACCTTTGGGAACTACACTTATCAGATTAGCAGTAGAGAGATTTGGTTTAGTAATGAGTAATTTACAGAAAAGTATATTTCAATTTGATTTCGTTTTTACGGAAAATACAAGAATTCCCAAGTTCTCTTAATAGATCAAATATTATTATATTTTCAAAATTTATCTACATATGCACAAGTGACTGTAGAAACCTGTAATTCTCTATCAATTTTCTATCAATTGACACATGTTTTGAAATCTGCCATTCCTGTTTCAAACTTAATTACGACTCTTATCTCATAAAGCAAATTTTCAATAACTTTATTACCCTTATCTCTTTGAAGATATCCTGTTAACTTGTAAACTAATAAATTTCTAACAATGGAAGTGTGGGATCGCGAATGCTGAGATGCGCACAAAAATGGGCTAAGTATATAAATCGCTCTTGCCAAAAACAGTGGTATGAGTCATTCTCATGCAAAACTGCACATCTTACCACGAGATACATTTGAATGATCCCCTATTGAAGGTCCAAGAGAGGAACTGTGGTAACGTGAAGAAATAAAATATCAATATTTATCAATAGGACCAAAAACACACATATTTCAATGTCGTGACTATCTTACTATATTTCCCTCTGCTTAAAATAATTATGCTATCTGAACACAAACTTTTCCTACTGACCTGATAGTGTTGCACAGCTATTCAGTCTTTAAAGTGCAGGTCTTCAAAGTGCGCTAGCAGACAACAGCTGAGCTTTGCATGGGAATGTCTCACACCACTGTTTTTGGAATGAGCGATTTATATTCTAAGCACATTTTCGTGCGGTTCGAGGTCATGCATATCCCTTGTAAGAATGCCAATAAAACAACCTTAATTACTCACTTACGTCAAATATTATGAAATTATCTTACATATTGAAAATACATCAGTATTAGAATGAAGACTTTAGTAAGTTGGAAACTGATAAGATAAAAATCTTAGAAATTGTAAACATAGTCAGTGATAACATTATGGAAATATTTTAAGATCTTTGATGTATTCGGTGAGATTAAATGGTACTGTAGTAGAATGCTGGAAAGATCTCAATTAATCTTTTCAGATTGTGGTTGTGAAAAGATTAAGAAGATTTCCAGATTTTGAAATATATATCAGTGTAGGAATTGTAGAGAATTAGTGGTTTGTTAATTATTCATAGAAAAATCGTATTAACGTAGAACATGACCTTTATAGAATCAAACTTGTTAATTTCGTTTAAGATACTAAAATATATTTACCTTGCCTCTTTGAATTTTAACTGAACTTCAAAGACAAATAACATTTCAATTCAAACGTTCTTCAATCAAGTATTTTGGCAATGAAATTTTTCAGCAATATCTGATAATGTAACTATCTTCGCCCGTTTCACGTTGAAGTTTTTCATTCTCATGAAGTTTCATTAAGTTTCCAAATTAATGATCATTTTGAGTGGCATTCATCAATTCCTTTCTTGTTTTAAATCTATTTGGCTTGTCAGGCTACTTCTGAGGCTACTCGTTTGGATCATTCTGGCTGACATAATGACAGTAATGATCTAACTAAATCAATCCCATATCAGATTTATAGCAAAACCAGAGATAAAAACTTTTGTTACATTACAAAGAAATAATAATTTCCTTTATATATATTATTTCTTACTAATATAATAAAAGTTTCTAACTATCTAGATTTATTTATGACTTGAATTTATAATGAGATGAATATGAAAAGTGAGATTGATTTGAGAAAAAGCCAAATAGAATAGTAGGTTTATCTTTCGCGATTGTATGTATAATTACAAAAAGTTAGAATGCAAACTACAGCATCATACTAACGATTCTTAGAATGCTACTTTTAAGTCATTAGAAGTAGACAGGAAACTGGAAGAATGATCTTGAATAAACCTCATTAAATAAAAGTTAATAAAAGATAGTGGTGTAGGATAATAGAGTATAACATCACTTTTTAGTTAACATAATAGTAAAGCAGACTGTTTCTTATAAAATGGAGTACAGTAGCAAACAGGCAATGAAATTGCTCAAGTATTTACAGAAAAACTTGATATTGATTACGATGTCCAGAACTCATTATTATTTGTGTTTTTTTTATCGAAACAGATATATATTAATATGTGGATATTAATATTTATAAATATTCACAGAAAAACTTGATATTGATTGTGATGTCCAGAACTCACTATTATTTGTGTTTTTTACTCGAAACAGATATTTATTAATATATTAATATATTATATATATAATTTAAATCTATGATCATCCCTGCTAGAAAGTCTGTTAAATTATCAACCATTTCAATTCCACACTAATAGTTTGCATCAAAACACTAAAGCTGCTACTTTCCTATTAGATTAATGTATTTCCAAAAGGAACAATACACTATTGCATTCTCCCTATCTGAACATATCTTAAAATAAAATTTTAGTGTATTTCCAAATTCTAAAGGAAAAATACGGTTTTGCATTACCTGAAGAGATGAGTCCGGGATCTTGTAATAAGCGTTGATTAGGCGTCGTATATCACGAATATATATGCCAATCAAATTCTTTTTCTCCCCGATATATATTTATATCGTCAAGTCCTTATGCTCATGTTGTTTTTTGAGCTATTGTCTAATTTTTAGAGCTTTTAGGGCATTGGTTTAAATACAAATAAGTAACACAGAAGTCGAAATCTGTTCACGGGTTATTAGGCAGCGGAAATTAGAAGTGGGGCACGACCTCAAAGTTACAATGTAGAAATCCTTAAGAACTCGTCTGATTTTGTATTTCAACCAATCTTGCGAAATACATCAGTGGATATAGTGCCTAACTCATTAGAAACGAGGACATCCAAATATTATAGTTGAAATCGACAGACATCAACTTGATTTAATCTATTTAAGAAAACAGCAAAACTGGATGGAAGACGGGATTAATTCAGAATAGCATTACTTAACATAATTATCATTATCTATTCACCTTCTAGCCACCATCATCCACAGCATGAAAGGTCGCTGTGGGGCCTGCATCGTCATTGGAAGCCTATACTGAGTACTTTGGCTATTTAGAGATCAGAATAAATAAAAAAAAATACTTTTTTAAAATGAATATAATATTTTGTATAACATACATTTTCATTTTAGCCTCAGTACTGAGACCTCGTTGTGTACTGATAACTGCTCCTGGCTGATGATCGCCAAAGAGCGTGAAACAGCTATTCCAGGATCACCCATTTCAAAATGGCGCCCGATAAAAATGTCCACTGTTTTAAGGCTTTTCCTATCTTCAAAGCCTTATCCTCACATTATTTTTAGAGCTCTTGCCACGAACGTTTTAGAGCTTTTAGGACATTGGTTGAACTAAAATAAGTAATAAAAAAATCGACGTCGGTTCACAGGTTTTTAGGTGCAGGCCATAGATGTCGGGCGTGACCTCAAAATTGGGACTTGTATAACTGCCGTCAATTTTGTGCTTTTCAGCTAAAACGTTTTTGCTTACTAGATACCCTTAAGGATTGGATGGTATTATCAATCACTATTCATAAATCTCAAGATGATTCACCTTTGGGAAATTCACTTAACGTGGTAATTTCAGATAATTTTTATGTAGAGTTGCGTTATCTCTGTGATCCTCCATTCGGCCAGGGTAGGTCATGATAATTTAATGTAAATTCATTGTTTCAATGTTTTTTTTTTTAATATTAAGAATCTATCAAAGTGAAATTCTAATGTAACCTTAATGCAGTTAATGACTCTTTAATTTTTCATTTAAATGTTCAGAAATCCATTTTTTAATCCATTTTGTGGACTTTGTGCGCTGGTGAAGATTTCTCAGAAAGTAATTCGAAATCTCTGTTTATTTCCATTCGGATTAATCCGCTTTGGGTTTCCAAGCAATCTCCATTGCTAGTGTCAGGTAAATCAAGTTCACCAGGATATTAGGATCTTTTTCATGGACTCCGATTTCCTTAAAGCTTTGAAGTCGAATATCAAATCTGAGTGACAAGAACAGATATTCTTGAATAAACTGCTCCTTGCATAAGATGTCTTCAACGAAGTTCTTCTTGTTTCTAATGATGGCCTCTTTTATTTATGTCAGCAAAGGAGTTCCCAGATACTGTACTAATTGTTTCCATTCGTGTATGGAAACCGAGATGTGTCATGGTAGGTGTGTAATTACTTCTTATGGCGCTACAGCAAACGAGAAATGTACATGTGATTGCAGTTTGAAGGAAGATAGTTATGTTGGTAAAATACTGTAAGTACAGAACTCGATTGGTTAAGAAAAGAGGAAATTCACATTTTTATTCAAGCTGCACTCTACCTATTGCAACATCAATTCTTTTTCAGTTATAGATTTTGATAAACATTAATAAAATTAATTGATTTATTTTTTTACAATGTTAATAATCGACGCTGTTCAATTATCAGTTCTTATTTAAGTAGGAAACGAACTATATTACACCTTACAAACTCTGTACTTTATTGTTGTGTTTTGTTATTTTAAAGTTGGCGAATGTGTAAAAAGAAGTGAAATTAACTGTACTCTAAACAATAAAATCTTTCTGAGAATTCAAGAAAACTCATTAATTTTGGAGAGCTATTATGGACTAAGAATATTACTGGAGAACCTGACAACATTTGGGGTCCAATTATTACGACAACGAAGATCTGTGCTCTACAAGTTTCAAATGTACTTTAATACCATTATACGCTATTGCGAGTATAAACTTTGCACTTGTGTCGAATTGAGCTTTGGTGTTTCTTTTTATAAATAACTGCTGTAATTTAAAATATTCCGGAAGAAGAATGAAATAAAGTACACCTTAAGAAAAAAAATCATATTTCTTTAAGTTATTTCCTAGAGTTAAAATTTATTGTTTATGTATTGGATGAGTGCAAAAGTTCTACCCGTTTTTATTACCCATAAAGAAGAGCAAATAAACGCAAAATGAACAGTACCTATTATTGTGCATAATTCCAATGGCTATCTAGGACCTCTTGCCATCTTTCTGGAAGGAGAAGAATACCATGGCGCGGCAGTAAAATTCCGGCGGTTTTGAGTCTTGGATGGCAGTTTTCATAGCATTAAGATCATCAAAGATTTTCTGACTGAAGGAATTGTTCAACGCACGAAATAGGTGATAGTCGGTTGGTTCCAAGTCAGGAGAATTGCGAGGGTGGGGTAAAACCTCCCAACCAAAGCCCAGTAACTTTTGGCGAGTGATGACAGCAGCATTTGGCCTGGCGTTATCGTTATGAATGATAACACCCGCGACGATTGATGAGACCTGGCCGCTTTGCTACCAAATTTGAATGCAGCCTTTCTAACTGCAGACAGTATAAGGAAGCATTGATGGTTTGGTTGAGTGGCAGGACCTCCCATTGAATTATTCCCTGCACATCCCACCACACACTCAATGACACCTTCTTGGGATGAAGTTCAGCTTTCGAAGTCGATGCAGGCGGATCAGAAGGGCGACACAGAGTCCTATGACGCTTTACGTTATGGTACATAACACACTTCTCATCTCTTGTCACAATTCGTGTCAAGAATGGGAAATTTTTGTACCGGGAAAGCAAGGAAACATAGGTGGCGATTCGGTCATCCCGTTGCTTAGTTGCAAGGTTATGTGGAACCCAACGATCCAACTTTCTCGTAAAATCCAACTTAACCAGCCGTCTCTCGACCGTTCTCCGGTGTACGCTGAAGGTCTCCGCTAATTCTTTCACGGTTGGGTTCGGGCTGTTCCTTATGGCTTGGTCAATATCGTCCTCTCCAACGTGTGATGGCCGTCCACTCCTAGCCTTATTTTGGCAGCTTCTGTCTCCTTCGCTAAATTTACGAAACCATCGACGACATGTGCTTTCGTCTATTGCATCCTCCCCATAAACTTGACAAACATTGCGACATGCTGCGGCTGCCATAGAACTCCATACTATTTTTATCGAACTCGAACAACAAACAATGTCTTATATGCTCCATCTTGCGTTCCATGTTACACCCTCTGATATTTATTTTGAGATGATACAGACACGATGCATTTATATGTGAGGCATCCATACGTTTGATTGGCAGGCGATTTGCGTCATTACAATGTCATGTGTGAGGGCAATTGCATTGTAAATTTTCATATTCAAAAGCGGGTAGAACTTTTGCACTAACCCAATAGTTATTCATTCAATTCGAATATTTCAATATGTCAGTAATTTCGCAATAAGCATAATAAGAATCAAAATTTAAAAACGAATTTCTATATTTAAAAAATTTTAATATTAATATGTTCTAGCATTTTCTTTTGAAACTGTTTGTTTTATCTTCAGTATTAGAAAAGCTTGAAGAAGGAAAATTTGCTACTTTAAATAATATTTAAAATTCAAGTAATGATGTGTTCTTTTTAATATAATATGAGGAGAGAAGATTTAAGAAGGAAATATGGAAACTATGAATAGATATAATCAAAATATCAACTTATATAATTGGCTAAGTTCGTCTGTCTGTCTATCTGTAACTCGATATAATTAAGCTATTAAGATAGATCCAAGGTTCTCAATGGTACCACTGAATCAAGGGTACTCAAATTGGATGAAATATTAGTTCATTTTGTCATTCCATGAAATTTTATCCTTGAAAACTGACCTAGACAACTGAAATTCTAACAAAACATATGTTCAAAACCAAATAATTTTGTTACCACTGCACCCATTTTAATGAAATTTGGCATACTTATTCAGTTTTTTACACTGATTTTGAAACTCAAAACCATTTTTGCCGTAGAAGCTTCGTTCACAAGTTAGCGCAGTATTTAGATTACAAGGTGAGTTTTTAATGCCTTTCGGCGTTATGAGTCAAAAATAATAATTATTCCATTCTTAATTTTAGTAAAATTTATGTAGAAAGACAAACTTTAGATATGGTTGGTATTTATTTCAAATCAAATCATCAATCAAATCAAATATTATATAATATAAATTGGATAAGTACGTCTGTCTGTCTGTAATTCGATATAATGAAGCTATTAAGCTAGATCCATGGGTTCTCAATGGTACCATTGAATCAAGGGTACTCAAATTTGAGGAAATATTAGTTCATTTTTTCATTCCATGTTGTGTCCATGAAATTGTATCCTTGGGAACTGACCTAATAACTGAAATTCTAACAAAGCGTACGTTCAAAACCAAATAATTTTGATACCACTGCACCCATTTTAATGAAATTTGGCATACTAACTCAGTTGTTTACGCTGATTTCGAAACTCAATACCAGTTTTGTCGTAAAAGCTTAGTTCACAAGTTAGCGCAGTATTTAGATTATAAAGGTGAGTTTTAAATGCCTTTCGGCGCTATGGGTGATAAATAAAAGTTATTCCATTCTTAATTTTAATAAAAATTATTTACAAGGACAAACTTTAGATATGGTTGGTATTTATTTACCAGAGCCTGTTTTTAGTCATGGACAGTTATATGTTGCTATTTCTGGAGCACGTCGTGCTTGTGACATCAAAATTCTTGACCGAATAGATCAAGGACATCTGATAGAAAAATCTGATTCTGTTTTTTACAAAAAATGTAGTTTATAAGGAGATATTTACTTTATAGTTGATAGTTGATAATAATATGATTTTTCAGATTTTTTTTTATGCCTGTCGTCCGACAGCATTTGCTGTTAGTTGCTAGAGTTAAAACTGGAAGCAATATTATAATAACCATATTCGGAAATTTTAGTTTGTAGTTCTTATATCAAGTAAAACTTAATACTTCGACTTATTATTACAATTTCAAATAATGTTCGATAGTAGAAATAAATAGATAGTAGAAATAAAAAGCCAACACACATAATGAGTTTTAAAAAACATTTAAAGACATTAAAATTTAACGACATGTTTCGAGTAGCTCAATACTCGTTCACGAGTAAGATAATACGAAATACAAGTGGAATTTATACATTGGGCTTCAACGAAAGGAATATTGTCAGGTGATTTGCTGAAAGGACCTCTTTTGGTGAAGATTGTAAGTTGCGTTTAGGAAACATCAGAACGTCAGAGCCAGGTAGACTGTTCGGAAGGGATGATGGGATGACCATAATAATGTTCGATTTTTAACAATTTTTCTGATTTGACAATAGCGAGTTCTTAAATTGAAAAATTCAATTTCTATTAACTTGAAATATCTTTTTTATTAATTATCAGAAACAAAATATATCTAGAAAACATCAATGGGGTCAAGTGTTTACTAAGTGACATCCTAGAACAGCTGTTTCAGCTCTTAGACGATCGTCGGATAGGAGTGATCACCAGTAAACAGTACAAAGGATGATCCACTGTGATTATATGTAGAAAAAAACCCGAAGGGAATTGAATGATGATACATTAGAGTTTAAATAAGAAATTTCTGAAATTGAAAATCTTAAAGTTTAGAGATTTTGAAGTATTTTTTTTTTAAATAACAGTATGCTAGAAACCAAGAAAAATTTCTAGAACTTTTTCTGTAAGATTCTAGTGAATATACAGGAGTTTAATGGTTATAAAACATACATTCATATGAAAACAAGTAAAACTTATGTGAATGCATTGTGTTGTTGTGATGTCCATTCTATTTTTCAGATCGCTAGTAATAGAACAGTTAATCTCTATGATGGGATAATTATCGCTGCTATCGTTTTGGATAACAACCGAGGTTCAAAAATATCAAAGTTATAGTAGGCCTAGTATTTTACCACAAGGCTGTGCCTAGAAAGGTTTAGTTAAATATTAAACGATTATCAAATTGTTAACAACTTTCAAAATCACATGAATGGAATTGTAATTGATAATATAATATATAAAACATGATCACATGTAAATCATTCTATTTTTTTAAAAAGGTTTGTATTTCTGAAAAAAGAAAGGGAATCGAGGGAGATATTTGTACTGTGCTCAGTGTGAAGAAATAAGTTGCAGCCGACACACAAAAATAAGTTAAAAATATAAACATAATTATAATTAAAAATTAAAACCTACATGATCTGAGGGTTTTGAGCTTCCTTTGCAGAGCTCATTGTCAACAAATTTACAAAGGTATTTGTAAATTAAGGTAAACAGAAAAGGATTATTAATTTCTTAGGTTTTTTTCTTTTTTTTTTTTTTTAGCTTTTTCGGATTTATGATATTTTTAGTAAAATTTAGGATTAAAATAGTATGGTAAGAGGTAAAAGAGAATTTAGAGACATGTAAACTGTATGGAACCATATTGGCATTAATTTCATCATTTCAGTAGTAATGATGAAGTAATATTATCTCGTACAAATGAATTTGTACGAGCGTTTGCCTAAGAAGAATTAGGACTTAAACCTAATTATCACTTACTTTAAAAACATCAACAGTATTTCCTAAATATAAGCAAATTTTATAATAAAAATATTTTACATGTGTTGCTGAAATTATATTAATAAAGGAGATTACACACACAATAAAACACGTTAAAAACATATGGAAAATTATGTTTGTAATCTCTTTTATGTATGTAAGCAATTTAGTTTGATTCAAATTAATAAAGTTCTGCATTACGTAGATTCCATATTATTTATTGAATAATTTAGATACTTGAGATGTATTGATGGAGCAATATTCGTAGGTCGATCAGAAAAAAAAGTTTACAAAGCTTGTGCATGAAGAGAAAACCTTTATTGAAAGAAAATGAGATGGTACCATGAAAGTGGGACAGATACACTATTTTTCTACAAAATCACCTTGACGATTGAGGCACTTGTCACAACGTTTGATCAGTTTATCCATCCCAGCAGCGAAAGTCAAGGGCTCTGCTGCTGTAGCCAATTTTTACATGATGTTGGACTTCTTCACTGCTTGTGAAGTCTGCTCTTTTAAGATCGGGAAAAGATGAAAATCATAAGGAGCGAAATCCGGACTTTTTTGGCGGATGCCCGAAAATTTTCCAATGGAACCGTGCAACAAGTTCTATGTGTTCCTTGCGAAGTGTGCTCGGGCATTCTCATGAAGGAGGATCATTGAAAAGACCAGGACGTTTCTTGATAATGTTGTCACATAATTTCTTTAAGGTCTTAATAGGAGATCAGTATGTATCGAAGCGGATCGCATTTTGTAATCACAGCGAGCACCTCCGATGACACCTACGAGAAAGACTACGCAGCTTTGAGCGGTACATCCATTTACTGGATATTTCAGCAACCACCGGCAATATAGCAGACTCATGACATCTAACGGTCATAAACTTTAATCTGATCGATCCTGATCGAAGACTGTGCTAATGATACTGAACCAATTATTTTGCCAACTCACAAAGTGAAAAAGCTTACATTTAGCTCTTTATGTTATTCAGCCTGATAATTCATCAAAAGCCATACTGTGATTTACTTGTTGAAATTGAAAAAGAATACTTCAATCATACTGAATCTCCAAGAATTAAATAAATATTAAATAAAATGTAACTATGAAGTGTCGTTGACTTCTTTTATTAACGATTTAAACGATTAATCAATCGTTATTGTAAAACTGTATATTTTCTTTTGAATGTCGAACATTTAACATTACTAACAACATTTTTTCGAAAACAATTCGGATGATTATAGTAACATTTTTTACTTATGTGTCCCGTTGTTCAGGCACTGAGCTGCTCGGTTCAATCCTGCAGAGATCAAAGATTTTTTCCTAAGTTATTCCTTCAGAAGAGCTTTAAGGCTCACTCAGCTCTCTGTAAAAGGCAACCGAAAAGGACGAGTGAAAAATGTTAACTACTCCCGATGGTCAGTAAACGTCAGAGCCTACAACTTCGGCGACCATCAGCTATGAAGGCACTTATGGGAAATATCTATCCCACTATATGTAGGATGGGCATAAAAGAATGATGGAGTTTTAAAGATATATATTTTCTGTATTGTTTAACCAATAGATATGACATCTCACAATTGGATGTTCAACTATCCGGGTTTGACGTGCGTCACACAAAATCCCTCTATGTGCGCACATTTCGTCACGTATCCAAGCACATATCCAAGCATAGCATAATTCCTTCCAGACTCAATGAAGCATGTCTAATGTGATGGCCTCCACAGCATGGATGATCCGTTCCTTGATTTCATTGATGGATCTAAGCCTTGAGGGTATGTACAAGTTATCTTTCACGTACCTCCAAAGTGAAAGTCACATGGTGTAAGATTCGTCCTTTAAACCGGACATGCTTGGACAGTTGCACTTCCCATTGAGAGATTTCTTGATTATATTCGTTAAACAATATAGAAAATAAATAGCTTTGAAACCCCACTATTCTTTTATGCCCACTCTGTATTTCAATTCAAATGCCTACTTGATTTACTTTTTCAATCCTATCTTGCTGATTCCAAATTTAGCTTATCAAAATTCTCAAAAAATACTGCTAAATAG
>JAFIDM010000001.1:133583967-133611699 GCA_023159025.1 Thereuonema tuberculata
GGATTGCACTGTGGTTTGGTAGTAACCCTTTCTTGATTTTAACCACAGTTTATATTTTTTTTTCTTTTCCTTTTGTGGTCAAATACCTTTTGTGGTAGCCTTGAGTGCTGCCCAAGGTTTTGGAATCCACATTTTGTTCTTGTTTTTTATTTTCTTGATTTTAGTCTTTGAGGGGTCAAAGCTTCCATCAAGTATTCTTAATACCTCCCCTCGTACACCTTTTGAGTCCTGCACTGGCTGATTAGCTCTGGCTGAGGAGAGCCTAATAAGCTCGAAACGGCCGTCCCAGAGTATCAGCTCGACTCAAAAGGCATTCTTATTTCAATTATTGCTTTTATTTTGCCCATTAGAGGGTTTGTTATTTATTTGTTTATTTTTTTTTCTTTTCCTTTTGTGGTCAAATACCTTTTGTGGTAGCCTGAGTGCTGCCCAAGGTTTTGGAATCCTCATTTTGTTCTTGTTTTTTATTTTCTTGATTTTAGTCTTTGAGGAGTCAAAGCCTCCATCAAGTATAAAATAAATAAGTGAATTAAATTATAGAACAATCATTTATGAATTCAACTTTAATTTTAAGAGAACAATAATAAACGATAATTAAAATAAGGAAAAGAGTAACGGAATTTGTAAACTCTAGAATTTTACATGTCTTATTTTTATCGGTGATTTTTCCAAAACCAAGTTTTATTGCTATATTTACGGCCATTTTCTCGAAATAATACTAAGCTCTTGTCTGGATTAACTACAATTGAATTCATTGAATTTACGACATGAGCTAATACTAAGACAATTTGGAGAAATCAACCATTAGAGAATCGGCATTTATATAGATTAATCACCGTCTATCTGAATATGTATGTAAACTCTTAGGGTTATTTGAAGCATAGAATTACCTTTTTTTTCTTTTTTGTCTATTATAAAAAACGTGATTCTGTTTGATGACTTTTTTCAGCCAGAAATGTAAAATATCTCAGAAATCTTGGCTTTCAAAAATTAAATAATAATTTTGACTAATTTCTGTTCCTTATGATAATGTTCATATATTTTCTTGTATGCTACTTAGCACTTATTCGTTATAAAACTTCTTCCTTAAACTGAGCATAAAATAAGATGTTCGAATCGCTAAGCATATTTTTCTTATATGTCTTCCTTACCTCTTACTGCATATTAATTAAAATTTTGTTGAAATACACACTCACTAAGAGCTGACATTCAAAATGTATTCAGTTCTCTCTTTTTTGTTGATAATGAGGCACATTTAAGTTCTTGCATTTTTTGGATAGGTTTTTTATGAGTTAGGAAAGAGATGTTTTGAATTTAAGATTACTAAGATGAATTTTTTTTGGATAAATAATGTAATAAGGAGACACATTCATTTTTACAAGAGCTTTAAGCACGGAAGTGCAACTCCCATAGCAGTTCACATTCATTACAGGAACTGGAAATTGAATTCATTAATTAAATTTTACTTATCTCATAGTATAATCGAAAAATTGAAGAAGTGAATTAAATTTAAAACGTGCTTTGTTTTTAGCTAAAAAAATTTTTGAAGAATAGTATTTAAAAATTGCAATTTTCAATGTTAAATCTATGAAACAATAGATCACCTTTCACTGGCGTCAAATAAATTTCTCATTAAGTATGAGAAATATTACATTTAAGTTCACATTTAAAATGAATGTGAATAGAAATCTTGCAATTCTGCATTTATTAGAAAGAAGATTTCACATTCTAGGTAAAAGCTCAGAGAAAGGAAGACAAGGAGAAGCTTTGTAAATAGAAGCTTAAGAGGATTTCTTACTGTTTGGAGATAAGTAACTCTGCTGACCAAATATTGTGACTGGAGTGAGTTCAGGATTGCTATGTCAGAGCTGATGAACTTTGCGATTCTTCATTTATATTAAACCTTTCAAGTAAATCTTTCATGTTTCTTTTATATATATATATATATATATATATAAGAAACATGAAAGATTTATATATTTATAGCCGGACAGTGATTTGAGATTTGAAAACGCTATATATATATATACTAGCTGTACCCGGCATGCGTTGCAATGCCACTCAAAGAAAGAAACAGCCCGGTGTCGATCGGGGGTGGGATATTCAGGTCCTTGTGTCATCTTCCACCCAACCAATATTGTGTCCCTGCCCCCAATAGGGGTGCGGAATTTTCAATTTTTGCTTTATCTAGCAAAGATGTTAAGTTTAATTACCGGTGCCCGAGTAAGGGACCTAAATATAAGGGTCCGGTGTCAGTTGGGGGTGTGTCACTTACGTAGCCGTGTCGCCTTCCACCCACCCAAGTATGGTGCCCCCCCCCCCATAGGAGAGCGAACAGAAAACAACATCGCATTATCTTTACATTCAATCACGAAATGCTAACAGTTCAGTTTGGCAATAACAGTTGTTGCTGAGATATCTGGAATGACAAATCCATTAATAACTATTCTCTGTAATGTTTCTTGAAACTAAACAATAAAATGAGCGAGTGAGACTTCCAACAAAGGTAAAAGAAACAATCTTAGTTGGCGAGCGACAAAAAAGAAACTCAGATACAATAAAATTACTTAGATACAATAAAATTAAGAAACAGCTATGGAACTTAAAAAAAAAAAAGAAAGGAAAATACGAAATACTAAAAGCCACTACAACTTTTTTTAATCCTCATGTTTGTTTGCGGAAGTTTTAATCAGATTACGAGACAAGTGAATACAACGAAAGAGACAAGGGGATTCGAACCCAGAAGAAACACGCTTCAATTCTTTGAATTGGAAGTAACTAGCTCCTAGATAAATTAATGAAAGAATTTGCAACATTATGTTTCATAATATTTTCTAATTCAGTTGTTATTCGAATGTGTCATTGATGCCTAATAATATGAAATATTTCTTCATTGTTAATATTTTAAATTAAGAGAGTTAATTTAACTTATTAGATAACTTATAATTAACTTATTGGTAACTTATTAGAAAAAAAAATCTTATTTTTTTGAAAATATATAAATACAGTTTTTTCTTACGTAGAATTACTTTGAGTTATATTATTTAGTGCAATATTTATGCGATTCTTAAGTCAAGATGACGTTAAAGGCCGTTCAAGTATTACATAAGCACATTTTTAGTTATTAAGCAAAATAAGCAGATGTCCGAGCCCCCCCCCTCCGCCCTTATAATTAACAGTAAATACCACTGAAAAATAAACTAAAACATTCAAAATTACATGATATTGACTCTTGAATTAAAATGTAACAAATTAAATGTAAAAGTACACATGAAAAACTGAGGAAAAAGTCTACCTCGCGTGCATGTTTGTCTGCCTTACGTAAGCATTGCTCTGATCCCCCTTCCCCTTGTTAGCAAAAATAAGCAAAGCTTAAACCCCCCTCCCCCCTTCAATACTTACGTATTACCTGAACTCCTCAAAATCATTATTGTCTACGATACCTGATAAATCTGGCTTTATTTGGAAATATAGCTAATTCATTGTAATTTCATTTCCTAAGAACGATTAGTACTTCTCATATCAGTTTCACTTTTGTATAGAATCCATAATTCTAATTCTATTGATACTTAAAGAGATTATTAGAAATATTCCTTAAATTCCAGGAAACATAAAAAAAAAACCCCTCCTTTCAATGCTTACGTAATACTTGAACTGCTCAAAATCATTATTGCCTATGTTACCTGATAAATCTGGCTTTATCTGCAATATCGCTAATTCGTTGTAATTTCATTTTCTAGGAAATGCTTAATTCTTCTCATATCAGTTTCACTTTTGTATAGAATTCATAATTCTAATTCTTTTGATACTTAATGAGGTTATTATGAAATATTCCTTTAATTCCAGGAAACATCAAACAACTTGTATAAAAAAAAATTAAATAAATTGTAAATCAATCATAAGTAGGCCTACATAGAACAGAAAGAAAGAGAAACAATCTAACTTGCCCCTTAATTAAAAGTTTAGTATTAACAAATGTTTTCGACGTTAAAGATCTAACGTTCGCCGCGTAACTTAATAAGTTGAAATAAAATCGCTTTTTATTGCTTTGTCATCATTTCGGCTACTCTCTCTTGTTGAGTAATGTTTTCCCTACCTTAATCTTAAAAACCGTTGGCCATCTATGATATTGATCTTATGAATACTCCGAGTTTAGAAATGTAAAATTTGACTCTTACATGATTCCTCAAAATAAAATTTGAAGTTGAAATATAAAGTCTAAAGCTATTTCTTTATAATCCATTCAAAACCCATAAACTTTAAATAAGTTTCTGTAGATTTCGATACATATTTGGATAAATACAATGAATTAGAACAACTATATTTATTATATATGAACGCTATAGTTGCGTCTTTGTTCTTTGATGGAACTTGTGCGAATTGCATGGCACAAGTAAAGAAGTTAAGCTACCCCAGGAACAGCGTATGAAATCAATCAGTTTAAATCAATAAAATTAAAAGAAGAAACTTATACAGAAGAGAAGAAACATCTAAGCCCTAAGATAGGGCTTAGACTGTGACCCATTGCATGCAGTTGCTGGTATTGGAACATCCACAGAAAGATCACTCAAATATCGTATTTCGAGCAAAACAAATATAAAATTCCAAAACTGAGACTTTATAACTCTACAGCCAGTGTTCCTTTCAGTCTGATTAGGCTAAAGTAGATATTTCCGAGTGGCCGAGTGAAATGCCTGCCAAACAGTTTGCAATACAAAGGATGATCATTTGCTTTCTTGGATGATTATTGAGATATGCGAAAATATGTTACACATGACATAAAAGATTGGAGATTCGCTGCAAAAGAATCATACACGATGCAAGTCTTATTCACAAGGAGATAAAAAATAATTATTGTTTCCGGAAGGTTAAAGCTCTAAAGAAGTTCTGTTTATGACGTGAAATGGGATAGGCTTTTCCTATTTCAATTACAACATAATACGCTGAATAATTATAATAAAATAACGAAAATCAGATAGCTCTCATCAGTTGATTAACTGATATGCACTTTCCAATAAAATATACATCGTTAATACCTTTCATGAACTACTGGTAATAAGACGATTTGTTGGAAATTTTGTATCAATGTTGGAGATCGATTACAGAAATACATGGTCAGTTATGTTAAATAATTTGAAAGGTGTGATTAAATTACTTGTTGATTATTCTTTAATTACAATATTATGAAAATATTAAAAATTAGAAATTAGAAAATACATGTATTTAAAAATTGAGGTAACCATTGTTTTCTTGCTCAACAAAGCATATTTAAAAAAAAATTTATATAAAGAGATTACATAAACACCATAATTAGTAGTGTTTAAAATATAATATAAGGTTTTGTGTTTAATATGTATCACTGTTTCTGTGTTTCATATTGCTCCTATGAAATTGATATAATTTTTTCGTAAATGATCGGCTATCCGAAATATCAGTTATCCGAACAATCCCCATGCAGCATTGTTTCGGATAATCGATGCTCTACTGTATTTAAAAATTGAGGTAACCATTGTTTTCTGCTCAACAAAACATATTTAAAAAAAATCTTATATAAAGAGATTATTTATATAAGACCTATTGTGTGTATATATACATATCACTGTCCGGCTATATATATATATATAGAGAGTGAGAGAGAGAGACACACAGACAGATAGTGGACATTGTTGACGTGCCTTATTAAAAAAGCTAAAATTATTGTGATATTGAGTGATAATTGTATGTAAATTCTGAACTCAGAAATCATCGTTCAGTAACAAATCAAGAAATCCATGAACAACCAATTAATCATTTACCAAATAGAGGAATTTCAGACAATATTGTCACATTAAGACAAAATGACAAATCTCGCAGAATTGAATGAAACAATTTAGTAAATTATCAATAAAGTATCAGTCTTTAAAAAAAAATCTAATCCCTTCGGGAATTGTATAGATTAACATGTATTGAACATAATAATTTACAACGATTTTATAATTTTACCAAATGAAAAGCCTGTGAATATTAATATTATATTATATATTTCCTTTTTTGGAGTGTTTTTATAAAACAAAATTAATAATCAAATCAAATCAATGTTCTAAAATAAAGTAATCAAAATCTTAGCAAACATTTTAATTTGAAATTATTATGCTGTAAATCTTAGTTCCATTACAGTGAAATTTTTAAGATAATTTTCCTCCTTATCTTAAATATATCATGTATCTATGATGTGTACAAAACACACATATCAGAAAGCACCTTAGATAAGTAATTTTAAATTATTATAAAACAAAATTATGAATATCTCGTATTTAAATTACTCTATTTTCTAAGTTTAGATACTTCGTATTTACACAGCATGAACACACTTGTTTATGTTGCAGAATAGTTTCAGTGAGGATTGGTAGATGGCAGTAACATCATGATCTCGTCAACGCAATGCCTGGAAGGAAGGAATTGTTTACAATTGAAGAGATAAAGTTTTGATGAATGAGAAAAAGCATTCGAAGTTATTACCAATTTGATTTATTTTTAGGAGCAGGTAAACTAATAAGGGAAAATATACACTAATTATTATCTAAACAATTCCATAAAATCGCCATTACAGTTTTTATTTTATTCTAAAAATGTTATTTTATTTCTATTCTGAATAATTTGAATTTCTGAATTTTTTCTGTCCATTTTCTGAAGAAATTAATATCCATATTATTTACTCCAATTGTCTAAAGTCGAATAACTTTAACCACACCAAACTATGCGCAAATCAATGGATCTACTAAAGGGATTAATAGATATTGGTTAATATAGCGATGCATACATTCTGAGGGACTTTTGGTCGCTTTGGTGACCCATTCGTTAAAAATATCAAATATAAAAGTTAGATTATCTACAGTGCCTAAATTTGCATAGCAGATCTAAAGAATACAACTAGTGATTCAAAAAGTTATCATGATTTGAGAGTCTCATCTTTCTACGAGTTTCACTATTCTACACTAGTTGCTAGAAGGCTTTTTACCTTTCCACTTCTCTTAATTTTTTTATGGTTTCTCGGCTGTCAATAGCTGGATAAAGTTGACAGAAGTTGACAACTAATCCCAAGTATTTGGCAGCAAACAGCTTCCATATCATTTAATATTTACAAACATCCTTTTTGAATTCAGTGTGTTAAATAAAATATGCCAGAGCTAGAAATATACTGAAAAACTGAAAATAATTGTTTATTAAACATATATTTTGTATACCCTGTTAAATTAAGAAATCCATAAAAATAAACAAACTTGATGCAGAATAAAACTTATATGACGTTCGGATCTCTACGGTGAGTCCATTTTTGAAATCTCTGAATAAGTGAAAATTAAAAATAAATGTAAAAACAAAATCAAATCACATTAAAAAGTGAGACCTTATAGTTGGCATCTCAAGACAGCCTGTTTCACGCTAATATGACGATTATCATTTGAGAGTAGGCACTCTGAACAAAGCAGGTCTCCTCTGGAGAAATTGAGGTAGAATAGAAAAAAAAATGGAACCTCCAAAAATCTAAACAAAAAACATAAGAACGCTTTAAAAATATAGAAAAAGAAAATTCATGTGCTGGTCTCTAGCCGCTTCAATGAATTTCTTATGCACAATGAATTTCTTATTATTTCTTTATTTACATAATTTATTATGTAAATAAAGAAAAAGCTCCTAAAAATTAAAAAGTGAGACTAATGTTCTTAAGTGACATCTCAAGACAGCCTGTTTCATGCTAATATGGTTTTGTTCATAGTGACTAGTCTCAACTGATGATCGTCAACTGATGATCGATAGAGTGAAACAGGCTGTCTTGAGATGTCCCTTCTGAACATTGTTCTCACTTTTTAATGTTTTTAGATATTTTTAGACCCTTTTTCTTTATTTACATGCGCAAAAAAATTCATTGAGGCAGCTAGCACATGAATTTTCTTTTTCTTTATTTTTAAATTGTTTTTATGTTCTTTGTTTAGATTTCTGGAGGTTCCATTTCTTTTCTATTCTACAACAAAATCGAATGTTGATTTCAATAACTTCAAGTAAACTTTATTTTGTGTTTCTAATCTACATATTCTTTTAGTAATTAGCACATACAAAAATCAGCTCTGATGGTAGAGATTGGAAACGTCATGTTTATTTTATTCTGAAAATGTTTTTTGTTGTTTTAAATTCAATGTCTGAAATTGTTTCTATCAACTATTAAGCAAAACTACTTGAATTTAAATAAATCTTTTATTTATGTATCTTGAAACTCAATTTTCAACTCAGACGTTCAAAGGGATTTTTTTTCCTAGGAATCTCTTAATTTCCTGGCGCGATCATCCACCAGTCTTCATTATCGTTAATTATTTCTCCCTTCCTTTTGCACAATCATGATTTTTCGCCTTAATGTAGGTTTAGTTGATTAATGAATAAACAGACTTAAGCTTTTACCTCCACATATTATAGTTCATTTAGACTCTTTAAATAGAAGCCGAATAATGGAACGTGTTATTCATGAGAACCTTCTTTTGAACTGCAGATACATTTACAAAGGATAAGAAAAATAGTGCTTAAGTCAAATTTCACTGACAGAGCTTTTTTTTTTATGAAACTTGAATTGCTTTAAACTAAACCTATTCAGTATTACTAAGAAGGGCTAAACGTAGATGAAAAGAATATTCTGCGAAATTAAAAGACGTTTAACAAACATACGAAATATAAATAAAAATAACTTTATTTACTTAGTATCTGTACAAAGATATTTTTATATTATTTTTTTTACTTTTAAATACCGTATATATGTGTGTGTGTGTAAGAAAATGCATACAGGGTGACCATGATTACAGGATCCCTTTTCAGAGATCTCTGTATCTCCAACTAATAAGCGGGATGTCACTAGAATTAGGAAGTAGACTATGGCTAGGGAGAAGGATCTCGTGAAAAAACAAAATAGTTCCAAAATCTGCCAATTGGGTGAAATATGGCGCTATAAATAGAATTGTTTAACAAAACATCAGAAAATGAATAACTAAGACAAAGCTAGGATGAAGTTTCATTTACGTTTTCTCTTTTCAAAAAATGAGACGGAAATTGAACTAAAGTGCCAGACGAAATGCTGTGAAAGCTCCAAACACCTCAGCCACAGATGATGAAGCTTATAATCTGAAATCTGATTTCAAATGGGCCGAAATTAACAAATACATTAAGAAATGAAAATCAAAGACTGCACATAAATAAACAAATCACGCCTTTGAGTTTCTCAACAGAAGAAATCAGGATCGTCCTTATTACTATTAGGGACTCACCAGCCCGATCCCCATAGTTTAAATGGACTTCTTTCTCATAACTGATCTTTTCTAATAATTATGATTTGGAAAATTCAGTTATTTATAAATTATTTAAATTAATTACCTTTCTAAAGCTGAATTGAGAGAAGCTTAAAATTTTGTATATCTGACTCTTAAATTATTTCCTATGACATTATTTATTTTAATTGTTGTTGAGTTATTAAAGTTAAAATAGTGGAATAATTCGAACAAAGCTGATGTTTATAAATTTTATGTATTATTTTTTTTTTTTTGATTTTTTTTAACAAAGTTACGGAGAGTTCTGAAAAAAACTCCAAAACATTATTTACTTTGTAAATATTCAGGGTAAAATATTTTATTATAAAATTGTAAAAAATAACAATGTTAGTATTTAAATTGTTCACTATATTTTTCCACGAAAAAAGAAAGATTGTGTACAGCACTGCCGCTCTTAAAAATAATATAAACGTCAACCTGAGCTACCGCCTCCCCTCTCTCGAATTCGGGATTGATTAACCATAAGCAAAATAAACAAAATAATACCAAGAGAAGAGGGACAAAAAGCAAATAAAATAATAATAATAAAAAAAAAATTACAAAATTATAAGTTACAAGCTGTCTTAAATCTTAAACGAAGTCCCATCTTACCGTCTTGGACCTTAATCCAGGGCCTGGACCAGGACCATCTCCTCTCTTCTCTAATAGCTTCTGTATCATAACTAAACCTGGATTTTCAATGATGTACAAGGTCTCGATCAAAACTGCAGTCATTATGAAGACAACTATATAATTTTTTAATGAGTAACCACATTAAATCTGTAAAGGTTTGTGCCGTCATTGATTATGTTTGAAATGTCTTTAGGTGGAACGAAAAAGTAGTAGCCTAAGCCATAAATGTCAAAAGAAATCATAATACAGTTCAAGCATGCGAGCCTTTGTCTTGTCCCTATCCACTGTACTTTGCTTGGATGGCACCTTGTCACTTTGCGAGCAAATCCTGGTTTGTGAAGGGGAGTGAGATTGAAAAGGAGAGGGGGGGTCGCTGCTTAGCTGTGCTTAGGGCATCAGGTGCAATTAATCCGTTCCCTGCCCAAAATGTTTGCTGGTCTCCTTCAACTTTGTATTTAACAACCTGACCTTTTATGTAGTGGTCATGAGTACTTGAAATTCTTAAACCTGAATTATGTTCGATAGCGCAATTAACTGCTTCTCATAAATCAGTAATTTCCTAAGCTATTTTTTTAACAGCTACACAATGAACTCCCAGAGTAGCACGGGTAAGATGAACTTTGTGTTTTGTCTATACTGAAGGGTCCTTTATTGCTTCATAAGCTACCACTCGTGATGTATCAGCTGCTCTCAACAAGATGATGTGGAGTGAATTTTAACCATGACTTCCAATGTCGTTCTGAATTTGAGCATAACTACTACTACTTGTACAACGGGAAGATTTTCATTGAAATATCACGATGACAGAAAGAAGGAAGAGTAGATAAAAAATGAACATTTAAATATATTGTAATTTTGCAATGGGCAAAATTATAATAATGATTTAATGATTCTTTAAAATTAGGATATGAAGAATCAAAAATACAATTGAATACTGCGTCGGAATTAGATATTCCGTTAATGGTAAATTGAAGCGAAGCGACTTACAATGAGTCAATCTAAATGACTTTTCATTTGAAAAATCACAGATTGCAACACCTGGTATTTCTGTGACGATTTTAGATGAACGATGACATTGTTGAAGGTATCTTTCGGTCAGGTCATATGTAATAATGAATTTTAATAGTTATTGTTGGAAAAAATATTGGCAATGATTTCGTCTTGGGAGGGTTATTACAAATCTTTCTTACCTTTTTATAATCTCTTTCGATCCATACTTCTGAACAAAATAAAAACTATATGAATCTATTAGTTTATTTCAATAATTCTCAACACATTTCTCTAAATCAAAATCAGTACTTATTATTATTATTATTATTATTATTATTATTATTACTTTATAGAAAAAACGTTTCAAACCATGGGTTTCCCCAGTACTATTATTATTATTAGTAGTAGTACTAAAATTAAAAATTTATATTTTACTTCCTAAAAAAAAAAGCCAAAACAAAAATCTATCTATTTATAGATGCTATTAGTTAATATTTTATAATAAAAAAAATAAATGGATTTTTTTTTCTGTTTAAAGGTTCTGTATGAAAATAATGTAAGTGAGATAATAATGAAGTAATTAGGTAACTTTTTTCAAATATAATCTCAGAGAAAATCTTAAAAACCATCTCTTGTAGTTGAATTATACTATTCACATTTGTGTAGTGAGTAAAGACACTATAATTTGAGACTACATAATTTTAGATATTAAAATTTCACAGGAAAAAGTTTTGATATAAAACAAAACAATTAATTAATATTATCGATTAATTGTAGCTAAGATTTGAAATAAACTTGAATCAAAATCCGATATTCAGGTGTTGAGAAGCTTTTGCCTGCGGATGGACAGAAAGGCGATCAAGTAACAGAGGCTGGGAAATTAATGCAGGTTCCAACGGAGCTAATTCCAAAAAGAGTGAATTGTGAAATTCCTCTAAAAACAATGTATTTTTCAAGAGTTCTTTGTAAGTCGGTACTTAAGATTTTCAAATTTCGATGTCCAAAAAAGTTTAGAATTTATTATTTTACAAATATAAATACAACTATTAATATTATTTAGGTAGTTATAGGAATATCCGATGAGGCCCATGGTGACCCTTGGGGACGTTGCAGATAAGGCTCCCAAGGTTTCAATGACGTGCGGCTGTGATGAGGCCGGGTGGTAAGTCCAACGCTCGCCCGCCTATAATCCACGGGGAAGAAACCCGTTAACCACTCTACAAATGACTGGGCCATCCCTAGGACCCGTCTGGAGATTTTTCAGCTTGGAAATCCCCAATTTCCATGCCTTCAACTCATTGAAGGATGAAGAGGAATTTATCGTGATTTAAATATTCTCCACCAAAAGGCAGCAGATCTAAATTCGATTGTATAAAGTCTATCTATATTCCAATTAATAAGTTATATTATATCTATCTAAAATGTAGATTATTACACCATGTTCAAAAATTAAAGCGGAGTTATGTTTAGACCTCTCTATGGAAAAAAAAAAAATACTGGGCGAATGGCAACCAAATTTCGTACTCATACTGTCCTCAGCAGGCGGTTTCGATTTCTGAAGGAAAAAAATATTTCAAATTTCGCTGCCATCTCCGTAATTTGAATATTTTTTTATACTTATCTAACAAAAATCGGCAAAAAAAGAGTTAACGTGGAATAACTTTATTGTAATCTCATGTAGAACCACACTAATATCGCATAAACGACTCCAGTACCCGCCATCGCCTTTCTCTACAATTTGCATTCGCTGCACAAAACACTCGACAGCAAAACGGAACTGATTAGGCGTTGAGTAGTGTCAAATGTCGCGAAATTCTGTCTTTTTACACAGTGAAATTCGGAACTTTGCCTTGATTAACGAGCCTCTTTAAGAATTCTTACAGCCAAACATCGCAGTGGTTCAGATCTTGTGGTCGGGGTGGCCATGCCGTGGGAATTGACATGCTAATTACTACGTCATCCGAAAATGTTCGCAGGGGTAAGACTTTCAGAGATAAAGTTTTGTGAAGGGTGGACTATCTTGCTTGAAGATTATGGTTTCAACACAATTCATCTGTTGAAATGATGGAATTACAAAGCTCCGGATTATATCGGAGCGTATCTGGAGCCATTCACAGAACATGTCAGGATGATGTGTGGTCTTCTTTGAAGTAAGGACCAATGATGAAGAATGCCGTGAAGCCACACCAACACCATTATCTTTGGTGAAAGCAATGGAATTTGATGATCTGATTACTATCAGACCAAATATGGCAGTCATGAGTGTTTACAGTACCATTCAAATGGAAATAAGCCTCATCACTCCACAGTATTCGCCCAGGCAACATCCACCGTCATCCGAGCAATATTATTAATATTAAGGTAAATGCTGTCCAGGTATCATAATCACCAGAAATCAATTGTTGACTGTAAGAGTTTTTATAGGGGTAAAACCTCACGACAATTTGGAAGAAATCCCCACACTGTCGTATACGACATGTCCAATCCCCGTGATGCACATGCACTACTGCTACCATGTGCATTTCATTGCAGGTGCAACTTCATCTGTTCTCTGCAGTCCACTTGGTTAACGAGCTCGTCCTGGTTTTACAGCAAAACGTCCTGTCCGTTCAAAACGAAAAGTCATTTTCCGATTAGTAATCGTTAGTGGACCTCTGCGTAAAACCTTCTAACTGCCGAAGTGCCTTAAGCGCAGCAGAAGCATTGTTGTTTCGTTGATAGTTTAACAAGTAACACTCGATCCGGTAAGGTGAGCTTCATAAGAGCTCACTAGTCGTGGATTTGGGAAAAATGCTTTGTGACTCCTTTTATGGGCAGAAGTTGTTACATTATATCATAATACGCAAATTACGGAGACAGCAACGCCATTATTACCCTGTACAGCTTCAGTATTTTTTTCTTCAGAAATCGAAACCGCATACTCAGGACACTATGTGTACGAAATTTGGTTGCGATTCGCCCAATAGTTTTTACTATTGAGAGATCTAAGCACCTCCTCTTTAATTTGGATCACCCGATATAAGGAAATATCTGGTATGTTTACAGACTAGGTTTACACTCAGCTTTCTTTTGCATAGTGGGGACTGAACTTATGTTGGAGAACAGATTTTGAGGACTGGAGGGTGGGGAATGTAGATGAAAAGACTCATCCTTAAATTGAACTGTAAAAGTATAGTCTACATTTTAAAGAACTCAGGCCAAGCTTGTTAGCAAAATATTTAGCGATCCTTTTTTAGGTGCGGGAATGGGGCAAAAAAATGTGCTTTATTTTAAGTTGGGCTCTAAATAAATAACGTATCAAATTTTAAGGAAATCAGTCCATCTGTTTTTAGCGTGATGCGCTTACAAACAAAAAGACAAACAAAGAATAAAATGTTCAAGTGGAATACTAACACTACATGGTCAGTCAAATACATCCGTTTTTTTCTTATTCAATATTGAAGGGAGAGGTTTCAAGTAATGAGTGTGTCTGTGACTTGAATTGAAAAAAGAACAAGTGTAAACTCAATTTCATGCTGATCTAGTTGTTGGGAAATAGACATAGAGAAGAAAGAAAGAAAAACATTAAGACCATTTGGACTCTAATGTGAATAAAGTAGAATTGCCGATAAGGCGACATTGATCACTTTAACACATTTAGGAATATAAACATAAATGCTGATGCTAAAATATCTCTTTCATATATTCCATATTCCTTCTTTTCATTTAATATGTTTTATTTATTATTATTCATGTATGATTTTGTATTTATTGAGAAAAGAAGGTCTTTTTTTTCTTTATGTGTGTTTTTAAAGAAGCATTGAAAAAGTTCTTTGTTTAAAAGAATGAAATATTGGTGGAAAGCAATGTTTTTATGTTGAATGTGGAAGATTTATGATAATAAACGCTGATGATTGAAAAAAAAACTGTGATTTGGCAAATGTTATTTTTTAAATTAGTAAATGTTTTCTTTAAAAATAGAAAATATCCTTGAAGATTCTCCCCCATTTCCAATTTTGTTTTGTTAAATTCAGATTAAGTTTACCTTTGATGAAGAATATGCTTATACGAAATTATATATTCTTTTATTTGTTGACTAGCTCGAAGTGATTGAAGGCAATATCTCACTTTTGTCTAGTTAAGGAATAGTTAGTGCTTATTATCTTATTGCAGTTCTTGCTTTCTTGTTATTTTTTATTGGAAATACGTATATAAATTGCTATTGAACTTTTTCATTTATTTATTTATTTCATATAAACTTGCTACAGAAAATGACCACTGGTTATTTACCACTGGTTTAAGTTGGTGTTTTGCTACAATCCGAAGAAAGACCTGTATCTGAAATGGAATGCAGGAGTTTGCTATGTTTATAGCATTCTTTGGAAGGGTTACGAAGGTCGTCTGTTTCTGTAATTTGAAGGCGCCCACCCCAAAGGAGACGTCGGTGCCGTCACCCACCTGCGACCGCTGCCGTTGTGTCACACCGCGCCTGGTTCGTGGCACTGCAATTAAGTCCCCGTCCACGGTGTAATCATCGACGTAATTATGCATCTCTTGCAGAGGGGGAGAGCCGCTCGGGGAGATTTACAGCTCGCCCACACTGACCCACTCTTGTTTCTGCATTATTCGCGCTCCTTTCCGTGGTGATGGAAGAGGGTGTCACTCCGACCTGTCATCGCCAGCGGTGGTGGCTTCCCATGACAGACTGGCGGCGAGGGACCCCGTGACCGCCCTCACACACAGGGCAGCCACTCATCACCGGTCCACAGTTTTCTTGAGGTCTGGTTGCTAAGGATAACAAGAACAGGCCAAGATTCCTTTCACACTCTTATCGCTAACACCATGTTTGTTTTGCATTTCGAAAATTATATCTCGTATTTTTGATTTAGACCTACATCAGTATCAACATCACAACGATTTCGCAATACCTAACATTTAACATTTTTTTAACACTTTATTTAATAACGACAAGAACAACAACAACAAGAATCTTTGTGTAAAATTCTTGACATTTGAAATTATTTTACCTTTTTCTTCTAATAACCTATACTAATACGATAAAAATTTCACGACTCCAAACTCATGGAAAAGAGTTACATTGGAAAGTAAATTAAAATACTTTAAATTAAAAGATGCCTAAAGTTTTGCTTCTATAAAAATTAGAATTATAAGCAACATACAGCACAATTTTAAATGAAATTCTTTCTTTAGTTTTTCTTTTTTTTTAATTTGGCAAATTTTCGCAGCTAAAGCCTTTAAGTTTTATCATATCTTTTTTAATATAATCTTAAACGTACTTTAAATATTTATGAAAGTTCTGTTTCTGTCTCCGAAACGGTAAAATCTAGAAACAAAATTTAATTAAACTTTTCCTTCACCAGAGGGAGCAGAGCCTAAAAGAACTTAATTTCCCCTTGAGGTAATTAAATATGCTTAGGTAATTACACAAGTACATGGATAGGAAAAAAGTAAACACGGATCAATGTAATATTCATGTCTGAATAGAATGAGTTTAGTTATCGATTTACTAAAATTTTAATAAAGAAATTAACAGTAAACTTTTTCTGAAAACTAAGTAATAATACTTGATAGTTTTTCAATGTTATTAATGTTATTATACCGGGTGTAACAAGATTGTGGTAAATCTCAAATATTTTTTTTTTAAGTATCCTTATGGTGTAATGCAATTTGGCACAGTAATGATCTATAAAAGAATACGGAAAACAATGTATTCCCTTTTGAAATGACATGATTTAAACGGAAATGACACAAACTTTGCAATCTTAATTTCCATGCAATTTCCATGAGCCAATGTATTTCTTTTCTACGTTCATAGCTGTCATTACAATGAAGATCTGTTCTAGTTCTTTAGTTTTCATTCAATAAGTGCAGGAATAGATAGCAGGTTTGATTTTCCAGATAGCATGTTTCAATGTTAATCAAAAGAAATCCAGAAAGAAAAACGAGATTTTTGTTAACCTTAATTTAGGGAAGGACATGTTTGGAGATTCGAAAACTTTGCTCTAATTAAGAAGAAATCTATAAAAACTGACAAGAAAGTATCATTGAATCTTACTAGTATAACTTCCGCAATTCACACGAATTAAGTATTACGTTTCATACGAATCGACGTGAGTTGTTGCCACCAATCATGGTAGACAATATCAAAATTAAATAATACGTACTTTCTGACAATACCAAAATGCTCGTCTAATTCAAAAGCCGTTTTTAGAAAGAATAATGAATTAATTTCCTGCTTCACCAATAAATTCCGTTAATCTTTTCACAATGGTTTGAACGCTGACTGTTCTCGTTGTGTGAAAAATGGCCAAAATCTCTCTGTTAACAATTTATTCCATTATCGAAAAGGAATATTAAAATTATACTTTTTTGTCATGGTATATCGCAATCAGTAGTGATTTCTTTTATTGTGTAATCATTTCAAAATGTAAAATGTTACTTCAATAATAAGCCTCATTTTCAAAAAGAAAGCTTTTTAAAAATATAGCATTTTGAAGAAAAGAAATGTGTAAAATTAAAAAATGAAAAGAATAAAAACAAGGAAAACATAAATATCGATAGTTAAAACAAGATGTGAAATATACATAAATGCTTTTTTTTTTTTGATGGAAGTATTTTAAATAAAATTTAATTAAATTTTAAAATATTTTAAATAAAATTTAATTAAATTTTAAAGGAAGTATTAAAAATAATCAAAATAATAGTAAAGTTTAATGTTAACAATTTTGATGTTTACAATAATTTATTTAAAACATGCAACAGTGTTTTATCCAATTTCCAGAACTTGCCAACAACCAGAAGCCTTTAACTTCAGTCGAATCTCTATTCAGAGAGAATGATAAATTATTATTTAAAACGAGCTCTGGAACCACCGTTCGTGGGTAGAAAGATTAACACAAAAGAATTCTGACTTAATCAACACGCCATCTGTCGGGATAATACAAAACTTTCTATTGTTTAATTTCCGTTTGCTTTTAACCAAGTGCGCTCCGGCATTTGTATTGATTTCCAATTAACAGCTGATTTGCGTCGGAGATTGAGGTTGTTATGAATTTCATTAAATTTATCGGAAGGGAAAGGTGTGGTTGAATTTGCTTGTTATTCAGATATGCATCGGGAATTACATTTTGTAGCTCAAAACAGAATAGAACAGCAAGCAAAGAAAAAATAACGAAAAGACTTAAAGTCTCTTCCATTTACTTAAGTGAAAAAGAGTATTTTATAAATCAATTGATTATTTCGAGACGATATAGAAAACTGCAAAATAATGTTTCGATTATAGCTAAGTTTTAATTTTAGTTTTATATCTTTCATTTACTTAAGATATAAAAAAAATACCACTGGTAAGAAAGAAGGTACAAATGAATGATTATATTAGAGATCTTATTTCTGCATGTAAACTGAAATTGTCTTTTATTTATTTTATTATTCTAACAAAATCAAAATTGTAGTCATTAAAAGGGGTAACTCTCCCTGTCACCAGTTTCGGAACATACAGTATCTGCATAATAGAATTGGCATATCTGTTATGGCGATATGGTAATAGCGACTATAATATAAAATACATAAACATTTATATATATAAAGCATTGTTGTTAGAAATTCACTGAAAACAGCTCTATAATTAGTTTCGAAAACTATAGACAAGTTTTTATTTGAAAATCTGTATATATATATATATACACGCATACACATGTGAACAAATTGTTTTTTTAAACTTCAATGACAGGTTCTTCGAGAAAAAAAATCAGTAAAAAATGTCCACTAAACATAGGGTCAGAATTGCGTCGTTTTCTAAAAACTGTAATGAACATACGGACAATTTCATGACGGGAAGGTGAACAATGTGTTGTACGGTAATGTTTTGTTTTCAACCAGCATTCGGGCTTACAGTGAATGGAACTAGGATAGTCATACTTATAGCCTCAGCTTTAACGAGTGATTATTATGAATGTGATTGAAAAATGTCGTTAAAAATGTAAAGAAAAAAAAATTGCTTTTTCTTTTTTTTATTTTCGTAGTTGCATAACTATTAGAAGTATATGGTTGTGTTCGTTTTCTGAAATAGCAAAGTTATATTTGATGAAATGGACCTGGATCATGGAAATGGAACTGAAGCACGTCGACTATACCAAGAACATTCCAGATAGTGCATACCTTACTACACAACATTTGTTGCCATACATCCACAGCTCAAAGAAAAAGGCAAATTGGAGCCACAAGCAAATAGTGGAAGGCCCAAAAATGTTGCAACGCCCGACAACTTTCGAATTCTTAACGCGATAACCGCTGATCCAGGAATGAAAAGTAGGACAATAACAAGAACAGAAGGGATTCCCCATACAACTATCTGGAAGGTAGTTGCCCATTCGCGAGGAGCAACTGTCCGCCTTTCACCTCCAACGTGTCCAAAGGTAAGTTGTAGCAGATTTCCCTTTAATGTTGCAGTTCTGTCGTTGATTTCTTGTTAATCGTGTGGATACCGTTAACTTTGAACCTGTAATTTTATTCATTGACGAAGCTTCATTTTCTTAGAATGAATTAGGAATTTATCCAGTAGTTCAAAAGCTATTAGAGAGGACACACATCACAAATACACACAAAACGATTGACCCATTTCAAGAACCTCTACATTCATAAATTAAGATTGAAGATGCTTTCTAATCTTTTAAAAATCAAATATATTTTCTACAAAAAAGAAATGTATTCTGTGAACTGTAGAAACAAGAGGTTATTCTGGCTGCTAACGCTTAAAATACTGACCTGTAGAGGTGCTGGCGTAGAAAAGGATATTTATGATGAGGGTTAGGGTTATAATTATCTCCTTCTAGTAATTCAACAAAGCACTGAATAAAAATTTAAAAAAAAATAAGCAAGTGATAATCAACTATTTTATTTTGTTTTCTTCTTTTAATGTTCAATATTAAAAGTAATTTAATAATATGTAAAACTAAAACTTAATTTTTTTTTCATTTGTTTAATTAAATTTTGCAATATTTCTTGAAATTAGTTAATTACAGATTTTCCTCGTTCCCAGATATAAGTTTTAGAGTAACGTGAAGAACCTTCGCTGAAAACCTTTCATAGAGGCTTTAAAATGTGAGGATTTGTACAGAAAAGAAGACGTTTCATCGGATACAAAAAGGATACATGCATACTTCTTTAAAATCTCAAAAGTATGTGGATTATTTTAAATTCAGAACAATCACAAGAAATTAAAAGCTGAAATAAAAAAGTATTTTCTTTAATATAGAGAATCCAAAAAAAACAATCGGCTGTAGTTTACTGAACTTATTGGACGAATTGGAAGCCCGGATTCGGGAAGTTCTTGCCAACATCCCACACAACTTCCTCCAGAAATCTGTGGATTCCATTCCAGGTCTTTTGAGGTCATTGGTCAACGCCACAGGTGCCTACATCGAATTTTAAGGTAGGCAATCACATTCCCTTATATCTGTGTACATGCTGTATAAATTTCAAGTAAATAACTGTATAAACATAAAAGATATAAGATCATTTCGATACCTAGTTACATTCCGCTCACCCTGTATATATATATATATATATATATATATATATATATACATACACCTTTAATCAGAATCTCATCAGATTTTAAATGTTTCATTTTATTGTCATTAATTCTAAATTCTACATTATGTGGTTTTAATTCTATTCTTAATAACCCCGTAGGGATAGAGCTATTAGAATCTAGGATCTGTGTATGTGTGTGGGTGTGTGTGCAAATCCTCTTCACAGCCCCTACTGGGAGCCAGAGACCCATTCGTCACATCTTATCTCCACGACCGGATACTTTGGGGGGAGAGGAAACATCTTCCCGTCCAGGCCACTTTCAGGATCATGAAAATAGTGGCAATTTGGACAAAATTAAGGTTTATCTACTCACAGGATCCACTCATATTGGCGACTTCTAGTTCAGGCACCGAGTGATACAAAATGTAGGAGGAGGGGGCTATACATAGTAAATGAACTCAATGCGGGCACCGCTTACAATTTTTGTACTTGAGTTTGAAGTTTTGATCTAAAGTGAGTTTTGCGCGGTAATCAATAGTAGTATAAGTGTGAAGTTGATAGATTGTAGTGTGTGCTGGTCACTTAGTTTTTTTTTGTTTCTAATCACTAGCCTTAGCTGTACATCAGTGAAAGTCATTCACTTAGTAATATGTCAGATATCTAAGTTTTTATTATTGATAGATCGTGTTAGCAATGGATATTCTACATGACATTAATTTTAAACAAGGCAAATTAATTTCTTGTATATTATAGGTTAGGAAATTTGATACTGAACTATACATTGATTCCCAAAATTATTATTATTATGTTAGTATGTTTCAAACCTTGGGTTTCCCCAGCAAAAACAATATGGCGGATCAAGGACCAAAGCAGATATTGCCAAGTGAAAAGACGTGTGCAAGAATGATTAGGGATGTGTGGTTGTCCATAAATTTCTTGACTACGCGTGTTGTGTTGAGAACCACAGCCTTCTGCAGTTGTGCAGAAGTCTTTTGTGAAGTCCTACTGTGCTGAGACTGTGGTGCAATGTGTGAGGCACCAGACCAGTGGCGGACAAGACGATGGGTACAACATGTAATCGGTCCTGCCACCACTGCTTCTGGAGCTCGTGTGCTAGATCGGTGTATTTACTGATCTTATCTGCGTGAGTTTTCTGCATGTTCTTGCTACAGGCACTGCAATATCAATGAGATAGGTCTGTTTGTTGATCTTATTAACAAGTGTGATGTCAGGTCTGTTGTGATGTATGGTTTTGTCTGTGTGAATAGGGCGATCCAAATACAGCTTATGTGAGGATGACTCTAATTCGCTTTGTCTTCATTATTATTATTATTATTATTATTATAATTAGTAGTAGTATTTGTTGGATGTTCTTGAAATTTGGTATGCATTTTAAGAACAAGAGACGATTAAAGTTTTTACTTGAAGTTTCCCCCCTGGGTGGATCCAGATCGAGAAAGCAGCGCAGGAAGATGATAAAAATTCCTTCAAAAAAGCACTAAAAACAATGATGTTGGGAACAAAACATATTAATCCTTTAACTAATCCACTAACTTGCGCACTTCCACATGATTACATTAATCAGATTAAGCATCTTAAGTAAATAAAGCGGATTTAATTAATTTTTCTTCAAAAAATGATAAATTTCTAATATTTATATTCAGCAGATATTGAAATTCGGAAATAAAAATAGATTCATTTGTGCAGCAATTTAAAAAAAAAGTAAAGCAAAAAAAGTAATTTTAAGGACACCATGTTAAGGAAAGTAAGTTTTAAGTTCTTTCAGTCTAAATTGAGCAATTAAACTTTTAAAATTTCTCCAGCGTTCAATATTTTTAAACAGAAATAAAAGTACAAAGCAACATGCAATGTGAAATTTCACTTATTTCTAATCTTTTCTGAAGCTATTCATTCAGGGAATGATTAAGCAACATTTCTTTTAACTTTAATCAATAAACTTGTAATAACTAAGCTTCAACCTAAATTAATAACACACACATTGAATATTACGTATTAAATGATGTTAAAATTTATTATCAAACTGTATCTCCGCCTAATTACAGAAAAACAAACTGAAAAAGTTGAAGGATTTCAGATGCTTGAATGTTAATGACGGCTAACTTAATTAATAAACGAGACGCTGGAACACAGCCACCCACTCAATCATTCACGTTTCTAATATGTAAGACGGCTGATGGGATGTTGCGCTTTCAGTTCTCGAAAACCTGTTTACAAAATTATCTGGCATTGCCAAGATTATCGTCAATAAGAAATGCAAAAGCAAAAAAGTTTTTTTGGCAGAAATGTAAAATAAATTCGGCCTTAAACTGACAGAAATAGAGAATTCTTGATGTTTTAATATTGCAATCTTTTATTACAGTTGAAGGAGCTTCAACCTCTAGCAATTTAAATCTGTCACATTTCTCCCAAAATGAAGAAAATAATCGTTGATAAATTGATTGCATATTGTAATGATTTTTATTCACTGTATATATATTCGCATTTATCTATTTATAATAGTCCTATTTATTCATTGTATATTCTTAGTTATGTTACGTTTATAATTGTATTTATCCTTAATCAGCATTTATTTTATTATCAATTCTGTATTCTAATTTTTAATTTGTCATTTAATTCCGTTATTTTATTCAAATTTTCCGTTGACTTTTCCCTGATTCGTTATTATTGAAAAAGACGGTTAAATATCAGTTAAAACCCAGGTGTAACTTAAATCCCCCAATCAATTTGTAAAGCACGGCAACCAATCACAGCCCTTGTAAATAAACTATTTAAACCCCTGTATCCCATGACTAAACAGAGAGTTCTTCCCAGATCTTAATTCTAGTCTAATCGTCTAATTTCACGAACTAGTTGCCGCAAACTTTCACCACAAATATCTTAAAAACAAAAGTTTTCATATTTTTTTTTTTTAATTTTATAAATTAACACTTGTAATAAATTTCTATCGAGAATTGCTGTAATACATCAGAAAAGAATTTTTTCACTTATTTGTTTTCGAAAATACTTGCGTTTATGCAAGGCATGCATGCCCTAAGAGCATCGAAGCTTGCAAATTGTGAGTAGTTACTGCAATTTGCTGAATCTTTCCTACATTATTAATTTAAGAGAAATTGTATTTTTCAGTTAAGTTTGTTCGCTAAATGCTACATTTATATTAATAGCTAAACTTGTTTTAAGGAGACACTGCTTCTACCATCAATAAATCAATTTTTATTCGAATCCTTCCCAAAGACACATCCTTAATCTTAAATAAATTACATGAAACATTTAAATGGTTGGAAAGTATTTCGTTTTGATTTAGTGATTCTACACATTCCTTAATACATTTTTGTCTTGTAAATTGTTGAACAGTGCGGAATAAGGTAAGAAGTGAAACAAATAATGATTCGCATTATAGCAAACTACAATTGAATATTTATGTGTACTAAATGTTACTGCACTAAATCTAAAATTTATTTAGATTTTCTTTTATATAGTAATTTATATTATAACTTAAAATAGGGAAAACGAGCAATTTATATAAATCTATATATATTAGATGTATTCAATTAGTTTAGAAGAAATTAAGGAGTTGAAGCTTATCTAAGGAGTAGGAGTGTGCAAAGAAATAGAACCCGCAAGGTTGACTAATTAGTGGAGGAAGCAACCTTCTGTGGCGTGTAATTAGCTAAGAAGAGTTGAGGGAAATAAAAGCCAATGAAGCCATGTCCAAATTGTGGAGGTACCATAAAAATATTCCCCAGGGTTTGATTAATGCTCGATACCTGATGTTTACTGTGCGGTATCTAAAACTAAATATTGTAACTTTTGGGTAAATAGAAAAATGCTGTAAGCTTTTAAGGTAAATAATTGTTTTTGGATTTGTTCGCAATTCTGCAATTCTTTGTTTTCAATGCTAAAAAAAATATTTGAAAGAAATGGTGTGATGATTCTTTCCGCAACAATCTACCAAGCACACTATTTTCATGATAATTATCTATCCATTTGCCAGCTTTGTTATTTGTAAATCCAAGGAAATGGTTAATGTTTTAACCGTTTCGCTCTGCAATCAAAGCTTTCTCTGCAAATTTTAATGGGGGAGAGAAATAATCACGAGATAAATCCTTTTCTCTACGAATGTATTTCAGCTGACGGCAACCTTCGGTGCCAGCAAGCACTATTTAGCGGCGCTACAATCGTCTATGAGAGGACATATGGAACATCAAGACAAATCTAAACGAATGGAACAAGTGTGAACAACATGTTTACTCAGAAAAGGTGCTCAAATTGCGGCTGTCAACGGCAATGCACCAAGAAACATCGATTGTGGTACGTTTTGTAAGATTTCCAACTTTTCGTGAACAGTTACAGCGGCGATAGCGATTTTTGCGACAAAGTCTTCAATCAATAAGAGTCTCGTACTCGAGGTTTTTCAAGTATTCCCAAAGGAAAAAAGCTATATTTGTTAAATCGGATGATCTTAGTGGCCAGGCAAACGTGCCCCTAGTAACGAAGGTTGCCAACAGCAGAGATACTTTTATAGACGAGAAAGGTTTATTTTGGCGCTCCTATCTATCTTAAAATTTATACAGAGAGTTTTGATATTATTTGTCGAATGGCAAAACTCATAGAGGGCTCTCCATAAACTACATCACGCTATTTTTTTGTTATTTTCGACCGCCTAATCCTCTTTTGTCACACTTTATCACAATCTTGTGAACCCTCCCCTTCCCCCTCCCTAATATTACGTCACAATATCACGAACCCCCTTAATTTACATTGTAAACTAAAATACTTTTCACTAAGTATTTTTAAGATTTAGTTCAGAACTCCTATTATTCAACGATTAAGTCGTTTAACAAGTCTTAGAATAAATAGGAAATCTTATCCTTTAACTGGCAAGCAGCCCTATAAGATCGAGAAACAATAGAAAATCTATTGTGTCTGTTGACCTTTAGCAATTAGTTAACTACCAAAAATAAAAATAAAAGTCTGAATATATTTTAATTCTCAATATAGTTTATTATAATATCAGTAAATATATTAAATATTTTGTATTTTTTCCAACAAAGTTTTGTAATGTTTCCTACAAGTTATCTTAATGATTGATAGTTATACATAAAAAATAAATTTAAATCATAAGTATATCTTTGGATAGTTATTAAAAAGTCAAATAATCTAAATACAATATTAAAAAAATAGAATCATAATCTAAAATTAAAACTAATTTGTATTAAAAAAACTAATTTGTATTAGATAGGTACCAATAATCGAAAGTTAGATCTCAAGAGAAAATGAAAATGTGAAATTACTGGTAAAATATTACCTTTTTTCGTATTAGAAATTTTGCATTTTGATGCATATTTCTCCTATTAAAGGAGATTTTGGTCTGAACTTTAAATTCAGATAATTGTGGGTGTTTTAAAGAATTTCCTAGTATGTATTCTTGATTTTAAAAAAATGCGTTTAAGTGAAATGTAATGTGACATCACACGTTATCTGACACCCCCTCCTTCTCTTACACTTTGTCATACTAAGCACCTCATGTGGACATGAGAACTTCTTTATTATTTTTTTATTATTAGTTTATGGACAGCCCCTAGCGGGATGTATGAGTTTCGCATGGCAAAGATTTCAATTTTTCTTGCAATTTAGAAAATATAAAGAATATAAAAATACAATTAGTATATATTACAAAAATATCTAAAGTAGAAATGTGGACTTTGTTAAAAACCAATCCAAAGACCAGATTTCTGTTTCTACAAGGATAAGGCCAATTTACCCTTACTGCAAATGTACATAGACTGGAAAGAACTTTAGGAAGCCCAAGCAAAAATTTGAAGAAACTAGCCTCTCTAATAGAAACAGAATGAAATTGGGATGTGTGTGGGTGAAAAATTCCACAAAAATTTATAGGAAATTGTGACGTAATTGAATATCGATCAAGTATATAACGCCAGTATTTGCCATATGAGGAAATGGTAAGAATTATTACAGGTATTCTAATAGCATAGAAGAAGAAATGAGAAGAATTATGACTAATCTTTTGAAAACTACATAAACTTCTCCTAAATTAATTATTAATTAGTTTTGTATTAGTATTATAATTTATTTGTAATAATTATTAGTTAATAAGTATTAATTATTATTGAAAACAAAAATTGAAGAAGGTAGTGTTATTATATGCTGCCAGCCTTTGTATTATATGTTATTTATGAAACTTCTTCACAAGTATGAGAGCAAGCTGGATTTTCTAAATTTCTATAATACTGCAATATTTCTTAAGAGAAATGTCAATTTATAATGAATTTAGGGTTATTCCAATTCAAGTCATCCAGGCCATGTCACCCACTACCTAGTTGAGAACTGAGATTTTGTGTACTGCTATTATACTTAATTTCATGAACTTTTGCCAATTTTTATTGCTTTATATACATTCTGTTGGTAATAATAGCAGAAAGTTTGATGCAATTTGGTACTTCAAAGCGAATTGTGAAAATTTGAAAATTGGCTGCAGTTTTTAAATGGAAACATGTAGGATGACAATTTTTTCCCTGAATATGCGTTGTGACATGTAGTTTATGAAAACATAAAAGAATTGGCCATATAAAATTTTTATTAATTGTTTTATAATTTTTTTTGTTTTTTTTTTGGTTAATTTAAAAAAAAAATTTGGACACTTGCTTCACTCTGAAAATCCTTGAAAAAATTAGGAAATGATTTACAAATAGTAAAGTTTTGTCACAAAAAAAATCATTTTGTAGAAATGAATTGTTCTTACCAAAAAAAAATCGTGAAAGAATTGGCCAAAAAATTTTTTGTAGTTCAATGTTTTTTTGGTTAAATTTCTAAAAAAAAATTTGGATACTTGCCCCCATCTGAAAATCCTTGAAAAAATTAGAAAGTGATTTACAAATAGTAAAGTTTCATCACAAAAAAAATCAGTTTTGAGAAATGAATTGTTCTTACCAAAAAAAAATCGTGAAAGAATTGGCCATATAAAATTTTGTTGATTAATTTTTTTTGGTTAAATTTCTAAAAAAAAATTTGGACACTTGCCCCCATCTGAAAATCATTGAAAAAATTACAAAGTGATTTACAAATAGTAAAGTTTCCTCACAAAAAAAATCAGTTTTGAGAAATGAATGGTACTCTCAAAAAAAAAAATTGTGAAAGAATTGGCCAAATAAAATTTTGTAGTTTAATGTTTTTTTTTTGGTAAATTTCTAAAAAAAAATTTGGACACTTGCCC
>JAFIDM010000001.1:133611799-133632415 GCA_023159025.1 Thereuonema tuberculata
AAAAAAAAATCGTGAAAGAATTGGCCATATAAAATTTTGTTGATTAATTTTTTTTGGTTAAATTTCTAAAAAAAAATTTGGACACTTGCCCCCATCTGAAAATCATTGAAAAAATTACAAAGTGATTTACAAATAGTAAAGTTTCCTCACAAAAAAAATCAGTTTTGAGAAATGAATGGTACTCTCAAAAAAAAAATTGTGAAAGAATTGGCCAAATAAAATTTTGTTGATTAATTTTTTTTGTAAAATTAAAAAAAAAAATTTGGACACTTGCCCTCCCCTCTGAAAATCATTGAAAAAAATTAGAAACTGATCTGCAAATAGTAAATTTGCTTCACAAAAAAAAAATCAATTTTGAGAAATGAATGGTACTCACAAAAAAAAAATTCATCTTGAATTTTGAAAACATTTTCATTCAGCCATTCACATTCCCAAAATATCACAATAATAGAAATACTGTTAACTACTCAAGAAACATTAACAACATAAGTGAGCATAAAAATATACAAATGTAAAAAAAATTGCAATATAAAACAAAACTACAAACTATAAAATATACTTGTACATTATGTAAGATATGTATCTGCATTCAAGTTCATTTGGAAATATATATAAATGATAAATGCTTTAATGCTTCACATTTAATATTTTTTTGTATGAGGACCACTTTTCTTCCACCAATCAAGAAGACTTTTTGTTTAGAGAATAAGTATGGCCTGTTGCTGTGGTGATTTCAACTTCAAATAGAATATGTGAGAATGGGACATCACAAACATCATTATCAGGCCAATAGAAGGACGGGGATGGTCCATGAGGATGCATGAACCATACTGTAACATCTCCTTCTACACCATTCACTTTCTCAACAATCCCCAGATACCAAGAAGAGTCATATACAAATGCAACATAGCAGTTGGGCTGCACAGAGCATAATGGCATCAGTGGCGGAAGTGCAGAGAAATCATGAATGATACTAAAATCAGTATCATAGCTTAGCCTTTTTGCTCCAATCTTGGTTGGTGATAGTGGTATAATGTGATGCATAGATCGTGTTCCAGGAACAGTTTTTGCACTTTCAAAGCGTGGGAAAGAAAATTTCTGACTTGAACCATTTCATCTTTTGAAACAGAGAACTGAAATGCCTTGTAGGTTTTCCCGACAGAATTCAAATACCTGCGATGCAAGCATTTGATCTTTATATAGTCTTTGCAAACTTGATTTTGTGACAAAGTCTTTTGACAGTGCCACCAATACCATCGCAGGGAGATTTGCCATGGCTGGTTGCAAAAAAAAGACCAGCTGCACTTTATATTGAAATCGTGTTCATGGTAGCAGATATTTCTGAAATTCTTACAATTTTTATATTGTGCAGCACATCCGTCAGAGAAATATTCAGCATAAGCAAGTGGAATTTCAGGAAATTCAAACTTCAAAAAATTCAATACAGTCTTTTGAGTCTGATACACAAGGGCCACATCATGTTCTAGATCATCAGAAATGATACAAAAATTTTTTGCTTGCAACTGTTGATCTTTTTTATATATAGAACAACAGTGTGAAGAGTGCAGATACCATTGTTCCAATGGTACCCCTGTACTTCATGTTGAACAACAAAATGGAGATTTTCACTGAAATCCATTAAAATTAACACTGATCCTTCATCAAGTGTTTCTTTCTTCATTTTCAGATAATCAGACTGTGATTGAGCAATAAAAGAGTGTGGAGTAAGTGTTTCAATTTTCTTAAATAGTGTGTCGCAGAATTCTGATAGAGTGGTGATTTGAACATTTAAAGTCATTCTATCAGTTGATACCCATTGACTGTACTGAACCATCACATCAGGATCATAGTCTTCTATTTCATTTTTTAAGTGTGTTTGAAGTAAAGAACTGGGAAAGGGGGGGGGGCATTTTTTGCACAGAAGGAGCATACAGGCTCGGTTATTTATATCATGTTACTGTTTTCATTAGATCATGGTATGTTACTTTAATAGAAATAGAATTTAGAAGCAATTAACATTTTGACTGTAAGTGGTGACACATACGGTAGGTGTTCCTGATGATCCTACGAGTATACACTGTTTTGGTCGAAGAGATTCAAATTTTGAAAATCCTACTTTGTCTTCAGGATACTTTTTTTTATAGAGAGAATACATTTCAGCTAAATTACTTAAAACAAGACGCTTCTGTTCATATGTATTTTTTATGGTGCTCATTTTACAGGTGACATGATAGTCAGAAATTATCAATTTAATTTTTTTTTTTTAATACAGTGTTTTTTCTACACTTCCCATCATTTCTACAAACTGATTTTTTTTGTGTGACATAAAGAAGGATTTATAATAATATTTTAAAATTTTCAAAGGAATCTATGATAGAGCAATACCTTAAAAAAAATACAATGCCCAGGTATCGAATTTATTTGAAAAAAATTATTTACATTTTTTTTCTAAAAAAAAACTTATGATTACTCAATAAAAGAAGCATGGACATAAAAATATAAACATTCCTCTTTAATTTAAAAAAAAATCAAGGTTCTACTGCAAAAACTGTAGGAACTATTGCATTTTTAAATTATCAAGGAGCTCGTCCATGGACTTTTTGAGACCATTACTGAAAAATTACTTAACCTGCAACATTTAAATTTTGGAAATGTTCATATATCTAGGTAAACTTCAATTATACCAAATTTCAAAGTTTTCTGTGAGGGTGGGTGACATTTCCTAAAATTTCTGGATGATTTGATATGGAATGACCCTTTATTGATTAAATGAAGTAGCCTTTGATTCAGTTAACATGTCTGCTGTTTTTTAGTGCTGTGCAAATTCAAAATATTCTAATTCAAGAACATTTATCAGAATAAATAATAATAAATGATTTGCATACAGACTCACAATGTCTTATCTACATAGATGATTGCAAAATCTTCAAAGAGATTACGAGTAGTGAGGACTGTCTCAATTTTCAAAACGATGTTGATAATATCTACACTTGGTCTGTCACTAATAAGCTACACTTCAATATTCCCAAATGTTCTATCGTTCCATTCACAACAAAGAGTAATCAAATTAAATATACTTATAAACTTAAGGGCAAATCTAATTTCTCATAAAGAAATCAAAGATCTTGATATTATCTCCTCTTTTAATCTCTCGTTTAATGCTCACTTTGAATTCATTACAAATAAATCCAATAAATTTCTGTGCTTTATGATTCGCCAAGGCAAAATCTTTAACAAAACATCCACTCTCATTCTTCTTTGTAATTCCTTTGTGAGCTACCATTTAGAGTATGCAGCAATAGTTTGGGCTCCTTACAAGCAAAGTTATACTGAACTTATTGAAAAAAACACAAAAAAAGGTATCTTAAATTCGTTTTTTGAAGACATTCAAATTCTATCCTGATGAAATCAGTTATGATACTTTCTACATACAGTATCTTCTCTTTTCATTCAATGACCGTCAGCAGGCGAAAAGCATTACTGATTTTTCCATATAATCTTCATAATAATAAAATCCATAATCCTAATCTGCTTGCTGAAATTAATTTCGATGTCACTACCATTCGTTCTAGGAAAAGATCACTTTTCTACATTCCCTCTTCACAAACTAACCGTCACAAAAATTCTCCTTTAATCAGAATGTGTGGTGAATACATCCAACAGTAATTTGACTCCTAAAGCCTTTAAATTGGCATTTATATAATTATGCTTTCACTTTCTCTTCTTTCCCCTTCTCTCTTTTTTTCCCCTCTCCTTTTCTTTCCATTCACTTTCTCTGTCCCTGAGACTCAAATATTTTCCTCAATAGCTATAGTATTATATAGCTTATTTTCTCCGTATTTTTTTTTCTATGTATATGTTTGTTTGTTTGTTTTTATACTAGATATTGTAACTGACTATATGCCAGTTTTATCTTCATTATTAAATAAATAAATAAATTAATAAATAAATAAATTAAGCAAACATTAAGCTAAGAAAAGGAGTCAGACGAATAGAAAATAAAAGCTTTGGAAAGGTCCTCTGGAATAGATGAAAATGGCAGATATAATATCGATAAATTGATATAATATTATATTTATATCCTGCCGTGGCGGCGTGGCCGTGTGGTCTAGATGGCGGTCTGCCGCTGTGGCCAGTGTGCCGGTACCCGGGTTCGAATCCCGATCGTGGCATGGATGTTTCTTTCTTCTTCTGTTTCTTCTTCTGTCCATTCCAGCGAGTATCATTTGATGCTGCCTCCGTTGGCGTACCCTGGGCAACGATTCGTCGGTTAAAGGCATCATATCTCGCCCCTAGTTGTGGTCTAAAGAAAGCTAAATCAAGCTGCGACATTCGTAAAAAAACAAAAAATATTTATATTCTAAAATACAAAACATTATGAAATACAAAACATTATGAAATACAAAACATTATGAAATACAACAACATATGTACACAGACATGCTGAGCAAATTTTCCTCAAGAAAGCGATATACTACAGTGTCATCAGCTTGACAAGGCGGTAATGTCAAGCAATGAAAAATTCTCAAACAACTAATGTTCTTTAGTTATCTTGAAGAATTAATTTCAGTTTAATTATCAATGATATTCAAACGAAGTTTTCATTTTAGTGGCATTCACTGAAGTCGGAGGTTAATTAATTATAAAGATTTTTTAAATGCTTTTACATTTCAGATGCGTTGAATTCATGCAATAGGGTCACATATGACCAACAAGACTTGTTTGTAGCCATCTATAAACAACATTTTTTTTTTATCAATGTCTACAGAACACTTGAATTTGTCGTATCTACTTCAACACTAATGTCTTGGTAGGCGTTGGAAGTAAGAATAGAACGTCTTTTTCTATCAATGCCATATTCGCTTCCAATTTGTTATTGTTTTCTTAATCTTTGGCCTTTGGACTTCTGATCGAATTTTCTTACTCTCCATCTTTTCTGTCCATTCACTTCTGTGTTTACTGTATCTGTCAAGGGTTATTGCAGAAGGACTCCCCGAAGTAAACGTAATTTGATTCTCGTCTCTGCAACAGAACTCTTCAATAAGACCTGGTGTCTTAATAACGAAATTGACCTGACGAGGCAATCTTAGCTTTATTTTTTTTGATCGGCTGCAGCAAACTTAAGTTGACAAAACTAATTTACATTTCGCTTTTAACGTTTCATAAAAGAATTACGGTCTATTTCTACAAAGCCTTGTTACGCACTACAATTACCATCGAATTTAATTACATAAATTAAAGTCCCTAGTGATATTTTTTGGGCTCTTTAGATAAAAACAAGCCAATTATTTCATAGAAAATGAAGTTTAAGTCACTTTCGTTACTGGTATTCCTGCCTTTTTTTATTTTTACAGAATGAAATATCAAAGCCTCCTTATTTTTTAAAACATAAGTGGATACTACGACTTTCTTTTTTAATAATTTCTTATAAAATTGCAGGAAACAAGAAATCCATTAAATTGTGTTTGTGATAATTAATTGATTAAAGAAGTGAAAAAGATTCAATTATTTGTTCGCATTGATAATATAGAAATAACAAAAATAATGTTTTTGGAAATATCTTTCACTGCAGTGACTGATATGAGAAATTATAGCTTTAGGAGAATTAAATTGGAAAATCCAATCAAAACAGAGAAATTACATTTTCCAAGTGCTAAATTGAATCCGTTATTACAGAACTATATTACTCTACCTTTTCTCACATTTTCTCAGAGAATTTTAAAGTGCGTCCCATTTTCCTTATGGAGTTTAGATTTTGTGAACGGTATCATATCTTCAATGCTGGTGAAGTCTTTTATTTCCCACAAACTATAAAAAAACACGACAAAACCGCTGCACGATGCGATGCGTTTTGCGAACTGTCTAAAGCAGTATCGAATATAATTCTTTTTCATCCATTAAAATGAATAAAGAATCATGGTTGTTTTATGTCAGCGTAAAAACATGAAGTGTCGCCACAAAGAAACAGTTAGGCCAAAAAATTATTTGACAATAATTCATTCATATAGCTTTAAACTGAAGTGATGAGATGCGTCAGCTTTGGCTTTTAGCAAGAAATCCAGAAAGAGCGCCATATCTTCTAGTGTGTCCGTTCACCCACTTTATTTTTATAAAGGATAAATAAAAAATATTTCTATATCAGTATAAACGTTCTAAAGAGTTTTTTTGATCAGACCATCTCAAATTGTGAAATATAAGTAAATGAATAAAATAAATAATTAAATAAATAAATGTACAAGGAAACAGGTTATTGAAATTTTCTGAAAATGAGAATCTTTTCTTAATGAACTAACAGCTAATGATCAAAAGAAAAGAAATGAAGATGTACAAGGATGATCCTGAAATGTGAATAAAATATGCTGAGGTTTGTAAAACAGTTATTACATTACTAAGGATGTCAAGAAGTACAATTGTGAACTGCTAAGAAAAGGAGTAGAGGAAAAATAAAACCAAAAAAATCAGCTAAATGTTCTTATGCGCCATTAAGAAGTTCATGAGAGCTCTGAAAAACGAAGCTGGCATCAGTGTAAGAAATTAAATACTTTTACAGCAATTTATATAGGAATAGCGAAGACTTAACTGAAACGGCAAGTAAGGCTATAACTGAAATACCTTCAGCATTGAAAAAGGAAGTCAAGTGTGATTTGAGGAAACTACACGAAGAAAGGAAAAACAACGGGATATGACGAATCACAGCAGATATTCTCAAAGAAACAGAGGAAGAAATGAAAGTAATTTCGGTTACTTTTTTTTTACTAAATTTTTGAAATTTAGAAAAACATCTATTTCATTATCAAAACATCTATTTCTTATTTATTTATTTCTCTTTTAAAGAAATAGACTTTAAACTTGTTATGATATTTTATTTTTACACAAACAAAAAAACAAAAAATAGAAAAAGTAGAAATGTTTTCCAAAATTCAAATCAATTAACTAATTAACTAACTAAATAAATAAATAAATACTGCTTTCGGATGCAGAATAATATGTTGGCTTTTATTCTACTCGTTGTACATTTTAGATAGATATATTCATGAACTCTATATGGTCCTCTAAAATGAAAATAAAAATTCAAATAACAAATTTAATTCACAAGCTAGGGTTAGTTAGTTAGCGTATAGTTTTTAATTACTACAAGTGTTCAAGATTTCAGCTAATTACATTATATTAAGATGTATCTTTGCAAACATCGAAGAAAATACGTTAAGCACTTAAGCATTAAAGCACTTATTTTTACGAATTGATTTATTTAGATTGCATTAGATAATTACATAATAATAAAATTTGCAAGTGAAAATGTATTCCAATCTACTTTTGGATATGATAAAGGACCGTTTAAAACCTCAAGAAAAAAAGTTTTTTTTAATTTTTGGAATTAATTTTAAGTTTTTAATTGTGAAGATTTCTTTAAATAAAATAAATGAAGTAAAATAAATGTATATTAAGTTTGTTATTTTTTCAAAACTTAATTAATTTAATGCCAAGGAAGGATATGCACAATTAAGGGAAATTATTGTTTAATTATTACGGTTAAAATATGATTGTTATTTAGTCAACTGTTCATTTTTTTTCAACATCAATGTTCAACATCGATTTACTTACTCTTAGCTTTATAGTTTATATTTAGTTTCATTATTGACGAATGGTTCAAAGGAAGCTCATTTGTTCTTGACAAGAGTTTTCTGGGCCGTTTAAAAGCCACCTTCGCCCAAGTCGATGCTTTCCTTTCAGTTAATTAGGATGACATGAATGAAGCGACGTACAATGGCTTTAGATAAAACAGTGCCCAATACAGGAGACAGATATGGGAGATAGCAGCCTGATATAGAGCTTTTATCAGACACAATCATCGGAGAAGAGGCAACTTAGAGTGCGAAGAGACAGACAGAAACGGCTATTTGGATTTCAGTCCCTTGTGCATCACGAGAACACATCGCGGATCGCCATTCATAATAAGTCTGCCACTGCAGCGCCATCTTCGCTCGCGGCACGACTTCCATTAAGGCATCAATTATTAACCAGCCCTGGGAATTAGCCATCATTGTGCTGTTGCACTCTCTTTCCGCCATATTGCTTGCAAACAAGACAAGCGGTTGAGAAAATCCATAGAATCAGCGAAAGCGGCAAACCTTTTTTTTATATATATAAAATGAATGAAGATAGACAATTGAAAAGCAGCTTTGAAACTAAAGAATATATATCTTCTTTGATTTGACAGGTGTTTCTGTATTAAGATGAAAGGGGCTTTCAAACTTTAAACGGGAATGTTTCAAACCACATGCAGAATTAGCGATTTTCTTTTTCATTTTGTTGCTTATATCCACGATAACTCATACATTACTGGCTTGATCTAATTTATGATCAACAGCCTTAAAAATGGGTAAAACAAAAACATTTTAAGGAATAATTGTAAGTCGAAATATAAATGTGCCACTGTCTTTGATCGAGCTTTAACAAAAACTCTTGGTGAATGCAGAATGTTTTTCTTACTTTTTTTAAAAATCTTTTTATTCTTTTTGTCTTTTACTATGCAGTTATTCGGATATAGTATAGTTTATCTGATTGGGCAAACCATTGTATGACACTTGGACATAATCCAATTCCATTGGTAACTGTACTATAAGTTTATAAAAACGTATTTGACATAACCACAAGATTTATTATTGAAGCTTGTGTTATAAATAGTTTTCATTGTTTCAATAAATAAAAAGGAGTAAAAATAAGTCCATTTTTATTAGAAAAATTCAAAAACCATTTTAAAAATCATGAAATTTTCCAATGATTGTAAATATTATAAACATGGCCTATCTTGGGTTGTTTAAATTATTCTAATTTTTTCAATGATTGTAAGCATTATAAACATGGCCTGTCATTAGTAAAAATCGTGAAACTTATCAAATGATTGTAAACTTTGTAAACATTGCCTTTCTTTATTTGTTTTAAATTATTCTATGTTTGTTTCTATTTTGCTTTGTAATTAAGCTTGAAGAAGTAGAAAAAGCAGCTTTCTGCAAAATATAGCGATGTTTACTTAAGAACTCGTGTTTCCTGTGTTTTCTATATTATAAATAAATCAATTCTTTATTTTTTATCTTAATCTCTTCCTATTTAGTCGTCTTAAAGTACGATTTAAGCTTAACTTTACATCAAACAATGGCCACTCGCATGTAGGAGTAGCGGGAATGGCCATTTGTCCTCCTTCTCCGGAAATTTTTAATTTTAGTGCAATTCATGTAATTCCTTTCTCAAAAACAGATTTAAGAGATTAAAAGAAAATGCTGAACTTTATGAAGGTATTTACTTATTATAATTTTTATATAATTTTACAGTTTTACATTATGATACACCTTAATAGCCATCACGTAGGAAATACATTATATGGCATTGCCTAATAGTCAAATTTAACAAGGGATTCATATTTTACATTTCTTTTTACTCTTTACTAACTAGTAAAACAGTTATTTTATCATGTTTCATAAACACTACTTGGCAATCTTTGTAGCAGAAGTCTACAATGATTAAACCAATTCATTTTTTTTTTTGATGACCGGAAAGTTGTTGTTGAAGTGACCACATCCTTTTCAGCATTTTCCAGTAAAAACAGAAACAAATAATTCTATGAAGATCCTCTGTTTTGCTATCACGCATGCCTAGAAATCCTCACTTTAATAAGAATATAAACTGATACTTCTATAATTCATCTTAGATTTCTATGTGCCATTATTATTTGGTTAACAATGCTTCTGATAACAATGCTTTACATGCTTCCTTCAATTATAACCCTAGCAATGTATCTTTAATTACTATTCATTGCGGCGACCTAATAGTAAAAACATTAAAGGCATTATTTTTTACATTCTGAATTCCGAATATGCTACTTAATAATAATTCTCGGAAATCAGAAGCAATTTCAATTTCTTATGAAAACTAGGTTTTTACATTATTTTTTTTTTTTAGCTTAAAATCTGATGTTTTCAATATTATTTTTGTTTTTAAATTGTATTTATGTAAATACATTATGTAAAGATTGTCTTCTATTTGTAGCCAAATTAATCAACGTTAAATTAAAATACAAACAAGTACTCGCCATTTACAGCGAATTTTCGAGAACTCTCATTTATTTCTGTTTTTCCTTTTTTTTTTAAACTTATCCAAAAAATACAGAAATTTCAATTTTTTTTCTTTATTGCATATTGTTTTCTTGATAATAATATGGTAGTTTTATAATATACTTTTCATTAAATTATCATTCTTTTCATAGGAATTCATTCATTATTTTATAATGATTGATATTATTTTTTAACAAGAAATGTAACATTTATTTATTCGAATTTTTATAGTTTTTATAGTATTGGTAATTTTTTTTTTTTGCCTTATGAACAAGAAAAAGATCTATTTCAATATCCGAATTTCTGTTCATTTTTAATTTTTTATTTCGGATACGCAATGTTTCTATAATTTTTCTTTTAATCATTTTTTTCAATTTTTAGTATTTGTATAAATTTTTGAGTAAAAGAAAAGATATGGAGAGTAAATGCATTTAGTTAAGTTTTACATGAATATGTATTATAATTTATTCGAAGGAGAAAGGAAAAGAAGAAAAAAAAATTAACTTTTTTCTTTTTTCGGATGCTTTTGGTGTAATCGAATAAAAACGAAAACTTTTTGAACATCCATTCCACACCAGTGGGGCTTCATCATTCTTTGTTACAGAATTTAACTTACGTAATGAACAAGAATAAAAATGAAACAAGCGAGTGAGAGAGATCTCCCATCTTCTCTTTAATGAAAAAGTTATTCCAGATATCAAAGCTGAAGTCTCAGTCGTTGAGTGTCTGCGTAGGCTGATACCGTTTATTAAATTTCGGACAGGTGTGAATGTACACCTGTCAAACAAGAGTTTGTCGTTCTTCACGAGGAGCTTCATTAAGCAGCGCCGCTCCGTGCCTCTGTTTCCAAAGCAGGGGCTCTATTAATTATTATGCTTCGCTTACATTCCTACTCCCACTCATTTAAAGACGAAGGAATTCTCACTGAAATTATCTTAAAAATTATAATATCTCGTACATCATTGGAAGACAGGCTGGGAATTTTTCTAGAACTTAAATAGTATTTAAATAGTATTGCTTACATAGATCTGAACGTTAAATAGGAAATACCATTCAATAAAGAAATAAAAATTATAAGAACTGGAAAGAAGAAAGTAAATTTTTCAATCAGTTTCTATGTTTTATTCATATTAACAAATCAGATCATATTGACTTTAAATGAAATTACAATTAACTAAAGTTTAGTTCCTGTTAATCTTACATAAATAATTACAAAGAGGAAATACGAACATAGTACCCATCAATTTATTATCTAACTGTAATATTGACATTAATATTCTGTTATTGATTTTTAAAATATGGTCTTAGGGAAGATCCTATTTCCTTACAATAATCTAAAATGCCATCATAGGAACTGGGTAAAAACTAATTAAGTTAATGATGTGCTGGTTTTAATGAATAGCTTTTTAATTATAAAGTAAAACCCAATGCACAGTATTAAAGAGATATTTAAGCAAAGTCTATGATTAAATGCAAATCATAATAATTGTTATTAAATAATAATTAAATATTGACCTAAGTGTTGTGAGATAGTAAATGATATTTAAAGAGTTAACAATAACAATCACTTTACTTTAAGCTGCACAAACTACAACTACAAATCATGATCTTTTGTTAAAAGAAATCCTGAGAATTTGTCAATAAAATTTTAATGCTATACTATACTATCTCCTATAGAAGAAAGGAATTTGTAAATTTATCTCTGGGATAAATTTCAATAATTGTAAAAATTTCTAATACAGTAAGTACAAAAGAAGTTATATACTTGTGTTTAATAGCAACTAGCTAATTTTCTGATATTTATATATTCTTTATTCCACATTGAAACACACAAGAAATTTCACGAGAGATCATTTTTAATTCAAATTTTCATGTCATAAAAAGAGTAAAACTCGTCCACTGAAATGTTTGTTTCTCTTTTTTCCACCCCCTTTATTGCTAATGCAAATGAGCTCCTAGTAGACTGTCTTCTCAGCATGAACGATGAACACTCGAGTGCATAGGGGAAGCATATCCAGTGGTTCTGATATTTGATCTTAATTGCGCTGTATACTGTCGAACATCTACATCAGAGTTCGCAATATGTATTATTGTAAGGATTATTAGTTTGTTAATTAAGACACTCTTTCCTCAATAAAGAAGTTAATTACCAAACTATCAGAACAATAGACCGAATTGCTCAGGACTAGGAGTTATTTTGGGGAAACAATTTATGGAAAAAAAAAAACATTAATAGAGAAGCAGACAGGCTGGCTAATTAGTTTTTTTTTTCATTACATGTGTATTTTTTTGGGCTTATAACGAAATAAAATTGACTGCCATTTTTTAGAAGTATATTAATAAAGTGTTAAATGTATATTAATAAAATATTAATGAGCCGTTCCTGCATGGCCGAGCGGTCTCGACGGCGGTCTGCCATGTGGCTGTTGTGTTGGACTTGGGTTCGAATCCCGGCGTGGGCATGGCTGTTTCTTTTTTCTTCTGTGTTTCATCCGTTTCTCCCCTGGTACTTACTCTCTCAGGGTTATTTCTGGACGAGATGTGAAATCTCGTCCCCCTTCTTCAATTTCCTAGCCTCACCCTGACGTTGTCAGGTAGGGCTAGACCGTGGTCCATAGTTGGCCAAAGTCGATGAAAGGAAGGAAAATATTAATGAAGTGTTCTAATTCGTTTTTTACAACAATTCATCGACAGAATTCAAGTTTAATTAAAATTGATGAATGATTATTTCAAGTTTCGAGAAAATATATTTAATTTGTATTGCTTTTAATAGGTTTACCATTAGAAAATTTTTCTTTGAGATTTTATCCCTCATGTTAAATAATTAAAACAAAATAAATAAAGTCTCATTTTTTTTTTATTCATAAATTATATTTCGTCAACAGAATTTCTTGACTTTCTCAAGCTTTCTTCGAAAAATAAGTAATACATAGATTTCAAATTTTACAACAAATACTAAAGAAAATTTACAGACATTTTTGATATGCTGATTTTGTTTTAAATACTCTTTAGATTTTATAGACATTTTGATATCTCTATTTTATTAAAAATAATAAACTTTAACAATCTATTGAATCCTCACGTAAACAATTTTAACAATTTACGTTTTTTAAAGCTTTTTTAAAACTTTCTATCGAATACTTATTTATTTGTATACCGTTTGCTTTATATGTGCAATTAAAACATTATAAACATTATAAATAAAATGTCTCTATATTCAGTCTTGCTTCTCTATCTTTTATCTGATAAAGGACTTCGATTAATGGGTCCGGATTGGGGTTTTTGCAGAGGCAATGATCTGCCCAGTCTGAAATGTGTCTTTTATTGTTCTGGAATGCTTTTACGTGTTCTCTCACCCTCTCTCTGAGAGTCCTACTCGTGCTTCCAAAATATATGGCGTTGTAGTCTCTGCATTTTAATTTATATATTACTGCCTTTTTCTGTGGGATGTCAGTCTGGATCTTTTGAGATCATAGAAAGAATATTATTATTGTTTTGAGTATTATAGAGGCTTCATTTCGTTTGCATATATCTTTAACATCTTTATCATATATGTATTTTGTGATAACTTTAATACTTTATTAAATATTCTGGATACATTATCTTTATGCTTTTCCTTGTGTCAAAAGAACTTTTTTAATATTAAGACTCTACAAATTCTTTTGGGTATTCGTTTATTGCCTATTAGTTTTTAGTAGCTCCATTTTGTGTTTTTGTATTTCTTTGTCCTCTGTATTCTCCAGTAACCTTTTTAAACACTTTTGTATTGTAACTTTTTTTTAATATTCTTGTGATGTGCTGAATTAAAATTTAGTATATGGTCACTTTTGTATGGTTTCTCAAATTGTTCATATGATAAATTCATACAATTGTTTTTATAAGAATATTCAAGTATGGTACTGTATTATTTTCTTCTGCTTCCTGTTTAAACTTTATGTGTTCATCTGATGAATTTATAAACTGGAAAAATTCCTCGAATTGTCTATTAGTCCCTTTCCAGAATATTAGATGACGTGTTGAAAATTTTATTATAAATAACTATTAAAACAGTTTTACAAAAAAAAAAAAAAAAACAATTCTACAAAAAAAGATTATAAAAGATATTAGCACTAAATTGCTACATTTAAAGCTATGATGTTTCGCGCCAAACATTTGGGTATTCCCCGACTTACGAACGGGTTTCGTTACAAATTTCTAAAATTGTCAAATGACGTGTTGAGAAAATTTTTATTTGTATATGTAAATATGTAACTCACGGAATGAGCAGGTAAATATTACATTTAATTTGAATAAAGCGGTACAATAAATATTCCATAAATATGTCCATTTAAAATAAATTAAGTAAATATTTTCAAACGAACATATTTGCTACGTCTGTTTTGGTAAACGCCAATTATGACTGTTGCCAAGACAACGGAGAGGCGGGAAATCTCTACCGGGAACTCGTAGCCACCAACGGGATCTAGTTTTAGTTCTAGTAGATGTTGCCTAAATAGTCCAGAAAAATTGCAAAGGAAAAAACATCGGTGCTACGACAACGGTCTATAAATACATGTGTTATGTAGATTCTGCATGTTCTAGATACTGCTAGTTTACTCGAAACAAAAAGTACTGGAAGAATTTTGGAATTTTCAATTTTTTTTTTAATAAGTCGGGAACTTTCTATAATTGTAAAAAAAGAAATGTCAATGAAAGTCATCTCATTAATTTCTTATTCTATTTCCATCTTTCCAACTCGGACAGTTAAATCAGAATATTAAATGTCAAATATTTACCTTTCAATATATTTTCTTTAAGATAAATTATTTTTCAATTAGAAGCTTTGTGAAAAGCTCTTTTTTTTTCAAAATATCTTAGAGAAGACTAGTTCTAAAAAAGTTTAAAAAAATTAAAATTTGAATTTATTTTCCCTGTGCAGAAGTCTTCCTTTTTTTCTCTGCATCAAAATCATTTTGTAGATGTAAAATATGCCCAATGTTGCCCTCAGCAAACTTTCCTGCGTACATGATTTAGAACATTTACGTTATTTTCTAATCTACATAATAAATGTGACTTAAATATGGTAATCATGTATTCATTCTTACTACGGTGTTTGCCTTATATTTTCAAGAAGAATTGTGAATAATGTTTTTTGGTTGAGTCCGTTAGCATAGTTCTGGTGATAATTTTTTATGTTTGTCTATGCAAATGTTAGAGACTTGGTGAAGAATTTTCGGGAACGTAGCATCTGGTTGTTAGGATGAGATGTTAACATGTTTTTTTTTCCCTTGCTTTTGCTTAGCTTCGAAAACAGCTTGAGTAACTTATTTACAAAGATTCTGTAGATGCAGAGATAATAGTATTTAAATGCATGAGAAAGTTTCCCATATCTTGAAGCATCAAAAATTCACAATATCTAGAAGACAAATTTAAGTTTTAACTAATTGCACTAAGTAGGAAATTATTATGAAAAAATATGAGATATATATATTTTTTAAAAATCTATTTTATGGAAAATATAAATTTTACGGCTACAATTTGCGATAGCTTTATAAAACATTTAGTTTTAGTTTGTTAGTTTTATTGATAATAATCCATTCCGCAGAATATTTTAAAGTACCGATGCATACAAGCAAATACCAAGAAACTGCGGCGACTTCAGAAGAAATATTTTTACAAACACGATGATACGTTGCATTGAGAAGAGGCAATGTTATAAATTTACACGTTTGCTTCAGCAGTTTAATTAATTGTGGGTTTCGAATTTTTAAAAATTAACTTATTTCGAAAGAAAGAATTCTCGTTGTAAAATAATTCGCAATGTGACCACCATGATTGCATCCAAATATGATGAAGAAATAGTCAAATATCAATTACAACAGCATAATGTCTATAATAATGCCAGCACTGATTGCACACACGTTCGGAAGAGGAAATTCAGAAGAAAAAATTAAAATAAATGAGTATGTAGGCTATTAATGTAGTATGTATGTTTTATCTGAAAGAATAGCAATAAACAGAAAATGAACAAGAAATGCTGCAATTTTGAAAACCTTGTATCGTAATTAATTTAATATTTGTTGTATTTCATGCTCTTGCTGCAAACACTACGACAGATTTCTAACTTTTTTTCTACATTTATATATTTTCTCCGTAGATCTCTCTCCATATTCTGATACTCAATCACTTTGCTCGGTTAATCCGTGTACACTTTGGATCCACTTAATCATGAATTTTAATTACAAAATGTAATAGTCCTTATTAGATTTCAGTAAATCTTCTAAATTAGAAAATTAATTAACTAACTGAATAGATTTTTATTATCAATTTTTTTTATCTTTTCTATTAATTGACTGTATTTTGAAATATTTTCATTTCATCTTTTGTGATTTTCTTTGTTGTTTAGTGGCTCAAATTTAACCTTATCGGACTTACTAATTTTTTCTAAATATTACATTATTTTTATTTTTATCTTTTTTTTATTTATTTTAAATATTACATTATTTTTATTAATGTTGATGCATTAAATTTTACATTACATTAAAATTACGGAATGCATATATTTTTGAAAAGTCTTTAATTCCATATCTTTATTTATATAATATTCATAACTTCAACTCCATTATTATTGTACTATAAAAATTAAAAACAAAAATCCACCTCTGTGCAGAGGTTTATTCTTAATGATTTTTCAATTTTAATCTATGCTTTTGCACTGTGTTTTCACTATTTTTATATATTTATCCATGTATTCAGAGCCTATTGATATAAATAAAGAACTTCTTGACTGGACTGTGTCATTTTGGAATTTGTAAAATATTTGTTTTAGGATGAATCATATTGTAATTATTAAACAACCCAAGATTGTAGCAGATTGAATTAACCCAAGAATGAAGCGGTTTAATTTATTAAATAAGTAAATAAATAAAAATTAAATAAATAAACCCACTTACTCATGAACCTTCTGCCCTGTGCCAGTTGACGTCTCCAAAAGTTCTTTTAATTCTGTGGCATTTCCAATTAGCAACCGAGACACAGCAGCTTGTAATTTCTCTATAATCTTTCAATAACCAAATAGGGATAGAAATAGGCTTAATTGAACCAAAGATTTTTCTGTAAAAACAAGCATTTCAGTGATTATTTTTATGTTCCGAAATTTAGTCATTCAAAAATCAAACGATGACAAACAAAAAAGGGAAAAGAAGAAATCAAAATAGGCCTACACATTTCAGTAGGCTGAAACTGAACTGCATCTTCGACTCACAATTGAAATAAAACGAAAGAAAACGGATCAGTTTCAAGTGAAACTGGACTCTATTAGAAAAAGTATATTTACTGGGTTTTTACTAAATATACACAGGTTAAGAACTTGGATTAATCGTCTAGATAATTGAAATAAAACTTTCAGATAAAGTACTTTTGATGTTTTAACTTTAGGAATTACAAATCTTCTTCAGTAAGAGATGTATGATTCAACGGTAAAGAAATGAATTCACTTACAGTTCACTCTATCTTCCTGGTAAAATCATAATATTATCTAGAAGCTGTAGTACATCTCGTCTTGTTGCTTCTCTTGGCATTGCTCCATTTTGGATTCTGCATCGTCTGCAATCTGGTACTTAATCCCATAATCTAACTTAAAATACATTTTCCAGCGATCTTCTTTTAACTTGTAGAGGGAGGAATTACAACTCTACTAATGAATATTTCTTATACACTAATTAGGGGTAGCAAGATAACTTCTTAAACAAGTCTTAGCTACAATTTCTTTTACAGGACATCGATTTGCACGACATTCTTGATCAGAAACGAACTGACAAGAACCCACTGTTTTAATTTTTATATATATTACATTGTTCTCCATTTCTATCTGTGCAACAATGCTCTTGTTTGCATTATGTTTTATCATACTGTGATGGCATGCATTCTTGCATGATGAAATCACTTCAGCTATTTACAAACATTACTTTCCTTTGTAAAATAACTGATGATATGAATTACGAATAAATTCATGTATTTCTTTCATAGTATCCACAGAATTAAATCAAAATAAATAATAATTATAGTTAATTTTAACTTTGTCACTATTCTTATCTTCTAGAGATATTCAGAGCGAACCTGAACTACGGTCAAGTTAAAGTTCTTTACTGGTCTGAAAAAGGCTAAGTACACTAAAACTGATTAAGTGAAATTTGGAAAACTTAACCTTTTCCCTTCAGTTCATTACATCTTCGCTTCGTCCTTTAAGGCGGCCACACATGTTCCAACATTTTTAAACTTCTTTCGAGATAAAAGACCAACGAACCATCATAAAATGTAAATGCTCTTTAGCTTAGTGTAAAATATTTCACATTAACTATTTATTTTAAACTATTGTTAATATATTGCATTAGTACATAAGTATATGAACGGTAGATAAGTATATTTCATTAATACATGTTAATGAAGCGAATATGAAATGGAAATTTTATTTTAAGTTTTTTTTTTATAAATATTAAAAAAAAATAACTATTGAAAAACTAATTATATTTATTTTATCATTAATATCAATATCAGCTTATATTTTTTATTTATTCAATTTATAATCCTAATTCCCAACGGTTATTTTATTCTTACGAATTCTTTACGAATTCCGGAAAAGAGTGTCAATGTTTCGGATATGTATATACCGCGTGTAATAGGATTGTGGTACACCTCAAATATTTTTTTTATATATTCTTTATGTATTCTTTTATGTATTACTTGCCAAATTCAATTTGGCACAGTAATGATACATAAAAGAATATGGAAAACACAGTATTCCTTTTTGAAATATATTCCCTTTTCAGCAATTGTAATCTTAAAAGGAACACCCTGTATTTAGACATATTTAAATTCTACTCGAAATTTAGAATTCAACAATGTATCATTTACACATATTTCATTCGAATGTGTTATGTATGAGGAATCTGGAAAATCAAATCTGCTATCTATTCCTGCACTTATTGAATGAATTACTAAAGAACTATAACAAATATTCATTGTAAAATGACAGCTACTAACGTAGAAAAGAAATACATTGGCTCATGGAAGTTGCTCAAAGTGTTCACCATGAACGTCACTGCATAATTGGGCTCGCTCAATTACTTCCCGCGTAACATTATTCGACTGTTGCTGTCGGCTTGTACTCTATTCTGTAGATCAGCTAATGTGGTAGGTGGTCTCGATTGAAGAGTATTTTTCTGGTGAGGAAAGTGAAAAAGTCTAATACCGTCAGGTTTGGTGATCTAGGTGGCTACGATACTGGTCTATTGGTTCCATTTTCCATCACAACAATACTTCTGTCGACGTACACGCATCTCACTCACTAACAATACGTAGAGATATTACAATACAGTAGAAACACACATGCCGGTGGTTTCTCAATACATTCGACGTCAATTATTTGTTTTACTTCCTCATACATAACACATTCGAACGAAACATGTGCATGTGATACATTGTTGAATTCCAAATTTCGAGTACAATTTAAATATGTCTAATTATATAGGGTATTCCATTTAAGATTGCAAAATTGATGTCATTTCCGGTTAAACCAAAAAAGATATTTCAAAAGGGAATACAGTGTTTTCCGTATTCTTTTAGGTATCTTTCTCAAATTGCATTACACTACAAGGAGACATAAAAAAATATTTGAGGTGTACCACAATCCTGTTACACCTGGTATACTGGTATAGTTTGATTGTGAAAGGATGTGGGTAGCACTTTAACCATTAAGTATCGACTCGAAGAATTAAGAATAGCCGTTGACAGCCGAAAGGAGAGAAGCAGACTAAAGTGAATACTTTCCTGCCGGCGCCAAGATTCGAACGAGATTCAGACAAATCAGCAGAATTAATAGATCAGCGCCATTTAGAAAAATTCCCACTCCAACCTTGAACTGAATGCTGCTCATCTACCCGCTCCCAGCGAGTTTCCACAGTAATTCGTAAAATGCCTCTAATTTTAAAAAGTGAATATGAATAATATTCTGTTCAGGCATTGAGCTGTCACCAATCGGAATTGAGGATAGCGGTTTCGTCTATGTTACGATTCATTAACGAAGTTTACTCAAAGTTGACGATCAATTGGAAGGCATGAAAGGCTATGTATCTCTCTCCCGCTTCCGGGAGTGGCATTCTACAAAACAAACAACAATAAGAAAATCACTGTAACCAGTACAGTATCAAAACCTCGGCACTGAATGATAGCCACCAAAGGCATTTTGCAAAAGAACAAAACAAGACAATGGCCTTAAATGCGGGAAGCATTTACTGTTGAGAAATTGACACATGAAAATAAGGATTTATTGACCTATAATTACAGGAAAATACATGAGTTTTGCAGAGAACCTTGAGTAATTTTTGGTAAGCAGGACAGAAAACAGTGAAAGGCAAAACAAGTTTGGGATTCATATTATTGTAATAAAAATAAAATAAAATTGATGAAGCGTGTGAATGAACAATACCAGTATTCTCAGCATTGCACATCAATTTGTTGAACAGAATGC
>JAFIDM010000001.1:133672415-133777423 GCA_023159025.1 Thereuonema tuberculata
GATTATTATGGGAATTTTCTTTATACATTATATCAATTTTTCTGATCGCTAAATAGATAGATATTTGAGTACATGATACCATGTCTTTTTTTATTTTTCTCAATAGAATAGTTTAATCTATTTTTCCTACAGATACATAGATGGATTGAAAGATAGAGAGAAATTTGATTATGTGATTTTTCTTTAAAGGAACTATTATATCTTTTTCACTGATAGATAAATAAATAGATAGATTATGGTTTACCAAGTTTTTCATTATCACAACAGGTTCAGTTTAATCTACTCTTTCTATAGATAATAGATATTTCATTAGGTGATTTTTTTAAAGAGAGCATTATGCCTTTTACCATGATAGGTAAATGGATAGGTAGATGGATAGATAGCTTATGAAAACTTCGAAAAACTTACAAGTGACTATCTGAAATAGGTGATAGCAGATCTGGGGATTGAACATTTTTTTTTTAAGTAGACCTTTAATGGAAAGTAGAGTAGATACTGTCCTTAGAAATTCTAGAGTTCCCTGGACAATTCCCAGAGGAAAGAAAAGGACGGAGAAAAGCTTAGATCCCTGGGGTTCATGGCTGCCGATTCCCATCAAACTGCCGGAAAACATTCGTTTGCTCGACTTCCTTTCTTTTCTCGTGAGTGAACCACTGGAGGACAGCAACAAGAGAGAGAGAATAGCAAAGTATAAAAAAAAACGAAAGAGGGAGAGAAAGAACTGTTTTTTTTTTCTTTGGCCTATATTCTCCGACCACTTTGAAACGATGATGAAAAGTAAACATTTGATCGGAAAAATATATTCGTTCAACCGCTATAACAGGAAAGTTCGTTGGGAGCAAAGTACACAGGAACTTCTAATTTTGATAAAGACAATGCACAGTGTAATGTTGTACATTAAAGAGGGAATTAATTGGAATTCGTTCGATTAGGAAGTACTTTATTCGTCATCTGTGAATTACATAAGCAAGTGATATTGAATCTTTTTTGTTCACGTATTCTGAGATATAATTAATCTTTAACTATATACCCCCTATATTATTAGTACATAATTCAAAGTCTGTAGATAAATAAAATATTAGGATATAGGGCAAGCATCTACAATAAATTAAGTAATTACATAAGGCACGATTAAAAAGTTTATCAGAGTAAACCACCAAACTAGTGCTTCAAAATAAAATAAAATAAAAGAGAAATTAAATGCAAATTAAAATGATAAAATAAAACTTCCGCTTGTCGCAACAAATTATCTTTTCAAACCGCGCTGGGCAGATTTTCCCGGGGTTCTCCCATTTCCCCTGCATTTCTCACACCATCCTTTCTCAGTCCTTCTTTCCGTGGGATAGTACAAAAGATCTTTCAGGTCGACGTGCTCGGCAGTCATGCCACCCACTTTCAATTAATCTAAACTAATCTTTTCAAAAAAGAAAACTTTTACTACTCAAAGTAATTTAGTTCAAATAATGAAAAATAAGAAAACCCTTCGAAAGTGCATTGACAGATTTTGTTTTCGACCCCCGAATGAATATCACTGACATTAACATTATGAAAAATTGCAGTGGAATTAAAAAAGCGACAACAAAACATAATTAGTTGATGCAGAAAAGTTGGCCATTGGTGAATGTGTGTGTGTGTGTGTGTGTGTGTGCCATTGGATATTACAATTTCAAAAGCGAATATTAATAATAACACAACATTTCATATACATCAGTCTAAACAGATCTGTTTGTGTTATCTCATTTTGTTAGGTGATTTACAATGTGTCTTAAGGTCAAGGTCAGTAATGTTCCAGCTTTTTGCAGTCTTCATTGATTGAAGTAGTTTATTTAATTATGTTACTTAATTCTGTTAAATAAACAATTGTGAATATTGAAATTACCTTTTTTTCTAAAGGATACGTAAAGTATATAAGTAAATTTAACATGGATGTAGACAAATTGGTCACAATGAATATTTCGGTTATAATGCAGTCATATATAAAAAAAACACTGATCAGTATAATTGATTAGTAGGGTCAATTATATTTAATTATATCAAATACTTACTTGAACTTTTATTTCCTCCAGCCCTCTCATCCTATATAAATCATAAAGGACAAAAAAACTATTTACACAGACAGACAATTTTTACAATTTTTTTTAAAAATTAGATGTAATTCGAAAATTATGAGAAATATTTCAACTAAATCAATTGTAAACATTATACTATAAAGACGGAAAGACTTACGTACAATATTTTACAATGCAGTTTAGTATTTTAGACAATATTTCATTTCTGTACAATATCTCCTGAACGTTAATTCAAATAAAATAAGCATTATACGAACTTAAAGAATTTGACAGCTACTTTCCAAAACATAATAAAGAAAGAGTCTTAACAGTTTCAAATGAAGTTCAAAAGCCGCTGCACTTAGCTACGTACTTATTTAAATTATTATGTTATTTTAACAGTTTGTTTCATAATAAGTATTTTTAAAAAGTTAGAATGAAGAAATTATTTAGTTTAATAATAATGTTGAGTATCGAAAATTTTAATTTAAAAAATAAGGAATAAATCCGATGTCCATGAAAATTGTATTCTGTAAAAACTTTTAGGAAAGAAAATATTTAATATACCTGCAACACCAAATACCATATACCAAAAATCCGAAAAAAATACAAAATCTGAAACATTCGCGGTCCCAAGCATTCCGGATTACAGATACTCAATTGTACTGATTGCGTTACTGTGAAATTGATAGGTTGCTTATCAAATATTAATGCTGTTGATATTGGGAGATATGATTTTGAAAAATCGTAAATGGTCGATTAAAATCACAAATTTTTAATTTATGAATACAAAACCCTGACAGAGATAGCCCTCATTTTATTATCAAGTCACGAAGGAAAGTTAATTTTATGAATATAAATCATATTTATATTCATATAAATGAATATTTACATAGTATAAATAGAAAAATATTTCTCAAATGTTATTTCGTTGTTACCGGGAAATTTAATAAACTAATATCAAAAGCTATTTCGTTTCATTAAGATTATTACTTTTAAAAGCATTTATTTACTAATACACTTTATCAATTTATTATTCTCCCATTGCAATTGGAATGCACGATTTACTTATTTACATATAAGTAAAATAAAAATTGCGCTAAATATTTACTTTATTATACTTTCGTTCAGTTCAAATAATCTAGATTTTTCGAGAATATAAAGTTAAAAGGCCTAATCTAACAATTGATTGCTTTCAATTGTCTACTTAATATCTTTGCTACGAGTATTCCTTCGGCTTTGATGATTAATTTTATCCGTTACAAGGATATCTATCGAATAAGGAATTTTGTTGTATTCGAAACAGATGTCTGTATTACTTCCCTTCGTGGATGTTCTGAAGAATTACATTCCTGCGCCATAGCACTACTTTGATAATTGAACATTTGTTGAGAGTCAAAGAAATGAGAAATGCCCAGACATGAACACCTAAAAAATTGCTTGTTGTTAAATACAGCCCCTATGTTTTTATGAATTACATTTTTTTACAAGAAACTAAGTGCTTTTGAAGAAACTTAATTAAGTCCTATTTGCTACATTGAAATGTTAAAGTTCTGCTCTATAAGCCCTATATTAGGACTTAAGAATTTAAGTCGTGATACATTTAATTATATGCTTGTTTAACTTGACATTTTCTATTATGGATAGTAAAATTAATAATATTTTGATTAGGTATTATATTTTTGAAAAGATGAATTCTAGAGATATTCTTGCCAGTTTGGTATATCAGAGTTAGACCATGGAGGATCTGAAGATTCGGTTTGAAATCGGTGCCTAATCTACTTCATATAGATACAGACTAATATTTATTAGATTTATAGAATAAAGTTTATAAATGTTAGAATGCTTCATCAATGGAGAAACATAGGAATTCAAAGAATAAGCTTTTGATATGATTTTGATAGGATTAAATTAGAAGAAATTGAAGACAAAGATTACATATTAGGTTGGTGTATAGAGAAATACAATTGATTATGTACAGTGTAAGAATCCGTCAGGCATTGGTTGGAATCTTCTCAAAACCAAAACGTTTTCTATTAAAATCATTGTTGAATAGGAAAGTAGCAGAAAAAAGCGATGCCAGGAAGATGTTTAATTTTAAAGATAAATTACTACTTTTGCTGGTAGTACACTTAATGGGGAAAATGACGGAAGTGTAAGAGAATTCCTGTATGAATTCTCTAGTATAACCTAGGTTTATGATTTTAGTTTCAATGTTATTAAGGATATTATGTTGAAACTATTTAGTAAGGAATTGAAACCACGGGTGAATGTAAGAATCAAGAAATGCGAAAGATTTTTGTGATGGCTGTATGAACACTTTCATTAATGGAATCAATAAGGATGACTCATAGGAAGAAACAAGAAAAAGGAGAATTATTAAATATCTTTATAGACAGAGTGAGCAAAAAGCTGTTTCATTAGATATTGAAATTTCCGAATCACAGTTAGTCAACACAACATAAAATGATCTCCTTGAGGAGTTAGATTTTGTTTTTATAGAGATTATTCAACTAATTTAGAATATTAGGGAGAAAGATTTAACGTGAAGTAGGACGGAAAAATAACGATATAAAAAGTAAATTTCAAACTTCAGGGAAAGTAGTGGACTATACTGTCTTAAACTTAAAGTAGTGGACTATACTGCCAGTAAATTAGATTTAGTGTTGATGGCAAAGGTAGTGTAAATAAAAAGAAGGAAAATAGTACGTATTAGAGGATTAAAATAAATAAGGTTCATCTTTACAAGAGGGAAAAGAAAATGAATACAGAGGTCGGGAAAACGTTTATTGACTATAAAGGAACCGATAACTTTGAGTCGACAGAACCTCGGTCTCAATGTAAATAATAATATAGAAAGAGCGGAAAACATTTTAAATGAGGAGTTAGAAGCTTTATTAATTGCCTTAGGTTATAATCCTATCCCAGTAGGTATTTATGCTACGTTGGAAAATTATGAACAGGTACATCTTAAAATGTCAGCTGTATATTAGTTGAAACTTCAGTAATCACAAATTTATAAAAGGTTTTAATTTGGGAAGCTTTTTTTAATCCAAAGTGATGGTGATGACTTCTTAGGGACTATATAAGTGAGAATTAAGTGTAAAGAAAATTCGTTCGTAGAGAGGTTTGTTTGAACCATATTATGGATAAGATTTGGTTGATAAGTTTAATTGATAAGATATGGGAAAATTGAATATTACATCTAATACCCTATTCCACTAGTCTTTTGTAAGAAATTTTCTGTAGATTGTAAGGACTGAAAGAGTGAACAAAGTAAGAACAACTTCTGTAAAGCAATATTAGAAAGACTTAAGAAAGGAGTTGGAAAACAAAATTTTGTTATAAAAGATGGATATATTGGAAAGTCATGTAGCCTTTTGATAAAAAGAAAATATAGTAGCTTTATTGCTCTAGTTTTACCTGAAGTTTATTAGAGCGAGTTTATCAAATTCTGGCATGAAAATGAAATGTATGGTTTTTAATTTAGGAATTAAAAAGAAGTAAAAAGACTTTGGAAAGATTTAGGAGGAATTATTTATACCATCTATGAAATCTGATATTTATGATTTTGCTCCAAGATGTCATGTATGTCAGATTCATAAGGAACCTAATTCTTGTTCTTTAGGTAAAGTAGTTATCATTAATGATAATGATAGATAGAGTTCTTTCTACATAGATTTCACTAGTTCTTTGCCTAATTCTAAAATTTGGGCATCAATACATTTTAGTAGATGTGGATAGAGTCACCGATAAATTGAAGCTACCACAATGAGGAATCCCACAGCTAACTCTATGGTCTCTTCTTCAATGTCTTTGACATCAACTTATTCCGGAACCATATTATTCTATCATATTTATTGAACGTTTTTATAAAATTCTAATCATACTTAGCAAAATAAAAAAAAGAATATTAAGGTATTCACCTTAATCCACTTCTAATCCACTACAAATGGGAAATAAGTGTAAAACCCTAAACTCTTTACGTTTCGTAAACAAAGATTATTGCTTTTTGTACTTCGCAAAGAAGGATGAAATATCGTAGAAATTAAAGGAGTGTTATTATATTAACGATTTCTAAAAGTAAGTTTATTTATTTTAAAATATCTCCTTCTCTGACAGGATTCTTCCCATTCTGATATTCGAATTGTTTCATCGAAGCACTCCACTCTGACTAGGCTACACTGCCCATCCAATCCTTTGGACAGTTCTGCTCAAAATTTTTAGTTACCCTAGCAAGAAGGACAAGACAAAATTAGCCAGGGAACTAAAATTGTTTTATCTTCTTTTCCAAAAGAAGAAATATCGAAATCTTTTATTTAATTTAGTTTTTAGATTTTCTCCCTAAATACAATAATTTCCCTAGATGAAGGTTATGCAAAAATAGATGTAGACCAATTCCATCGCAAACAAATGTAGATCTTAACTCAACTTTATCCCTTTTGATCAAATATAAAGATTAATTAAAAAGTAATTTGTAATTTTATTGTTTTATTTTATTTTTATTTTTGAAATAGGAAACAAATTAAAATTTATGGCGTTGAACAATTACATTTATGACTGCAATAGTGGTTCCGTTCGAACTAAAGACATAAAGCAGATACTATTGAGAAGTTGAAGAAGTAGACTCTTTAATAATATTACTTATTATTAAAAAGCTTATTCTTTAACTTCTCAGTAATATCTGCTTTACGTTTATTGGTTGGAATGGAACCATTAATGTAAATCGCAACTTCGTATTTTAAAAATAAATGATTTAAAAACTAAAAAAAAATAACAATTAACTGAATGCGAATAAGAATTTCTAGGAAAATTTGTTTCAGTTCATTTTCGTCTCCGTACATTTCTTAAACAATTCAAAAAAATTATTTTAAAGATTCAAACATATTTATTCAGTTTTGTTCTATTCACCTAATGGTTTGTAATATATTGAAAACATTCTGACATGCAAATTTCTATTATAAAAACTGCTTATCAAAAAATTCAACCTATCTATTTTTTTTTTTTTGAATTCCATTTCATTCAGCAACTCAATAAATTTAATGCGAATCGCAATAAGTTTTCATAAAGAATTATGAATTCGTATCTGACAGATTAGTTGCATTTTTTCCAAATGTTAGTTAGTTTATATCCATAAATTCTTTTATATTTAAATCTTTATCATTATCAGCATCATTATTATCCATGCCCTTCGGTTAAAAGTTCTTCTCCAATCGATTCCAATAATGTTTGAATTTTATGTGCTCCTATAGCAAGTGAAAGTTTCTTGGGAATCCTCTGATTCCTATAAATGAATCTGAACAATGAAGAATTTTCATGGCTGAAATTAGAGAACAATATCCAATAGATTTAAAGGATCACTGTTTGCCATTGAAACTAGTTGGAATTATTTTATTAATTTTTGAAGAAAGTTGAAAAGGGGAAGCTGAGATATGTTAGAACATAGTTAACTTTGATAATAAGTAATACGAAGATGGATTTATTAATTTTTAACTTTAAAGATAAATTGATGACTGACATAATACAGAGAAAATTTTTGATTTCATAATATTTAGAGTTTATTGGTAGATTATCTTTATAGAAGACTGTTTTTTTTTTAAATTATTATTCTCATGATATTTTAAATTGATAAGATTCTCTATGTTTTTTATTTTTAATTTAATGTAATATTGTAGCAAAAGGAAAAATGTATTTTATATATAACTAAAAAACGAATATAATCTTAAAATACTTGAATTTTGCTTTTATAATTTAAAGAAAACTATAATTTAATGAAAACTTGTTTACAGTGCTCAAATTTAATTGTTTCTCCTATCTCCTTCGATTATTTCACACCCATTCTATTTTCATTTCCTAAGGAACGGTACAGAAAACACTGTATGAAAACTGCAATGCTTTGTCAGACACAACAATAAGTTAAGGAGAATATCTATTATTAGCAGTCTAATATTCTTTGTCTGCCTAATCTGGGGGCACGGCAGTGCCCCCGCCAAGACGAGCCGAAGGCAGGAAGGGCACTACGTACCTTTACTGGAAGTGTTTCGTCGTATTTTCGAACCCTCATAGCTTCGGCCTGGATAATACTAGAGAGCTCAAATTTTCAGGATAAGATGCAGTAAGCAGACTAATGAAATACGCTAAGTTTCATTTATTTAGCTTTTATACTTTGGATTTTATTAATACCTAAAATACGTCGATTTCGTCACTGACTCACTCACTCATGATAATCAAAACCTCTAGGGCACTTCCTGAAGTCCTAGAAAGCTGAAATTTGGTATGCAAGCTAGGATTAGCACACAAACAACAAAACAATTAAGAAATCCGTAACTTTCACTTTCCAACCCCTCAAAAGGGGTGGGTCTGGTTATGTATTATCGAACCCTTATAGCTTCGTCGTGGATAATACTACAGAGCTCAAATTTTCAGGATAAGATGCAGTTACCATACTAATGAAATACGCTAAGTTTCATTTATCTAGCTTTTATACTTTGGATTTTATTAAGATCTGAAATGCGTCGTACCCTCAATGCTTCGGCCTAAATAATACTGTGTAATCATGTGATTTCTTACAAAAGTGCAAACAGCTTGTATATACAAGTTGACCAATAGAAAAACAGAAAAGTAGGGTATTGAAAAAAAATCCATTTTTTAAATAATCTTAAAACTAAATTTAGTTGTAATAGATAATCCCACCCAAAACATTTCATGTAAAATAAGTTGCCAAGACTCACATGCTCATAACGCTTTCACTGTTAAAAAGTTATCAGATCTCATCTTACAAAAAGAAATGAAATCCCACCCAAAACATTTCATGTAAAATAAGGGGTTGCCAAGACTCGCATGCTCATAACGCTTTCACTGTTAAAAAGTTATCAGATCTCATCCTACAAAAAGAAATGAAATCCCACCCAAAACACTTCGTGTAAAATAAGTTGCCAAGACTCACATGCTCATAATGCTTTCACTGTTAAAAAGATATGAGATCTCATGTAGAGCCAAGCCCCTAACTCTACGAGGCCTAACTCTACAAGCCCTAACTCTAAAAACCTTATATCTTGGTCATAAAGTATGGCTTGGCCGTTTCATGGAACTATTTCATCTCACCCAAAACATTTCATGTAAAATACGTTGCCAAGATGCTCATAACGCTTTCACTGTTAAAAAGTTATCAGATTTCATATAGTGCCAAGCCCCTCACTATACATGCCTAACTCTAAAAACCCTAATATCTTGGTCAAAAAGTGTGCCTTGGCATACTCCATATCCTTTACATAACTCCATGGGATTGTCTGTGTGACAGCCACGAAACGGCCAAGGCATACTTTTTGACCAAGATATAAGGTTTTTAGAGTTAGGGCTTGTAGAGTTAGGCCTCGTAGAGTTAGGGGCTTGGCTCTACATGAGATCTCATATCTTTTTAACAGTGAAAGCATTATGAGCATGTGAGTCTTGGCAACTTATTTTACACGAAGTGTTTTGGGTGGGATATTCATAATACAACAAATAAAAATATCCAAACCTACATTATCTTACAGAAAGAAAAAAAGACAAAAAAAAAGAAAGCAAAAAAAAAAAATTAAAGCAAATAAAAAATAAAGAAGAAAAGAAACAGAAGGAAACGCTGGCTCCGAAGATCTCCAGCCGGACGGTTTAAGCATCGCTCCACAGAAACACTTGCTGAAACTGAACACCAGGAAATTAATAAAGCTAATACTCAAAACTCGATGAAAACCATGTCAAATATCTCAAAAATGTTTGAGGGTTGGCCCCACAACATGTTGATTGTAATTTCATTTCCATCCATATGCTTGTACATCAAAGCTGTCTGTACAAATTTTAATGGGAGATAGGAAGCACCAAGGAAAATATCTTTCATCTATGATTGTATGTCCATTGACGGTGATAGAGGGCAGTATTTAGAGGTGCTACAATAGGCTACAGAGATAAAGTATGAACGGAGAAAGGACTTGTTTTTTGCCTGCATTTACGAATGCGGACACATTGCACATGTAACAGATATAATATGGAGCATTTCACAACTGCTGAGATGGCTAATATACATCTGGCATGTGGGAAACGGAAGAGCTGTTGTGAAGGTTTTACCCACAGCGCTTCCCAACAAACGTATGGCAAACATTTGCGCATTTGCACCGGCAACTGCTGGAATATTCATTGTAAACATTCATGACACTGGTCGGAAGAGAACCTACTCCTAAATATGGAAGAAGAGATCCTACAACGGATTGAGGACAATTCAGGCACAAGCTTACAAGCTGTTCAAGTGGTCTTGGTATGAAGCAAGTCCTCTTGTTTAGAATATTGCAGGAGGACCACTTACATCCGTTTCATCGACAGATATGACAGGGAATTTGTGCGCGGGTTTCTGTAAGATTTATATCGCCCTTGAGAGTTATATAGTTGTTCTAACGTTAATGAGCTTTGAGAATAGGTGAAACGATATTCTGAAGGTTTTCACTTTCAAAGTTTCAAGTAACTTTGATTTCTTAATTAGAAGTAATGACAATAAAACTAATTATGTAATAAAAATTGCATAGTAATTATCTTACTAACAGGGCTGTTCAATTAGCCAAAGCAGAGTTTACGTTGCCATTCAGCTGCTAATCTGTCACGAACTTACTTTAGATTATTAAAAATAATGTTGATGTGGGTTAGAAAATCAACAATATATCAACACAAACCGAAACTAACAAGAAAAGTGAATGTGTGAGACAATCATATTTGTTCGATTTTATCTTTGATCTTACATTAGACCTAAAAACTTAAAAAAATTAAAAGTTTTACAATTAATAACAAGGATTCAGTGTATTTTATTTTAAATGATTTTATTGAAAGAATACTATACAATAGAAGAGTACAGTCCCTACAGTACTCTGCAGAAGCTTGAACATCATGCAACACTTCAGCACCAGTTTTGATAAGGATACATACAGTTTTAAAGCTATCATCACCAGTACACTTATTATGCACTGGTTATTATTATTAGGCTACTTAATTGAAATTATTTTGGAATGTTGGCAGTGCAGCAATATATAAAGGTTTCCTTAACTATGTAAGATATTATTTTATCTTACGCTGTTTAGTATATTGACCTCTTCTGCCTAATTATCGAGATATATCCCTATTGACTTGATTGACCAATCATGGAACGTAAATTGGATGTAAGTCGATGGATACGTGCATGTCGATACTATCCATCATAAATCATTGCATATTTTGTGCGACTTTTGGAAGTGTGACAGCTGTTGTTCAGCCACATTTGATTAATTTTACTTTTAAACAAAAGTTAACAAAAAAAAGTAAAAAAAGTAAACTATTTTAATTTAGTAAGGAGCTGAATATATTTAAGACACTTCTATTGATTCTTGTAGATTTGCAGATCTGTAGATACTTATCATTGTCTGTCTTAATGCACATGTTCGTTTTACAGATGTCTTGTCAGAGAATTCTGACTTGGATCCTCAGCTAGCGAATTCATCATATGTTAGTGAGAATTACGGAATTAATCGAACCTTGCGTTGCTTCGTAAGAATGAAAAATAGATATCATCTGCAGCGATGAGCTTTCTTTAAGTTTCGCTCATTTTTCTCATATATTTTTTTTTACACGAGTGAAGCGATGAAAGAATGTCTGTTTTCTGCTTGAGTGACTACCTTCTTTCCAAGAGCTTCTTATCGAGCTAAGCAGCGGCGACAGTGGCTCCATGCAGTGGTCGTGGTCGTCATTGCGCATGGGTGCTCACATTCAAAAGAAAATTGTCTTTGGAAGTTTTACGCTTACAGTTGAAGAAGGACTAACTCAATAATCGTGAACATTCAACAAAAGAGGAAAAAAAATTCTCATTGATATAGTCATAAAAGCCACCATCATCATCTTATAAGTAGATGGAGGGTTTAACTTTTTTCTTCCGTTTTCTCATTAAGAAATCATGGAAAAGTCTTTAACGGAGCAAACAAGTTTATATTTGAAACACAGAACTCAAATTCTAAAGCCATATAATTATTAAAATAAAATCAAAAGCTGTGATTATTATACATGAGCATTTAAAGAACCATTTACAGAGCGTTTGAAATTTTATAAAACTTTAAAGGACTCGATAAGTTTTGGCGAAGACTTAAATATTAAATTATTTCTAAGTGTTTACAAACAATTTGAGATTTAAGATCCTGCAAATTAAATTTAAATTTATTTTAATAATTTTTTATTGTAATCAATGCATTTCCAGGTTATAACATTCAAAATGATTCCCAACATATGTCGTAATTTTTCCAACAGAGCATTCTGGAAAGTTCGTATTAACATAAAGTTCAAAAGGTACGAATATATATACCAACTAAAACTGAGTGAAAGGCTATTAAGTCCGTAAATGTACCATAAATGGTAGAAGAATACAAAAATTTGAAAAGTCTTTATCTTTGAAGTCATTTGAAATTCCTGGTATCTGACAAATCTATTGTCAACTGCTAGAACTTATATAAAGATTTCAAAATCCTCCAAATGGTCAAACCCTGATATACCAAAATGATGGAAAGATGATTCTTAATTCAAGGTGAGGACGGACATTTCAAGTATTTTTTATTTTTTACTTAACTTCCTTTCTTTGACGATGTAGACATCTACAGATCTGAACTTTCCCCGTTGTGTTTATGTTCTGATATTTTGTTTGATCACTATTCGAGTGCTTCCTTAGTCTGGTCACAGCTTTGAAGATCCGCTTCAGACCTAAAACGGCTATGAAGCTGTATCTAACATGTGTGAAAAAAAACCCATTGTCTCCTTATATGTAACACTGGAAGAATTACAGGCTTTTCTTCCAATTTTTCATACAACTCAGTTTAATTTATGGTATTGAAATAGTTCATTGAAAATTACAATGAACAGAACTGTTGATGAAATACGGAGTGATGCAACTCTGTCAGGACTTTGGTTTACTTATTTTACTTAGTTTCACTTTCTCACTGCAGGAACTTTGTAATTTCAAATAAATTAATATTTCCTTTTACACTGTATGCTAAAGTTTATTAAAGTTTAAGGAAGCTTTTAAGGAAGTAATTTGAAATATTGCTTTTTTAATAATCCAAATTATTTTAATTTCGATAATGTCAATAAATGATAAGATTTCTTTGAATTGCTGTTAACAGCACTTCAATATTCTGAATACTAATTATTTTTATAATATGTTTGCTTTTATGATTCGTGGAATTTTCTTAATTGTTGTTCTTCATGCAGAAATTATTCTAAGAATTTCTGCATGAAGTATAAAAGTTGCATTTGATGTCAGTGTTGTGTAATGTCAAAACATGTTACATAATTTCAGAGTATGTAAATTAATTAATTTGCCTTATTAATTCACGTCAACAGAATTGAAATTCACAGGAAACATTTTAGCTTCTGATTTTCAATACGAGTAGACTTAAAATCGCTTTTGAAAACATAGTGTACAGCAATTGAATAATTAGAAACCAGGAACTTTAGCATCTGACGACAGACCTAAAAGTTACATATTTGCACAAGTCACTGTGGCAAATGGCGTAGACTTTATATGGCTCTCTAGCATCTAGCAGCTCAATTCGAAATCCTGAATTGATTGACTTCTAAAGCAAATTGAACTTACAAGAATACAAAGAATAGAAAAGTAAACTGATATCCTTTTCTGACGATTTCATGATCTGCCAGACCCACGATTATTACCTACAATAAGCGTCGAATATACCGGGTGATTCATAAAGTACTGGAAAGTACTGGTGGTTTCACCGCCCCATATCTTTTAAACTACTGCTCATAAAAATCTGAAACTTTTTATATAAAATCGTCAAACATATTAAGAATTATATTTTCATGTTTTTATTTATTCATTGTTATTGAAATTCATTTTATTTGCATTCAAACACCCCCAATATATCATATGTTTAAATAACTGTTGTGATGTTGTTTAAACTCTAAAAGTCTGGATCCAGTATTCAAATGATACAAAAACCTAATTAGGAAAATTTAATTTAAACACTTTTGTCATTAATTCCTTTGTTTAATTTAAAAAAAAAATGTATTTTTTTGAAAATGCATTCTGACAAATGACTATTTTGGTAGACTATTTTTTTGGATAATAATTTCGATAAATTTGGGGTGTTTGAACGCAAATGAAATGAATTTCAATAACAATGAATAAATAATAACATGAAAATATAACTCTTATATGTTTGACGATTTGTTATAAAAAGTTTCAGATTTTTATGATTAGTAGTTTAAAAGATATGGGGCGGTGAAAACCACCAGTACTTTCCAGTATTTTCCACTACTTTATGAATCACCCGGTATAGAGGAAGAGGATCAGGTTTGGAGGCTAGATTATCTAAACTCGCAAATTCCTGAGTCTCCATCCAATGTCCGCTGGATTTAATTCTGCAATTTGTCGTGTCGTCCAAATAAAGGAGCAACGCTGATAGCTCTTTGGATGAATATAGTATCAGCATGGGATAGTCTCATTGTCCCAAAACCTTAATTATACCTCTGTAAGAGTCAAAATATAACAGCGTCGATTGCCTTTCTGGTCGAGCAGTACATTAATAACTGACGGTAGAGAATATCTTTGTTTGCAAGAGGCAGCGTGAATTATTAAGTGTAGTAAGTGAAGTAAGAAATGTAAAGTCACCAGAGATTCCATTAAGTTTTTCTGATATTACTTTAATATTTATTCAATAACTAGTTTCTCTTCAACTGCAAAATAAATTTTTGTTTCCTGTCTCCATGGAGCTATTCACTGTCTTCTTGATTTAATGATCATGTATTTTTTTCGTGAATATATGCATGGTACATTAAAATACCCAAAATCAAAGAAGCATAAGACATCAGAATAAGCTTTAATATCAAAATTAATAATAGTCAAAATTGTTAGTTTAAATTAGTATTTGAATTAAAAATATTTCGACAGTTTCTAGTTTCTTCCTATTTTTTTTGGAAACAAACGGGAAGTCGACTGTTTAGTTTTACTTTAAATAAATATTTTAAAAACTTATTAACAATGTAAAAATTAATAGGCGAGTGAACTGTCGGGGATAGAATATTATATTTATAAATTTATATGTAAAGGTCCACTCAAGGCAATGAAAACTAAGACCCAGAGAAAATTAACAGATATTTTGGATCAGTTGATAATAATGAAACAGCCGATGACTGCAGGAAGTGATTCAAGTTAGCAAACGTCATTCCGTCATAATGTTGTTTTTGGATAGAAACGATTGACGAATAGAAAAGAAGAAATCTACCGTAGTATATCAAATTTATTGATTTTCATAATTTATTGATTAAAGCCTTTTATTCTCTTAGAGCAACATCTACAAAACAGGACACTGCTCCTTAAGTGAAATATATATTTCCACAGATGACGAATCGGCGGCAAATAACAGGTCGGAATATTATTCCGCGTTTTACCACTTCGATATTGAAGATATTGGAAATGGGGAAAAGAAACGAACAAATCACTCAAAATATCTGCAGATGTCTACAAACATGCACACCACTTCTGTCTGGAATAGAGCAACTCAATTACATAATTTCTTACAATTTGTAATTATTGAATGGAAACACATGCCCCACTGATTTATTTATCTTTTACTCCTAGCTACTGTTATGATCTACAATAGAGATAAGCAGGAGTTCTTCGGTTTCTGATATTTTGTCGTTTTATACTGCTAGTATCCATCGCTGTCTCGGTGTAACAGAAAGAAAGTCAGAAGAAGTCCGGAAGGTAGAACAAAAAAAGCAAGGCAAAATAACATATATAGCACTGCAAGATAGTAATGGTTTGGGAAACACGTTTCAAATTTCCGGAGGACAGTTAAAAATGGCATAAATAATCCCGTCATTTTGGGATTGGGTGATGTTTCATAAAGATAACGCTCATCCACGTTACCACATCGCTCTCTTAAGATGTGACATAAACAAATTTTTTCTGACCGAAACGGCAGGTGATCTTCAATTTTATACTAGCTCTTTCCATTCGAATTGGAAGTGGAACAATTATGCACAAACAGATTGCAAGATAAAATAGCATATCAGATATTCATTCGACCAAGTTTCCTTCACAGTGTTAGGATTTGCAGGCATTGAGGGATCACATTCATTAAGAAATTTCAAAACAGTTTACGTAATTCCCTACAAATGTACTGTATTCATTTCGATCTTAACCGATAATTCCAATCATCAGAGAACTATCTACTTTGGGTAAAACAACTTACGCTTTGTGTTCTTTTCATTTTCTATGGTACATATAATATCCTTAAAATATCTAACAAGTTTTCATTAATGCATGATTATTTTCAACTTATTTTAACAAATCTGCTTTAAGTAATCTTCTTCCCTACAAAATTATTTCATCATAACATTTTTTCATTAATGAAATTCAATTACTTATGAACTTTTTGCATTTCTTACTAATTATAATGTAACAAAAGATGTAATACCCTTAGGCTGATTTCAATGTAAGAGGAGAAAAAGATCACAATTTAATAGAAGAAGAATCAAATAAAAATAGAGAAAGACATAAAAAGAAACGCGTGATTATCATGATTTAAAAATAAGTAAAGCTATATCTATAACTATATCTATAGTTTATCTATAGCTATAGTTCTATATCTATAGTATATGGATTGATGAAAATAGAAATTTTATGCCTTAATAGATCACGTTGTTGTAAAACAACGTACAACCATGTACATGGAAACTAACATCATACACTTTTTTTTAACACGATCAAATTTACTCTTAATCATAAGAAAGACGTCTGTTGGGATTAAAAATTAAAAATTAAAAATTAAAAGCAATAATTATGTGCATAATTTACATTTCGATTAAATTATGATGATTAAGCCTCAAATGCCAGAGGAACAGCCCTCTGGCACAGGAGGAAAAGAGGAACATTATTAATTTGTGTATTAGTTAGAAAACTTCCGAGAGGAATGGTCTAGAAAATTAACCATTTAAATATAAATGATAACATAAGAAGATTTCGACAGAAAATGAATTTATAGATTAATATTTAAATGGAAATAAAGTTAGTTGCCGCTTATACGGGAAATTCCTGAATGATTTGTTCTTAAATTATCAGTTTTACTGGATTCATAGGAAAGGATCACATCACAAACTTCCTTTTTGTCTATCTACTGCTAATCCTGAGTTTCAATGTTAAATTATATCTATAACTCAGACTCACTGCTCTTAAAAATCATCATTTAAAAATACCTATATTATCTGTGTACATCTGCGTTTTGATATCAATTGACTGCAGATAATCTATACTAAATAAATTTCATAGGTTCGAAGATCACACTAGCAGACAGCCAGTAGACAGATGCGTGGTTCGATTCCGGATATCGCTTTGATGTCGATTTTCTTCTTCCGCGTTTTATTTCTCATCTCAGGTATAATTTGGACTGCCTCCGATGATTACCCTGGCCAACAATTATTCGGTTAGTAGCCCATAAAAGTTGTTCTTTATTGAGGGAACATGGCTTAATTGCAAGAGCCAGACAAGGGGAAAAAAACTAGATTTAATATTTATGAGATAAAGTTATGTTTGTATTTCTCATTTTTACTAGTTGATAAAGTTGGTTTTTTTTTCAAATTGTTTTACCATCGTTAATTTAATAATAAACATAAAACTTCAAATTAGAAAATTTATAAAACCTCCAAGTTATAAATTTAAGTAAAGTATTCAAGATATTCCTTAAATAAAAGTTTTTCTCAAAACTTTCCGTTGCCTACTATATTGGCAGAACTTTAGTTAAAAGCGTTTAAAAGATATAAAAATCTAATAACATTTTAAAAACACAACGTTTCGGTATCTCATTACTCAGATTCCCTTATCAAGTGTCCCCCCTTATTTGTGTGAAGGAAAAAAAAATCTGAAAGATCTTTCCTGGATGCAAGTCGTTGGCTAAATGAGACTTGGCGGTTGTGTTTAACCTTCACCGATATCCGGCTACCAGTATCACCCTGGCGGTCGCTTTTTGCAAAGCGGAAATTGCTTTCTGCTGTGAGGCGTGGACGTCCTATTGTGTCTGGGTTATTATACCCTTTTTACAATCCGTATTCCAGAAAATTTTTTGTTGATAGGTATTGGTTGTAACTGTGTAAAAGGCGAATCATCCCCGATTTATAAAATTCCCGTAAATATCTATGACTTCGTTGTCTTAATACCTCAATGTTTTGAGTATCGAGGGAGTGGCCAGTACTGATACAATGTGAGGCAGTACCATACGTTTTATTTCCTTTCCATACAGCGTACTCGTGCTCTCTTTTTCGGATTCGCAATTCCCTTTTAGAATTACCGATGTACAGACACTTGGACTGATGTGGTGCAACTGATTTGCATGTAATTCCATAGATAGTGCCCTTCATTTTTAAGAGGGATTTTTGGTTTTGTGGTTTTCTTTTCTTGTTTAGAACCATATCTATTGTGTTAGACGGGTTTACAGGCAATGCCTGTAGGTTTTCGTCTTAATTTATGGACACATATTGGTTTAAGGGCTTCTTTATATTTTTTTTGGTCAAAGCCTTTGCCCCGATGTTATGTACTCTGCTATGTTCCGCTATTTTGCTAACATTAAAGCTTTTTATCCATCTTTTTACTAATAGGTCCGGAAACCCTTGGAAATGCGTTGGATCTTATCATATTCGTGGTAAAGGGATTCTTTATTGAAGCATATTTTGTTAGCTCTGTCGATGGTCATGAGAACGGAGTTTTTCTTATATGACATTGGTACGGCACTTTGGAAATTGATGTTAATGAGTGGGTCAGTTCTTTTCCTGTGGACAGTTGTTTCGTACCTGGTACCCTGCGTTATAATGTGTACGGCTAAAAATGATGGGCCTCCTTCATTAGCTGTTTCCATAGTGTACTGTATTTTGGGATTGACCGAATTAAAGTCCGAAAGAACTTTATCTACATAATCTTTGTTTACTACCATAAATAAGTCGTCCACGCATCTACAAAAAAAGTGCATATTGTGATATATGTTGTCAATGGTCATGATATTATACTCGATGACAGCCTCTGCTAACACGGCGGAGGAGGGTAATCCAATGAAAACCCTGTCGTCTGTAAGTAGACCCGCTCGTTAAATATGAAATACTGCAAGTGGAACATCAGATCCACCAATTGCAATAAACTTTTAAAATTTATCATCGGTTTTTCCCGTGATAGAATTTCGTTGCGTTCAGTTTTTTTCCTTCACACAAATAAGGGGGGGACACTTGATAAGGGAATCTGAGTAATGAGATTCCGAAACGTTGTGTTTTTAAAATGTTATTAGATTTTTACATCTTTTAAGCGCTTTTAACTAATCTTGTGCCAATATAGTAGGCAACGGGAAATTTTATATATTCAGGCACGTTAAATAGTTTTATATGTTTCTCAAAACATTTAGATTTGTTTTCTGCTAATAACTATCTTTGGGGATAGTTTTAAATCAAAACCTGTAAGCTTTTGTCAATAGGACTTAAAAATATTAATAAGAATTAAACTGAATATAACAGAAGCACTGTTAAAAAGATTGTACTCAGTTTCCCCACAACTTTTTTCATCTTATCCCAAAATGCATATATTCCCTTGTGTTCAGCATTGGAGCAGACTGTTTGCACCGTTCCAATATGTATTAAATCAATTGCTCAAGAGTCCACAATAAACGCTGACATATTTCCAAAAGTTATTACATTCGTCAAAGATTAACGAAAAATAAAGCAAAATAAAAAGATTATTATTATTATTATTAATTATTATTAAAGATGGTCTCATTCTGCATCATAATGTCAAGCTGCACACAAAGAATGTTTTGCCAAACCCGCGGATTTATTCACAATTCTGATCTTTCTGGAAAATAACATCAAGGGAGAAAGGACTTTGAAAACTATCATATCAGTGGAAAGCGAAATTTCATATGCAGAAATATTTTTTTTGAAAAGCTAGAAATTAACTGTGGAAAGCGAAAGAGATTATATTGATATGTGATAATCTGTTCAACAGTATTTTTATTATTTTGAATTAAACTTCAACTGTTTTCTTATAAGTTAATTAATAACAAGTGAATATAATCTTATGCTACAGCAGAAATTTAAGGGTGACCCATAACAGTAATAATAATAATAAAAAAATAATATTAAAAAAAGAAAGTACAGTAAGGTAAGGAAAAATAAAAAAAAAAATAGGAAAATAAGAAAAAAAAAACACCCGGACATTGAGAAAAAAAGATTAAGAGAAATAAAAAGCCAAAAAAAACAAAAGTAGATTCCAACGGAAAACCTTCAGTATATGAGTCCGAAACCTCAACCATCCAGCTATAGCTAACAACTTAAATCATATGATTGAATTTCTAACGTTAAAGCCAATAGTAAATTTCAAACGTAAAAGCGGAAATCCAATGAACACAATGCCAAATATCTCGAATATGGGTGGGTGGGCGTTGACCCTTGAAAATACCCTATTACTATGTTGTTTGGGCATCTGAACACGATGTTGAAGTCCGTTTGTAGATCCAACCTTTTGTTCGGGAGTTATTAGTAATGACGAACTTATTAACTAACAAGTTAATTGAAATAAACCATGCTTCTACATCATTGTTAATAATCTAGCCCTGCCTGCGGAAATTGAAAACTGAGTTGAAGCCTTATTTGCTTTTCTTTTCGTGATTGCTAGGGATAAAATTGGTAGCTCTTATTCTAGTTTTAAGCTTAGAAAATCGATGCAGATTTAAATGTATCGCATTTCGCGATACATAAAATACATTTCTCTAAAACATTAAAATTACAATTTCTCGGAGTGCAATGATCTTAAAATATCATTGCAGGTAGGGAATTATTTATGTGCACACGTCCAGACGTTCTCTTCATCCAACAATGAAAAGGAATTTCAATTAGCAGTTTTTTATCTGCTTTACATTAAACAGAGAACTGTCTCCGATAAGAAGCTTATCTCTCAGTTTTGTTCCTTTTCCTCCATATATTTTTTATCCTTTCTTTAAAACTCAATTTGAGAGTTGGCGACACAACATCTTGAATAATAACAACATTTTAAAAGGCATTAGAGTTAAATATTCAGGTCGTTATCTTCTGCAGATATTTATCTATTAATCCATTTTCTTCTGTCTTTTAGACAAAGGTTTCCCATTTGCGTCTTAGAATCTTAAAAGCAGTTCACTTTCAAATGGTTTCCAGCGAATAATTCATTTATATCCTGTAATTAGTCTGATTATTGCAATGTGGGAGGATTCTGAACAAATCGATATCTAATATAAAAACTTGCTACAGGAGGAGCAGAATCTGGATGCCACCATATTTTCCAAGCATACCTTGCTTCTTTGAAAATATAAAAATCTGTGTAAGGCGTATTCGTACTTAAAATGTCTGAGAATCGTTTATTTTCTATCTTCCTCTCCGTCGGTTACTCTGTCTCTCTGTAACATAATAAAGTGATCAATGGCATTTAATGACTTATCGTAAATTTTATAAAGATCAGGTGAAAACGTAACGCATTTTATTTTAGTTTTTCAGAGCTGTTGCTACTATCATGTAGATAGTGTTACAGTCAAGAATTTAATTTTTTGAAATTTCTAATTACTACAAACTCTCAAGGTAAAAACAAAAATCTATAGTTTTCCAACTGCTTTTCTACATCGATAATATTATTAACAAGTTAAGATAAGAAGTAGTCATTCAAATATTAGAGAAGTTTTTGAACAATGTTAGGAAATATGCGAATAATGAAAAATAAAATCAGTGCATACATTTCTAGAACCTAAATAAAAAAAAAGTTCAATTGAAAGGATGTTACCGTATTAATGAAAGAATCATTCATTCAGACATCATCTGATTTCTAAAACTAACTCGTTTCATGTCAGTTTTACAGTATGGCCCAAAACAAATGATACTGAACAATTTGACCTCATAAAAGGTGACACTGCGAGATGAACACGTAGGCGATTATTGTATTCGGAACAGGAATGATTGTGGATGTGAGATTCATCAGAGTTGCTGTGAAGATGGAACTAACTACCGAAGAGAAATGTTTATTGTGGAGCACTATTTTAGATCATACTGAACAGGTCGTGGCAATGATTCCGTTGCTACGGAATTTCGGGAGCGTTTTAATAGTCCAGCACCCACGAACAAGGTTATGCTATCCGTCGCCGATAAATTCAGTCAAACCGGAAGTATACTCACTCAGCGGAAAGGTTGCACCGGCCGTCCCGTAACAGTAACAACGAATGAAACTCACTCTTAGGGGAAATGGAACAACCTCTCTTGCTCTCTGTAACACCAGAAGTAACTTACAACGACATTCCAGACGCGACCAAGCAATAAGTCTGAGTGAAGAAAGAAAATGATAATGATTGGTGAATGGAGATCACGTGTTTTCAGAAATATAATGAATGAACTATAAATTCATGAATTTGATGAATATAGTTCTATATGAAAGTAAAATATTCAGTAACTAATACTGTCTTTCTTCAGCAATTGTAATTATTGCCAAAGATAATCCTTTGTAAATTATTTTGTTTTTTAACAATTTACGATAGGGCTTACAAATTCTATATACAAATGTATACAAATACATTCTGAATACAAGAAAATTTTGAAATATATAGTTTAACGTAAGTAAAATGAAAAAGAATCAGAATATAAAATGCATTTTTGTAAGTCATATTATTTCTACTAGCAGAGTGATATTCAATTACGATATTTTTTTAGAAAAACTAAAAACATTGTTTTTGGTCTCATATCATACAGCAGATAAACAAGATATAATCAGAATTAAAAAAATTCAGTAGTCGTAAGTATCCCTTTGGCAATCTTCGAGGGTGGATGATCAAGGAGAACAACAAGATCAAATGTCCATGATGCAGTTGAGACATTGCCACCAGCAGAGAGGCATTAAGAAGTTTTATTGCCTGAGAGTTTATTCCCTAGCCTCAACGGCAGCTAGGGATTGAACTCAGTAACAAATGGCAGCGAGTAGTACGTGGACACAATTCGTATTGTAACACTCCTTCGGAAATTACTGAAACGTTCAAGGAAGGACCAGAATATCAAAAATAAAAACATTGCAAATAGTTCCCGAAAGAACATGAAGACTACTTTCCTTGGGAGGTTTTTTTTTTTCTTTCTTTCCTTTTTTTTAGCTCATGAAGCTAAAGTGTTCGTATATTTTTTGAATTATATGTGCTGAATATAAACAGTAAAACTTTTCAATTTATAAAAAATTAATTAAATCAACATTATTTACTTAAGCTACTTAAATGCTTTTAATTGTAAATAGATGATAGCTCGCGCAGGAATTTAAGAGGATTAAAAGGTGCAATTAATACCTCCTTAACTGTTTAAAACATTAATCTTATTTCATTACAATTAACAATTGTTTAAAAACTCCCCATGCCTTAATTCTAAGAGAAAACTATGGGATTATTTTCCTCTTCAAGGGGCTACTTCTCGATAAAGACCGATCCCCGAAAAAAGTCAAATATTAAAATAAGATAGGTTCAAGAAATAGGTTTCAAGATCCCTCCAGCGATTCAAAACGTGTTGGGGACACACATACACACCCACGCAGATTGATTGATTAGCTGAACCTCATTTCCATAGGCTGAATTTTCTAAATTTACTAACTTGTAATTAATTTGACTACTCTTCGATTTTAATTAAGTTCTTTTAATAATAATGAGGGAAACTTCAGAAAAGAAGAGAAGTATGTTTAATAATTCTATATCGTAGTCATTAAAGTTTTACATACCATTGAAGAAATACAGTATATGACATTAATAAAATACGCATATATCACTATGAAATATGAAATACAACGTTTATTTACCTAATAATATACAACCTGTAGGAGATTTTATTTTATTTATTTGAAATAAATAAATATTATTATTATTTTTGAAAGCTTTAAAATGCATTTAAGTAAATTAATATGAAATAAATTTGAATAACGAAACGTAATAATTACGTCAGCGAAGAAAATAAATAAGAAAGGCAACACTGCCTCGATTTGGAGGTGAGATGAGATGACGACATTAAGAGAACAGTAGTTAACTTTATTAGTGAGAATTGAAGTTACGTTGATTTACAGCCAGAAGGCGCAGCGATCGAGAATTATTATGACGTGGAGAGAATTTGCTAAAGCGTGTTACGTCACCATTGGGAAGCAGTAACTTCACAGATGGGGAAGCGACTTCAACAAATGGCGTTGCGAAGGGTTGAGCAAAGTTCTGGCGGGATGTTTAAAATGTGCTACGCAGTTAGACTACGAGCTACTGAGAATTTTAATATCAACGAACTCAATAAGCTGTAAGTAGAAATCTTATTCAAAATATTCCATTGAGGGTCTTTTGAGCATTGGATTTTACATTCTGCAAACAGAGTTCTGAAAGTGAAGAAAGTCACGGGAAGACATAATCACAAGACTTTTGAAGTGCGAAGAGAATTGCAATCAACTGTTTGATTTAAAGCTATTGTACAAAGTATTATTGCTCAATTATTTATTTGAAGAATTATTCGAAGCTTTATTTAATTTGTCGAAACAACTAAAGTGTAGTAGAGGGAACAGATTAGTGAGATTTGTTATAATAGAATCTTCCGCAAGTAGCGTGAAACGATTCAATTATTATTTGCGCTTTAATGAAGTGAACTGGTGCGAGTTGTGATTATAGAATTCTTAAAGAAGAATTAAATAATAGTGAAAGAGAACTGTTAGTAATTTCAGTACTTCAAGATATTAATGTTAGGAGATACGTTAATGTTAAATGACGTAATATAGAACTGTGACGTGAGTCGTAAAATTCAACAGTGTGCAGCTTAAATATTTCACGCGGGTGAAAAGCCATAATATTATGTCACACATTGTGAAAAGCCATATAATATTAAATTACACATTGTGAAAAGCCAGATAATATTAAATTACACATTGTGAAAAGCCAGATAATATTAAATTACACATTGTGAAAAGCCAGATAATATTAAATTACACATTGTGAAAAGCCATATAATATTAAATTACACATTGTGAAAAGCCAGATAATATTAAATTACACATGTGTGAAATATTTTAATTGGCTTTTCACAAAGTGAATAGCCAAAATAGTATTTTACACAAGTGAAAGGCCATTATCCTAATATTATTGATACCAACGGTATTGGAGCAATACAGGGAAGACTTATTGAAGTGAAGCAAGTTAGTGCTTATAGAAGAACTTATGATAGTCTTAGATACTTTTAATATTTTACTCCTAAGACAAGTTTTATGGAGCTGATGGAACTATAGAAATAATTCGAACCATTATTACAGGTTTTTCTGTATCAGCATCATAGTTGATATATATAAAAAAAAAAAATCCACTCAATATTTTTATGTCAAAACCTTAGTAGTACTCTGCATTTAATTCCAGTACATTCTAATATAATACGATTAGATAGAACCCCCAATAAATATAATTACACAACCTAATAAAATTAATCAATAACATAAAATAACCATTTGAACCATCACCTTATCTTACACTTTGCTAACCATTTTTAATTTTTTACTATAACATTTCATAAATAAGCAAATGTTTTTGTTACAATAATTCTCGTTTAAAGTTTTAATCAAAAACAATCTTTGTTTCCCAATTAAATCCCAACCTTCTTCCTTACAACAAATATTTTTCACTTTCTAATCTTAAATTAATACATATAAATATAATACGCTTATATCTTCCTCAAGACATAATTCACATTTCTCTTCATTTACTTTATTATACACATAATTATAATTACCATATCTTATTTTTGCATATTCTTTTTCAACCCACCATTTTCATCAGAATTTAAAAATCTTTTCATAGTAACTTCCCCATTTATATCTTGATATATTACATTACAATTTGAACAATTTATTTTCTGTGTAATTGCCTCCACACCAATATCATTAATACTTTATCACCAATTAGGCCTATAATTTTCCTTCCCAATTCCTAATTACTAATTAACCATTCATCCGATAGTCCAATCCTATTTAAAAATTCCGTAATATGCTTTCTCCAAACATTCTTTTTTATTTACTCTAACACGGTAATCTATATTCCTGCATACTATAAATTTTAAATAAATATCTCAACGGGTATAAAATCTGTGTAACATGAATATCCTTCAATCCAATTTCAGCTTCAATTAAATAATTTGGACTATTAGATTTGAGATCCATTGTCAATTTCAAATATTTTCTTTGCATTTTTTTCAATTCTCTATCTTATTCCTTCCCCATATTTCAGCTCCATACAACCGTGGATTTCATCAACTTATCAAATATTCACATTTGTTTCATCAGATAACCCTCTTGGGTTATTAATTTTATATGTAGCAATCGCTGCATTAGTTACTTTCATACTCAGTTTTTTTTAAAATGTAACTTACATTTTAAATGTAACTTCCTATTATTTAATCAGACATCAAGATAATTATAATCTTTAACAAATTCAATTTCTCGCCACCATACAATTATAGATAAAATAATTTATACAGATTAAAATACAAGTACTTTCTAAGTGATCTGCTCCTTTTCGTCAAGTAAAAAGTTTCTTGTTGCTTCTTGTTTTTATCTGTAATTGTGTGGTGCCTGAAATTTTACTTCTGCATTATAACGGCATACACGGTAAATATTACTTTAATTTCAATTTCTTGTTTCGTCCAATTCCATATTTTGTTTTTGGCTTTAACTCCCCCATTTTTAAAAATCATCTTTTTTCTTTTATCTGTATTTACTTCTAAATGTAATTTAGTTAAAACTTTTTAACATATACCACCATAATACTTATCAGTATGCTGATTTTCAAATCAAAACATGTAATTTTGATCTCATTTAAACAACTCCTCCTTAATCTTATTTTTCCACAATCTTTCTCATTCAAAAATAACGAGGGATCCTTAAGAGTAAACAAATTTGCAATTCTGATGATGTTTTTGGTAAGTGATTTCCTCTAGAAAATCAGTTGTCTGCAACGTACATTGTTTGCCAGCCAGCCTCATTCGCGATGTTTATCTTCAAATCTTTCCCCGGGCGAAAACAAATTTGAGACGACGTTCACCTTTAACGTTGCTTCAGAATCTTAAATTTCATTAACGGGCGGTTGTGGAAGGAAAAAAAAGCCGAAGACCCTAACCGAATATTATACTTCATTTTGGATTATTGATATTGTGCTCGAAAATAAAAAAAAAAATATATACAATAAGTTAAAGACTTCAAAGAAGCCGATATTTCCTCATTGATAGGATTGTGTTCTTTTTATAATCGATTCTTTTATAAATGCTTTCTATCTTAAAATTCACTTAGTTTAATATCTTAGTTTATTCAAATTCACGTTTTCAAAAATAACCTATAACTTTGTTGGTTTGGAAAAAAAAATCAATTTTGTAGTTTCGTAATTAATTAAAAATAATTAACTTAACAAATAGTTTTTTTAAATACTTCGTAGCAAATGAAAATCAGTTTAGATATTTTCTATAAATAAAATTTCTTTATTAATTCTATAATTCTTTAACTAAAATAAAATAAATAAGGAAAAAATCAAACTGTATTGTTAATAGTTTGGAAAATTTTTTAAATTAACAAAACATATAAACTTGTCAGTTTCTTGCAGAAAAGTCCATAATTCGATCCTAGATATCCTGGTAATCTCTTTCTCTTCTTCGTCCAATTTGTCAAAAACCCTCCTGTTGTTTTTATGTCTTTAACCCGTAATAATAAGAATCAAGAAAATAGTCGATACTTTTCAGATGTTAAGCTTACTATTTTTTGGAGTATGATTTCAGATTATCTTTTAAGTTGTTTCTTATTAATAGAGTATACAAAGATAGACTATAGAGATATAAAAATATAGTGTATGCAGTTGTAAAACTTATTAGTAATTTTTTATTAAACTATTTGAAATCAAAATAGCTAATCCAGGTATAGTAAAAACCTAGTGTAGTAGCGCAATTTACTAGATACAGAAAAATGATTAAGAATTTCATTACTGAATTGATGAGGCAATTGTGACTCATATTTTTTTTAAAGCAAAAGTAATAAGTAAAGAATAATCTTTGCAACCAGATTTTCTTTGTGATATAATTGAAAAATTATATATAAAAATATAACTGAATTTATTTTTAAAAAAATCTTCCATTGAGGAAATTAGGCTTACAGCTAGTTCTCTATGTAAAAGAATTTATGTTAAGTAATTCACGCTTCTCAAAGTTTGATTCCGCATGAATTCGTTTAATGTCTGTCTCAAATTAGGAAACTTAAAATTTTTTGATCTAGATTTATATGTAAATATAAATGAAAATTCCCTTAATGTTTCGGATTTATTGAGTAACATAAATTTCAGAGCATTTCTTTCGTGTGTAATAACAAAAATCAACGTATCCAAACACAATTGAAAGCCGTGTAACAAATACCATTGCAGTAAAAAGTTTTAGGAATTACCATACCAGAATTGCTACATGTCACAGTTGAGCTATTTTTTTCACAATTTTTTAGTCAAAATGGATTAGATTGTAGTTGTAGAGTAATTTGTGGAATAGAAATTAGCTTAACTTATTAAATAAACACATTAATGAATGAAATAATTCGCTTCTTCTGGAAGAAGTAATTTACAGCTATGTAATGTAATGATATCATTTTCTCATAAAAAGAAGATAATAAATTTAGAAATAAGAAAGAAAACAAAAATTCACAGGGATAGTGACACAATTAATTCAATTGCAGACTTTGTTTTAGGCTTTTAAATCAATTAAATAGGTTACTTCAAAAATCGACTTCTCTTTTCAATCTAAAAATATAAGCAAGCGCATTATCAGATATCAGTGTTTAATGTGAGAAGTCTCGAATGATAATCACTAATATTTATAATATTTTTTTTAACCTGGAATAAAGTATATTATCCCTTTCCAAACAAAGTACTGCATCTCAAGTAAAGGAAGTAATAAATAGTTTTAGGTATTGTTAGAAAATATAACGTAATATTAAAGTCATTTAGTTCATTATCGATCGGTGATTTGGGTTACGCGCCTAGAACTTATTTCATTACGGGTTCTTACGCCTTTAATTAAAATGAATTCGAACACAGCTACATGAACTTTCATGAAATTGGAAACTGTAGTTATTCTATTGGAGTTCTATTCAATAGAAGTAAATGCTGAACTTTTCAAAGATCAAACATAATTCTATCTATTGAGTTGAACAATATATTAGGTATCACTAGACCATTCTTCCGCAATTATATCAACCAAATATTAAAATACACTGTTAATAAGTAAGAATTATTGTCACTGAACAATGCAGTATTTCGTATCTGTGATATCCCTCCATTACCCCCATTTCATTTTTATTCACTTTTTCATTATTTATGCTTCATTAAAAATATAATATTTGCGTCATGGTATGAAACGTCTTCACTACCCACTACAAGCCATACTTTGCTCGGAAATTAGAAAATTACAGAAAAATGGGATCGAAGAAGATATAACTAAAATTAAAAATTGGAAAAACAGGAAAACGCGGTAACTCGGTGGCAGCAATTGGTCTAGAATGTGCATTCCTATTCGTATTTTCATCGAGTAAATTGCCAATCTTATGAATAATGTACTATTGAAAAGTAGAAAAGATGATTTTTTAAATTCCTTTTTTTTTTCTATCAAAAAAGAAATTTATCGTTATAGTGATTTCTTTGTATTTCAGAAATTGGTTCTTAAGAGTTAATAGTTTCTTCACTAAAGATTCTTTAGTTTTGAATTTAATAGCAAAGGAGTTAACTTGTAATTTTACTTACTCTTTTTACTCAAGATCTTGCTAAGTATGTTTTTTCCAAAAATCTAAATTTTGAAGAATAAGAAGAAAACAACAAAATTTGCGCTGTCGACTTTTACGCTCTGATCTCAGTATGACTTTCTATAGCATACAGGTCATTTTTGTCATTTTGCATCTTTTGAAAGTAACGATTATTATAAATTATAAAAAAATCCTGCACCAAAATACTATTGGATTTCGAATACTGACGAATTTATGCTTTTAATTTTTCTAAATGAGAGCTCGATTTTTCGGTCCACTTTCTGTTATATTTTGATTTCTTTATTTGCTTCAGGAAATTCCATTCCATTGGATATTACGAAAAGTCTTTGCTTTATTTTAATCGAGATAAGATTTTGCAAGAAATGATAAATTTTTCTAATGCTAATTTCATAATTTTATTTCTCGTCTATTTTAGTCCTATAACATCTGTAGCATCCTTACTTGAATTCTTCCACGAAATTGTCTCTAGTTCGATAACTTTTTACTTTCTTTGATCTTCCATGGGTGTGAGACTGAAGTGGTTGGTTTTTTGTTCGATAATTGCTGTTCTTGAATGACATCTCTTCCTTCCGTGAAAGTGCTTTCAACTCCTTCTTTTTTTTTAAATCTTCTTTACTTAAAAGTCTTTTTCTGTTTTTGGGGGGATGCAATATTTCTGCCTCATTTAGTGATGTTTGTTTTAAAACTTTGTAATTTTTTTCCTGGAAATACTTATATAACTAAAATACTTTTTTTTAAATTTTTGGATTTTACCCAATTGAAGAGCCATTTTAAAATGTATTTTGTAAATTTATACGTTCCGAATTACGGCTTCATTTAATAAATTTGTAATTGTAAAATCGATATCTGTCCACCCCTAATAACTCCCGAACGAAAGGTCGGATCGACAAACAGACTTCATCATCGTGTTCAGAGGCCATACTGAGCTGTCTAAGCTTAAATTTTTCCTGGTTAAATACTGCTAAATCTAAATATATTTTAATAAGAATGCCTTTTTGAATCGAGCGGATACTCTGGGACTGCCGTTTCGAGCTTGTTGGGCTCTCCTCAGCCAGAGCTAATCAGCCAGTGCAAGACTCAAAAGGCGTACGAGGGGAAGAATAGGGAATTCATGACGGAGACAGTGACCCCTCAATAACTAAAAACAAGAAAATAAAAAACAAGAGCATTTTGGTGGTCAAATACCTTTTGTGGTAGCTCAGTGCTGCTTAAGGATTTGAATTCCACATTTTGTTCTTGTTTTTTAGTTTCTTGCTTTTAGTTATTGAGGGGTCACTGTCTCCGCCTAAATATATTTTACTCTATAAATAGGTTAAAATTTCCAAGATTTTCATGTCTGAAATGAAAAAAACTCTAGTAATATAGATAAAAATTGCTTCAGCCGCCGCACTTGATTAAAAAATGAAACAAATATTTACAGTATTATTCATGTTTTTAACGTGCAAAAATCTAAATGATTAAAAACCATCATTGCACAAATATATAAATAAAAAAACTTAAAAACTTACATTTGTCGTTTCGAAGCTCGTTTTAAACTGGTCGAGACTTCATTTTTAATTTTTTTTTGTGATAATTGAGTTGAATCGTCATTGTTACAATATTTGTTAAATAGGCACAGGTACTATAAAACACTATACTGCCCTGCATTGGTGATGGACTTGGTTGTAATTTTTTTTTGTTAAAATATTTACAATTAAAACCTCCCTACTAGTTGCGTACAAATTGCAGATTTTAATTGCAGATTCCCTCTGATGGCCAATCTCCAATTTGAACGCAACTAATAGGCAGATTTTAATTGTAAATATTGTTTTCATTTTTAATCAAATGAGGCGACTGAATTAACTTTTATCTAAAACAGACGTACATACTTTAAATATTATGCTACTTGTTTTAACTTACTTTCGCAAAAAAAAAAAAAAAATGTTCAAAATCACCGCGTACGACGTACAATTGTTTTTAACCTCTGTGATCATGTACAGTTTCTTGAGTTTCTTGTTAAAAGAAATGAAATACTGTTAAGATTAATAAAGAAGATGATTTTCAAGGTAATATATTGTGGTATAATATTGAAACATATGTATAGACTTTGAGGAAATTCAGGTACAACTGTTCCATTGTTAGAAGAAGAGGATGCAACTTGGCAGTGGTGGTTGCTGAATCCTATGAAAATAAGGTAAAAAATCAAGTATTTCACGTAAACAATGAAAATTCAAAAAGCTAATCTTTATTATTGCTACAAAAATTTGAAATTTAAGCAAAAATTACAAAATTCCTGAAGCATTATCCAAAGGAAATAAAGTGAGCAAAAATGAATACAACAATCGTAATATTAAACAATGACTATACAGTATGTAAGTACGTACATCATGACCGTAAACAATGGTATCTGCAGTAGTTAGCACTATTTACATGCACAAGTTACTGTGGATAATTTTATATTTAAAATTATAGGAATTATTTTAAGGATGCTTCAAACATAATTTAAATAGTAAGATTTTAAAAGTGAAAATAATTAATTAATATTTTAATATTACGTCAGAAGGCGAAATGCATTTAAGAATGAGCAAGCGCCTCATTTTAGAGTATCAGTAAAATTTTCGTAAAAGCATGAGTTTGAGAGTATCAGTGTGACAGCATGAGTTTAGTCGAAGTGGATGTGTTCCAGAGTATGAGATGGACTAAGACGCTGAACAGCACAGTTTGTGACGGTTACGAGACACAGCGAGAATGCGTGCGAGGACCGGGAAATTCAAGTTGGTATCGTCTAACGAAGATTGAAAGGGGTGAGAAGGCACATGGATGTAAAGAATAAGATTCAACGAAAAGAAATAAATTATAGTAATGACAGAAATTGTCAAGTTGAAGGAAGTTAGAAGAAAATTGTGAAGAGCCATAGTTTCCCCGAAAAGACAAACACGAAAAGCCAATTCACAACGTTATTCAGAAGAATCCGAAGGCGGAACCATTGCACGAGAGGGAGGATCAGAATTAGCGTAAAAACCAAGTAAAGCTTCATTAACAGACGGAAAGTCACCGATAGAAAGTGAACAACAAACAGTGAGTAAACTTATTACATTATTATTTCATTTAGAAGAATTAAAAGACAACGGAAAAGGAATATTTCAGTTAAAGTGAAGTTTATCAAGAATGAGAATCTCGTGAGGAGGATTAAATATATTCAGGTGCTGTTTCTCCTTTTCTTTTCTTATATTCCTTAAACAAATTTCACAGCACGTTAAGTTTTTCTTTAGGATTAAATATAACTTTGATACATTAATTTCTAAAGAGAAGAAATTAATTTGAAGATTACTAAAAATAATAAATTTCTTAAGAAATTTAAAAGTTTATTAGTGAATAATTATATTTTAGATTCAAAGAGTGAATCAAGTTACGGAATAACTTTATTATTTATTTTGTGAACTTTAGTGCTTCGCGTGATAAAAATATAAATATTTTATGAGTGATACTTTAAAATACAATTATTATTTATTGGGCTTCGAAATTATAAGTGCTTATTAGATTAAGGAATTATTAAGCTATAGGGAATATTTATTTCTTCCAGTGCAAATTATTAATGTGTAATCACAAGGAACTAAAAGAGTGAATTTTCAGTGCATCAGAGATTGATGATTATAGAATTGCCTATTACTGCTTATTATTAATTATTATAAGAACTGAGTTTGTTATATTTCTCAAGAAGAACTTTGAACTATCATTATCATTCCATTTCATCAAACGCCAGTAAGAAGTTTCAGTCTGTAAATATTTTATTCCTCATAATAAAAAAAAATAAAAAAAATTAGCTCTGCATTTATTATTCCTACAGTTATATTTTGCCGCGCTGGTGTGGTCGAGCGGTCTCAGGCGTCGGTCTGTCGTGAGATCAATGTGCCAGCGCCCGGGTTCAAATCCCGGTAGCGAGCATGGATGTTTCAAAAATTTCCTTTCCTGTGTTGTAGCCTCTTCTTCACTTTCTCTTCGGTCTGACGTCATTCCTTAATGGCGTCCTGGGGAAGGCCACGGGAAACCACCCCAGTATCTTTCCCTTGTAATTCTAGGGAGTCTGCTAGGGGTTCGCCGTCTTGGGAACACTAGCGCTCCCTGGAGCACGGATGCTTCGGCAACGAAGCTCGCACTTCGGTGCGAACCGACCACACACACAGTTATATTTTAGGTAATGAAGTTTACTTGCTTGATAATCACTATTGGAGCATCTGAACCACTGTGATTTACTGGTCCTACATAGTCTGAATCTTCAAACTAAGTTTCTGTGTTCAAATAGCAGTTGAAGGATTTTTGGTTTCTTGTTGCTACGATGTTACACCACGCTTTTTTCTTGTCGCTATTTTCTCGTAGTTACCTTTATGTATGTGAAGATGTCTGCACATACCCACTTTTCTGAGTCTATGTAACATTGCCATCTGTTCAGCGTTCTACGAACTATTTGAACTGAATACTCTTCTCATTTAAAACGATGTTCATGTGCGATTATTTAAGTTTCACTAAAAATGTCCCTTACCATTGTTGATTTTTGTTTTCAGTTATTTAGCCAATATTGATTTGCCCCTTCAAAAACAAAATCCAGTGAAAAGACTGTTCAGGGTTATATTCTGTCCGCACCCAATTCACTTTCATACAAATTGAACCTTTAGGTAAAAGTTTGATTAAAAGAAAGAACTATTTATTAGAAGTTCATTCCTAATATATATTCCAAACTTGATACGACCAACTTCCTATCACTTTCTTGTTTTCTACCATTATTCTGGTATATCTTTCATTCATATCCGATGCCTGTGAAAAATCTGTAAACAGGTCTTTTTCAAAACAATACAACCAATTGTCTTATACAACGGCCATATCGATTATCAAACTAAAAGACAATTCAAAATTGATAACCCTTCTAGAATATTACTCAGTTTTTTATTTTATATTTAACTACTTCGTCGTTATCAGATATCCATGTTGGTAATTATGTGCGTTGTTTACATTAAAAAAAGCAAAACACTTCTTATTGTTCCATACTTTGTTAGATTACAAATTTAATAGATCTTTTGACAAAGCCTTTTTTTTTAATATATTTTTAAAATCTAAACTAATTCAAATTGGGGCTCTTTCTCAAGTGCCCCCCCCCCCGTTCCCAAATCTAATCCTTCTCTGTTGGATTCGTTATTGCGTCTAATATCAACAGAGAAGGATTAGATTTTGGGAACGGAGGGGTGGGAGGCAGACTTGAGAAAGAGTCCCACTAAGAAGGGGACTCGAAACGTCCGTAGTGATTTACAGTGTACTTTATTTTAATTATACATAGTGTTTTAATAGTTGGCGATTTTTATTACATTTTTAACTGCACATTAAATATTTTTTTAAATAATTTAAATTGCTTGCGAAAACTTGGCGTAGTAGTGAAAACATATTTGAAAATCCTCTTCTTTTCTTCTTTCTCTAAACCTTTTCCCACTTTGTGGGTTCGACATTCTGTTCTTTTACTCTGTTTCTCCATTCCTTTCTGTTTCAGGCTTCCTCTTTCGTCCAATCCTTTTCCCTCAGATCTTCAGTCACTTTATCTCTCCATCTGAGCTTGGGTCTCTCATAATTTGCGTGGCACCTCCAATGTCCTCACTCGCTTTTTTACGCAGTTATTCTACATGTACACACCTATCCGAAAATCAATTAAAAATTTAATACTTAAAATTGTATATTTACTTAACATTGCGTGGATACAGTGATATTATATTTGGTAAATACATAGGAATTAATTATTTATTCTACTGCTTTTCAAGAAATTATATAAGATGCTATTTTAAAATAATTTTTTAGCTGAGTAAAAAAAAAAAAAAACAATTCCTTAAAATAAGTTTCTTTCAAAACATGATCAATTTTTAATGGTTATATTGCGTTAATTTTACGGAGCTTTTTTTGCAAAAAAAAAAACAAACAAAAAGGCAAAATCTTTAGGCAAGAACGTTCGAGAGACAATTAACGAATTAAACCCATAAAAGTTGCATTAATAAAACCTTATTTACACTGAGGACATTGAAGGCTACGTTAAGAATATACAGAAAATGAGATTTCCAAAAAAAATTCAAAATTAATTTTAATGAAACTTAAGAAATTTGAACATTTATGTTACATAATATGTATACATAAATAAAAAAAAAATTCAGTTTATATTTTGAAAAAAATCAGGAGTTAAAAATTCAAGAGTTTAGTCAAAACGACGAAAATTATCAAAATTATGAATAGGAAAATTCATGACAAGTAATCTTAATATAAGGGTAGTAGCAATTTTGAGGTTGAAATTATCACAAAGATATCAAGCATTACTTAACTACTAAACCACTACGTAACTTTTTCCTTATTATAGATTACTTGTTAGATGGTAAAATCGAAACGGTAAAATCTTTAAGTTTTAAATTTCTCTTTAGCGTTTAATGACAAATGATTAAACGAGTAAGAAATCGGTACCCATTTGACAATTGGCTGGGTGAACCCTCTGGAGAAGAAATTATCATGAAAAAAAATCCCCGACCACCGCCGGGAATATGTTCAAATGGATATTCATGCACAAAAAAGTAGTAAGTTTTTGTTCTATTTGGTAAAAAGTACAAATTAAGAGGTAATAAGATGGATAAGGTAGTCAATAATTATTTTCAGGGAAGTACGTCGTAGAATAGGGTATTACGTTGAGAAATTTCTTTTAATTAACTTTTGGCAATTCTCTGTTTAAGCTGAAACTATACTGTTTCTTCAGCATTTTTTTTTGTTTCCTCAAAGAACTGACTTCAAAAAAACAAAAAAAAACAAAAACAAAAAAAAAACTGTTATACTACAGCTTAATAACACAAGAGGTTTTTCTTCAGTATTCGTCTAATAATGTGTTATTCTGTTTTTGTTTTGAAATAATTTAAAACTCCCACTTCCACTTCACTTTAAGTTAAATAGAGGTTTTCGGTAGAAAAAAGTAATATAAGCACAACAAAAATATACCTGTATTAAAAAAATACAGAAGCTAAAAACAACAAAGCAAGCTAGAAGCAACGAACTGTGCTGAAGCCACTAGAACAGATTAGACAGCAAAGCAGAAAAAAATGGAGAAGAGAATAAGATTTTCTGTGATATCCTTGGAAAGAAAACGAGATTTGAACGTAAGAACAAAAAAAAAGTGGACTGTGAAAACAGAACGAGAAACAAGATTTGGCGTGACAAAGGAATGGATAGAATTTGAAATAAATCTGGACGAGACAAAGATGAAAAATGAACTTTGCTATTTTCAGAAAATATAAATATTTTGCAAAATTGTGTTATAAATTCATGAAAAAATAAAGAATAATAATGTATAGCAAAATATTAAGATCTTTAAAAATATGAAAAAAAAGTTCCTCAAATTTTGGTAAATTAAAAGAAAAATTGATTGAATTCTTACATAGTTTTGAGTAAATTTGTATTTAAGTTTTAATATTACGGAAAGGACTTAATGTTAAGGAAAGGACTCGTCAATAAATATATTTGTTATTAGAAAATGTGAAAATTTGCAACACATTAACACATATCTTTAAATTCGCGGAGTGGAGCCTTCAAATCCATATATATTTTTGAAGTAATTAATGTGTAATTCATCTCACAAAAGGGCATTAACAATGTGATTTACAGGATTTGTTGTCTTTTTAGTCGAAAAACAAAAACAAAGAAAAAAAATAAATAAAAACAATTCCGCAATTGAGGAACATAAACCAGTTCTTAATATTGAGAAATACCTGGTAAAAAAATATTGGCGTAAATATCTTTTAATAGCGAAATAAATAATGATGATTCCTTTTACAAGTTAAGGAAACTGCCTATCGGTCTCACCAAATGTTTTCAAATTATAAAAAAAAAATAACAATAACATTATTAACAGTGTCTTAACACTTAAATATTAAGGCAGAAAACTATTCAGAAATCCTCCTGTTGCTTCCTCTTCAAATGCACAAAAAAATTAACCAGATGTAAATTATTATTTGTTGAACCATCTCTGGCCTTGATGACGACAGGAAATCATCGAGACATTCACAAAATGTTTTAGTTCTGATTGTAGTGAAACGATAATTTATGATTCCGAATACGAAATATGACTTCTTCGAGCTCTTTGAGGGTCTTTGGTTTCAGCTGCTACATGATGACAACAGTTCTCTATGCGATTAAGATGAGGACTGTGCTTTAGCCAATGAGAAGCGAAGTAGACCTTACAGATGATATTTTTCACCTTTAACAAATGTATAGCATTACTTTAGAACCTCTACTTTATAAGAAGTTGCAGTAACTTATCACCGAGCAAAAATGTAAGTAGACATGTTACAAGTTGCAGAATCGTCTTTAAAGATAGTTAGCCTATCTGTCCATTTGAAATGATCTCTCAATTGTTGGCAAAACTTTCTTTCCAATACTGCCTCCTAACCCTTGGCATTTAAGAAATCTTTAATAAAATGCAGGCGACCTACTCACAGTACGAAAATCACACCCGCATCATTTGGTTGGTAGGAATTTCACCATTGACATCGTATAGATTGGATGCTATTCTTCGTCATGTCGTCGAAGAATCGTGTGCCTGCCATTAGCATCTTAATTTCTTCTCACCACAGGAAAAAAACCTGATTCCACTGATCAGGTATTCATTTGATCAGATCTTTGCACAATTCTAGTAGGTCCTTCTTCGTTGTGGTGTGAATAGGACTTCTTCTTCGTATAACGATCTAAAAGTCCTTGTTTGAAAGTGTTACTGCATTTGCTGCTCGTATATCACTGCACTTGCTGCCACTCACATTCACGTTTCAGCGGAGAAGTTTTACATTAGATAAGATACAAACGCCTCAAAACAAGATCCTGTTTTAAGGTAGAGTGATTTGTGACCAGTTCCTTTTTTCCCGTAGATTCCAGTTGTTGTATTTTTCAGATCAGAACATATTGTTGAAATTGGAAAGAAATCTACTGACTGTCGTCTGATTACAAGATTCACGATTAGCAATACCATTTAAAATCAATCCTCCCTAAAAAAGAATTGCACATTTAGATAACTTATATATAGGCAGTCAGACATGATTGCAACTCCTGCAGTGGAAGTTTTTGTAGCCGAAAAAAGCAGATGCAATAACTCTTATAGTTCATCCGGTTGATCACATTTAATGTAATCCCTATCAAATATTTCAAAATTTTAATTTTTGTCTTATAAACCCAAGTTTTTAAGAATTTTTAAGAATTATTTTGAACATCGTTTTATGTACAGGATGATTCAAAATTTCCTGTTAAACTTTAAAGGTAGTCAAAATATATAAACAAACCGTATTCATAGTGGAACGTATGTCCTCAAACGCCATGCAAATGTGCTAGAGGGCGCTGTTTGGCAGCAGATTAGTTGGGCAATGTGAGACATCGTCATTTGAGACATCGACTTTGTATTTTTTGATTTCAGCGTTGATGTGCGCTTCTCCAACATTGATTTCTTCCTCTGGGGTCACCTCAAAGCAATCATTTACGAGACCTCCATTGCCTCTCACGCGGCTTTTGCGTCAAACGTCGCTGTTGTAGCTGGATGTATCCGCAAAAGGCCTCGCATTTTTGCACATGTTCGGCAATCCATGCATCGAAGTTGTGAGGCGTGTATTACTGTTGGTGGAAGGAACTTGAAGCACCTACTGTGAACCTGTAAGTGTATAGCTTAACTGTCGTATTGTAAACCTATATTGAAAACCTAGGGTAATAAACATATCTACCTTACTTGTTGTCTTTTATTTCTGAACCTTTGTGTACCTTTTAGCACATTCGGGTGGCGATTGCGGACATACGTTTCACTATGAATACGGTTTGTTTTTGTTCTTATAACCTACCTTTAAAAGTTTGTACAGAGAATTTTCAATCACCCTGTATATGTAAATATCAGTAGTGAAGTATAGAAGTTCAGAACTAATTTGAGAATTGAACAAATTTGTAAACTTTGAGATTTTATCTCCTTGGTTTTGGAATGACTGTGTTATCTCTGCAAGATTAGTTTCAGTTTATTAAAATGCTTTTCCTTCGCAGGAAAACTCTGTTAAAATTAATTGTAATCGTATGAATCCAATAATCATCGGCACTTTCAATCAGATTTTGTATGACTATTAACTACGGACAATTTTTCTTTATCCCATAGGCTTAGAAGTATTTTTTTAAACCTCTTATTATGAAAATATGTAATTCGGGGAAACTGAATATCTTATTCAGAGATCACCAAAATTTAATATCATCACTTCATTCATTGCTTTACTGTAGCATCTAAACTGGAAAAAGTAAGAATGGAGATAAAATTTTGAATTACCGACAGTGTAAAAACAAAACAAACAAATAAAAAAACTGATTATAACAACGTCAGTATCCAACAACGATGATGTACTAGGAAGTTCATCTTTAAAATATCCGCATTGTTATATCATCATCTCTGTGAATATGAAATTCGCATAATTTTTAAAAAAGTTATTCCATGGAGAACTAAAATTTGCTCAGTCTTGGAAAATGTTTAGTTTCCACTAACATCGGTCTCCTCATCCAAGTCACGACAGCAATGTCTTAAAGATAAGAAATCTGATAATTATTAGAAAATTTCAGCAAAAACTGTAGGTTGATAAATTTTATATTGAAAAGCTTTCCGAATGTCTGTTCTCGTTCCTAAAACTGCCGCTGAAGGTCGCCACTGCCTTACTTTATCGACGCTGTGGTTCCAATCGATTATAGGGAATGGTGGGAATGAACTGAGTAGATTTCTCCAACCTCTCTAATAAATAATAAATGCCATTGATAAAGTCAATAAAATTTCTATATCTGATCTTTGTCTAGGTTCAAACAATAAAAAAATAAATATAGTTTTCGAACAGGAAATAAAGACTTTATTTCTAAACTATTTAGGTCTTATTGCTAAAAATAAACTTCTTTATGTAAAGAAACTATTGGCTTTAACATTTAACAAAGAGCTGAAATGAAAAAGTTAAAATGTAAAATAATGATAAAAAACTTTTAATATACATAAAATCAAGTAATAAATATTTACAATTAAAACAGGATTAAACAACAAAATAATTAAAAGCCACTACATACAAGAACATTTAAATAATTTGTTTTAATTATTTTATTTTTTAATCCTAATTGTGTTTCAATTGTTACTACTTAATCTGCAGGAAGTATGGATTAGTAAGGATAGGTTTCGTACCTTAGTACGAAGTATTAAAGAAACAGATTGCTTAAAGTTAACAAATTCTGATATAAGGTGATCTTGAGATAACTGGTTTTCAGTTCCCTAACCTTTCTATTTGAGATTCATTTATCATAATTTACATTTGATTCATTCAGTATAAGAAGGGGTGCGGAGTAGGGATTGACATGTTCATCTATTCTTGTTTTTGTTTTTACATTTTTATTTAATAATTTTTAAAATATTTTTTGTTGTCTGAAGCTACCATTAATAACATCATTCACGTCACCGATCGGTTATTATACTTAGTGAACTATTTAGAAGAAAAATTTGTAATAATTTTTTTTTTTTAAAGAATAGTAATTGAATTGAAATAGCTACATTAATACATAAAACTTTTAAAATAACTTCTCTAAATTTATATCAAAAAGTTTCAGTTCCCATTTAAAATTTTTAAATATATGTTTTTTTTCATTATAGTCTATTACAATGAATTCTTATTTAACGTAAAATATTTTAGTTGTTAGAAAAAGAAAATTTTCTATCAATGGCAAAATAAACCAGTCTACACGTTAAACTCGGTTTGCTTATCTTTTAGTGGTATTTCGCCATTTTTTGTTTTGTTTTGTTTTTTTGACAATATTTTACTTCTCTTAAAGGCTTTGTTCTAATTTGAAATGGTTTCTCGAATTACTCTATTTCAATTTATTTTTATGTTTTATTGACCAAATTAATTTATAAAAGTTGTAGAAGATTTTTAAAGTTGAAAAGATTTTCGACTGAAAGATTTTGGAGCTATTTCGAAACAGTTCTATTTATTGTAGGTAACTTAACTTTAAATATATTAACTTTAATACCATAATGCCAAAATGAAAAGAGTAGATATTTGTTTAGGGATAGTGTTATTAAAAGGAAATTTATAATAAATGTAAATAAATTTGTAATAAATGTAATATGTAGCTTTTTAGTTAATATACACTCTTAGATAACTGTATTCCATGGCATAAATATTGCAGATATCTGCCATATTTAAATTCATGTAATTGATAATAACTTTTTCATGAAGTTATAAAATCATTAGCATTTAATTAATTTCTTTTAACACATTAAAATAAATGCGTTGCTATTTACTAAAAAACCGCATAACCATAATCGAAATTTTTATAATATAACTTAATATAAAATAAAATAGATTTCAATAAGAAAATATAAATATTTTATTATTAAAACATACCATGAAAGAGAAAAAAATTCAACCATAGACTTATAATAAATTGTGCCCCAAAAAAAGCTTTTGTTTCCATTTCAAAATTCAAAATTGTAATCCCATACCTTATCACTTACGTAAAGCTGGTCTTAAATTATAAGTGAATATAGAGTTACAAATGAATACAGTGCTTCACAATAGCATTTTATCTTTCAATTCCCATTTCATAGACAGAAAAGCAAATTGCAATAGCAAACATTTTCCCATTGATGCTGTCGTACTTTGGATTGCAGATTGTAATTAAAATGTTGCGTGGGTGTTCTCCGATATGGATGTACGCTCCCATGGAAGGATCCATGAAATACTCTGTGGTAAATACTATGCAAGAGTCCCAGTCACTAAGCCTATTGTTGCGAGCTTTCCTTATCAACTTGTGGTTGATACTGAGGGGGTTTTCCTTGCCTTCCTCAGGAAACCATTATGGAATGGCTTCAAACCTGGAAAAAAAGTGAAGAGGAAGGAAAGAAACACAAGAAAGGAAGTAAATATCCATCTCGATGCCGGAATTCGAACCCTGGTTCAGACACATCAGGCTCGACCACAAGGCTGTGTTTGGAAGGCAATTACAAAGTCACTTACATAAATTTGAAGAAAAATTTTTTTTTCCTTCAAAACCTTTTTTGTACATTTTTTTTGTTTTGAATGATTATTCTTAATTATTTTTTAACATCTCTAATTCTTAAATTACTTTCTATTTGAGGTTTGTTTATCATCATCTGATTTCTTTTTCTTGTCTTGAAAGTCTTTTTTTTTTTTACGAAGAAATGTTTTTTCTTTTTATGTTGAGTTAGACGTCTTAGTTTTGGGATTTCCTTCTTTTTTATTTGCTTTTAGAAAGGCAATTGAAAAATTTTGCGAAATAATGTTAATCTTAGTAAATACCTTCCCCACAGAGATATGAAGAAAAAGTCTTGGAGTTGATCTGGTATTTTGGCCGCCTGCCACAAACCCACGCTGTTGCAGACAAGCGAATAAAATTCTTAGTTAAGCGTCTTGTAGAAGAAACACACACTCAACCAAAAAATAATGTCATTTCGCATCACAGAGAACGCGGAATGCATGTTGTATATGTTAACATTGAGACGGTATTTTCAAATGTGTTTCTCAATTGCCCATCTGTTGAAGCGGCGCTGGATGTCAAATACACGCGCGGGAATTCCCAAATCGGTCACAGCGAAGTCCGTTTGGTGGTTGGGAAAGATGCCAGAAAGCATACAAAACCCAGCAACACGTGGTTCATTGAAAAAGAAGCACTAAATTCAAGGAGGATCCTCAGCTTCTTAAGACGCTAGCGTGAGAAGTTGGTTTACAAGAGGTAAAAAGAGAATTTTCACGAGGTTAAAATTACAAGAGACACATAGAAATCTATTGCAAATTATTGAGTTCTTAACTGAATATTTATAACCTTTAATATAGCTAGATATTATAGATGTTATAGATTTAATGTAATGCTTCTAAAAGTCACTTAAAATGCTTCTGAAAGAAGTCAGAAAAAAAAGTTGCAAAATACAATTTAATAGAAATAAAATTTAACTTGCATAATAATGTTAACTAAAAAAACCAAATATCAGAAATGCACAAGATTAAAAAGATTTACGCTATTAGCTGTCACGGACGGGAAACTGGGACGACCGTTTCTGCCTTATTAGAATTTGCGAATTTTAAACATTTTCTTACGCTTACAATAACATTTGAAAGGTCGTCCGTCCCTATAATCTCTACTTTCTTTTTTATTGTTGATGATAGTTTAACAACAGCTATGGAGTGATTTAAAGCGAAAAATTTTATCATTTTAAATTTGTGCTTTTTTTTTTTTTTTTGAATAATTTTAATATCTATATTAATAATCTAAAATTTTTCTGTATTTTAAGACACATTTAATTAACTACACTACACACATCCTTCCAGTACTAAAATTCAATTGCTAAACTCTGATTTCAGTCGACCACTGTTACGTGATCAATAACAATGCTTTTTATGCTTTCTCACTAATAGATCATCTTAATAAATGACTACTTATCATTTAAATTCGTTGTTATGACGATCTAACAAAAAGAAAGAATATATTAACATCATTGTTAACCATCTAATAAAGATCTACAGAAATCTGAAACAGACTTATAGTATTGTCCATTTCAAACAGTTACTTGCATTTTGAGAACTAATGGTTCTCACGATTCTTTCTACTCTATTTCTACCTCTCTTAAAAATGAGCTCTTTTTCAAGTATTTTCTCTGATTGAATATTTTGTTCGTCGGAGTGTTCTAGAAAAATCACTGTCGTTGGAAAACAGCAATATTAGTTTGAAGTCTGTAAAATTTAAATCTTGGCTTCTTTTCTTCGATCGTTGCTGAGCTGCTACCATCTCTCAACTAGAAATTGTTCAACTTCTTGACAGTTGATTTTGTCCATTCAAGATTTTAGACGTTAGATTTTTTTTTTTATACAGGTACTCCTCACTTTACGACCTATCTATTTAACGACCACTCGCACTCACAGTTTCCCCCCTTAAAGATACAACTTCTAGTTCATCGTCATCTCCCGTACCTGGACCCTCTACAGCTCCAGATAACCAAATGAACAAATGATAATATACACATATGCATGTCTTTTTAGGAATAAATTTGAAGTGTGTTGCATAATTTTATAATTTTACAACGATCCTACATTCCCGACGCAAGCTCCTCGCTTATCGACCAATTCGCTTAACGACATAGTCGTCGGAACGGAACTCGTTCGTAAAGTGAGGAGTACCTGTACATACATAAACACAACCACGAATCAGACTATCTACATACATAAAAAGAAACGTCCTGTCTCACTCACCGAGTGACTCATCAATGTCCAGCCCAAATCCTTGGATCTAGAAAGTTGAAATGTTGCACAGAGATTCCCTTTATGATGAAGCAAGGAATACGGTCGGATGTTTCGAAATTCCCACGGGATAGGGAATAAAGAGGATTTACATTTTCGCTTAAAGTTGCCTTATTGATATATAGGTGTGTGGCGCCAACCCGCAATACATCTGAGTTATCTGAAAAAGACCACAACTGGCTGGGAACTCGTACATTTTCCGATTTTGATATTAATTTGCTAATTTATTTTTATGCTATGTATGCAAGTCTAAGCATAAAATGAAAATAATTCGAGTAAATATAGGGTGGCCATAGCATCCAGATTCAGAGCTCTCTGTAACTCCAACTAATAAGCGAAATTAGAAAATTATAGTTTTCATGAAGAACATTCCCGTAAAAATTTAAAAAAAAAGTTTATTTCCAAAATCTATGAAAGGGTAATAATATGGCTACTGCCATATGATGTCTAAAGCTCCAAACTTACCGTCCCAGTCACTGACAATGAAATTGATTTTGAATGTGAGTTCCATTGTTGAGGACGAGAAGCTGTTTTCGATACAGTATACTCGACTGCACAATCAACATCATGGGAATAATATTTACAAATCATGTGTTATGCTGTCTTTTACGATAGGTAGGAACACTTTCTCAAATAGAAATTGGGTTTCAGGTACCCACCACAACCAAATACCATACAGTGTAAGGTTAGGCGTGCACGTTGAGCTTGCAATGGGAAAGTAGAGACTAAAGAGTTATTCAGTTAGTTCAGTCTCTGTCTCTTCGGAAAGAACAAGTTTAAAAATTAAAAAAAAAATCATCTTAGTTATTCATTTGTTGATATTCTGCCATGCATTCCCTCTCGTATAACGTCATATCTCACCCTATTGACATAATTTGGATTATTTTTCATAGATTATCTCTCCTGAAATAGTCTACTTCCTAATTCTGGTGACATTCCGCTTATTAGAGATGAGAATAGGGATACTTTAAGAATGGCGTCTTTGTACATCTATATCTTGTCTCAGGTTTCTGTGGACCATTGTAAAGTGATTAGACTTTTTCCTTCTGTGAATCATCGAAGATGCTATCCTTCTATCAGATCACCGTAAGAATGAATTTTAATTAGATTCAAGATAATTAAGTTTGATTAAAATTAATTAAAATTGTTGCGACCTCATTCAACGAAAATATTCGGTAATCATGGTAATTAACTTTAAGTGTTCTACAGAGTCTAAGATAAATAAATGATGATTGAATAAAGCCTATTTTAATGATTATTAATAAGTAAAATTATTTCATTAACCTTCGGCATACAAGGTGGGGTTATCTTAACCCCAACACTTTTAAAATGCGTTGATGGTCCTTTATAACGCAATCAAATAACTTGATGTTCTCAGTAGCTGGAGTTTACACATATCCGCGTCGCATCACATTGTCGAATAAGTACCGTATGCGCCGCAGTGGTGTACACAGGTGCTCAAAGCGGGTCCCGGGCGTTTTTAACCCCACGTTGTATGGGACGTCTCTAAAAAAATAAGTGCCCACTCTTGTGGGTTTTTTGTTTTTTCAAAATTCATGTTCAATAAAGCCGAATAAGTATAGCTTAAAGTATATAATATGAAACAAATACGTTTCTACATGAAAACCCATTTTTTTTTTTGTTACTTAATGGTAAATTGTTGATTATAAGGAGAATTTGTAAGATTTTTTACTTTTTCTATTAAAAAAGTTTAATTTTTTTATACTTTTTTTATTTAATAATATAATAATATCTTCAACAGAAAAACGTATTCAAGTGTATTTTATTTAATGCATATATAAAATACATACAATTCATTGTGGGATTAATTTAACCCCACGTTGTCTAGGTGAGTTTTTTTCACCTTGTATGGCGAAGGTTAATGAAGTTAAAAAAAATCTTAATTATAAATAGTATAGTTGAATGACGACGAGAATAGAAAAAGAATGTATTATTTGCAAATTTTAATATTCGCAAAATAATTGGCCTTCAATATCTCTGTTTGCTAGTACAGTGGAACTTGTTAGTACAGCTAATTCGAAGCTGAAGGGACCACAAAAAAATCGAATTATCCAAAATTTCATATTAAAAACATTGATTGCATTGTATAGGATGTCAAGGGATCGCGCGAAAAGTTCGAATTATTCACGATTTCGAATTGAAAAGTTCGAATTATCCACGTTCGACTGTAATTGGTTATATTTAAAATAGTAATTTAATTCAGAAAGACAGTGGAATATTCAACTGATTAAGAAAAGGAAATAAGATAAAAGTACTTATGAAAGTGAGATTAATTTTTTGTCTAATGTGCTACTTTTCAGTCTGGACCCTACTGAAGTTAATGGAATAGCATTTTTCAACAATATTAATAAATACTGATCTTTTGTTTGTCATGATGTAGGTAATGATATGATTTTTAAATTATCAATTATTATTAGTAAATTATTGGATTATTGTTTGTCAGTATGTAAGTAACGATATGATTCTTATTATTGTATTAAGTTATATATTTTGTTAAATTAATGCTCGTTATCCTGTTTTGTTATTTTTAAATTATTATTTCATCATCTAGCTTGATAAAGGAAAGTCGAATTATCTTTCGAAAATTTGCATATAAAACATATTTTAAATATGTATTTATGTTTTAAGAGTGATGAGGTATTATTTATGAAATACTGATCTTATATTCACAAGTGACATTCTGACGTGCTTCGCGCTTATTGGTGCTCATTTTTACGAATTGAAGGTGCTCAATTTGAATTACATTTTCTCAAATCAAGCACTCTTAAATTCGAAGTCCATAACAAAATGGATTATAATGCTATCACGTTATAAATTAAATTAAAGCAGTAAACTAAATGTATTATACATCATCTAAGAGAAAAACAGCTTGTTCTACCTTATCTTGTCTATTGATAGAAATTTTAAGCCTCAAATTACAGCTTCAAATATTCCTCAAAGGCTAATCGTTTTTCTAAATCACTATATATTAATAATAAGGATGAAAGAAGAAGTACTATATATTAATGTTATGGAAATTGAACCTCGGATTTCAAAATGGCCGCTATAAAACTCTCATGCTCTCTCAAGCAACTCTTCAAATTGTATTCCTAATTTCGTATCATTTGAATTGCAAAGCAAACTACACGACATTATTGCCTGATTATGTGACAGAAAAAGTGAAATTGCCTGTCTCTTTTTGTTCCTTTTCCGTCTAATAGCTCATCAGTTTTCTTTTTCAACGTTTTTTTTTATGATTTTTGTTGTAATCTTCTATAACCCTTCAGCACCCTGCAGACAGCAACTACTAAGTCTTAGAAATATGTCGTGGAATTTCCCCTCATTTTATCTGCTTTATTGGAGAGAGTTTATTTTCAATTAAACGCCAATTCCCACTCCCATTTGGGGCACTAGAGCCTAATTAAATCCGATCCTCTCCTCCAACGCCCAGTGTATGAAGGATTCTCGACTTATACCCGCGAGCCAAGTGATGCAGTGTCGACCAAGGTTATTCACTGCAATCGCCTGTGAAAGGCCGTCTGATGAGATTGCGGAACCTCAGGAAACTAATAAGTATGCTAGTTGAGGTTGAAATTTTCCAGTAGGCGTGCTGTTAACGTAATTTTAAAATCTTACATTTCAATTAGATTTCTATATCTAAAAGGAAAATTTTAATGCGAGAATAGTTAGAGCCGTTCTTTCAGCTGAATATTCTCTTGGATTTTCAAAAATTACTTTCAACTTATGTAGCTCTTATATTAACATTGGCGTGGTAACATTGCAGTTGGCGTGATAACTTTTCAAATACTTCTAAAAAAATGAAAAAAAATATAAAAAAGTCAATTTAAGAGTAATTTGAATAATTTTCTTATACATTTTCTTTAATATCTGAATGTTTTTAGAATCAGAGTTGGTTTACTTAAAAAATATAATTTCTTGAACGTAGCAAGTAAATACAGTCTTATTTTGGTTACTAAGAAGGGGAAGCTGCGGAATGTCCCAAGACATCCTCTTTCACTGAAGAATCAAATGAAGATTTTTTTAAAAATTTTTATGTCTCTACAATAAATAATATTATATTTGTGGAAGTGTGTTACTCCTTAATTTACTATTTACAATTATTTAACGTGCGTTGATTAATTATAAATGATTAAAATTTAGCCAAACGCACAAATATTTTAAAGTTTTTTTAAAAATACAAAGGATAAAAGAAACACAACGTTTCGACTTGCCTGCAAGTCATCGACCAAGTGATCGATCAAGTGGAACAGTGGGTTTATATAAGTCTCTTGCACCAATCGTAGCTGTATGTAAATGAAGTGATGACAGTATTGCCATCTCGTGTTTGTTTTTACAATTATAATGCCTCCACCTGGTGTGAGCATTTGAAATTAATATCAAAATAAACAACTCGTAAATGTATCTCAAAAGTTATTGAACGGCGCTCTTATTCTTTTTGTTTTTTAGAAAAACCATATAAATAAATATTTTGCACCGATATAGAGTCATTGTAACATAATGAATCGTTCAATATGCACAATGACTCTTTACATTTTCGTTTCAGTGCATGATCCTCATGATCAATGATACGTGGGTGCTGCAGATCTAACACGTGTCCTGTAAGTCGCACATGTTTTAATTCATATCTCTATTTTAATGGCATTAAGATGCTGATTGATCCTACGCTTAATTGGCTGGCAAGTTTCTCCAATATATCTGCATGGAAAATTCATTTCTTTTATCCTTTGTATTTTTTAAAAAACTTTTTAAAAATATTTGTGCGTTTGGCTAAATTTTAATCATTTATCCTTAATTTACTGAATGTTAGAACTCCAACACTTATCCAAGGCTAAATCAATAGAAACAAAAGGACAAAAACAACATAAAATCAATACCTACAAAAATGTGGCAAATAATTTCAGTAGGGCTTGCTGCCAAACTTTCAGATCTGAATCATATACAGATTTGTAAAGTGGTTGAAGCAACGCACTGTCTCACTTCTGGTCCCAGTAATCCACGGCCCAAACGGATGAATTATTGCAAAACAAAATAAACATGAAATGTATTCTTAACTTATATTCGGAAGATCTTAGTAGGGTAATTCCTTGAATCGCCCATCCTCAAAGTTACTAGCGCCGCAAGTTGCCAACTCGCCGAAATTTCATCCAGTAACAGTCGCATATTTTACGACGACACCTTTACATTTCCTTATTCAATGCACAGCAAGAGAATATAATTTATCCAGTTACTTCATTCATAGAATTTCTATGAGTCTGAAAAAAAATTATTCGGAGAGCATTCCTCAATGAAGGACTTCACTTAAAATTCTATAAAATAGATAAGAAATTGCAACATTGTAATTTTATTCCAGAAGTGCTACATTAAATAGAAATAATAAATTTCTATCGAAAATATTGTAATTTTCAATTAATAATTATTAGTTACTTTTATTGATGGAACCCAACTTTTGAAACCTTGAAACTTTTTTATTAGCATGATGCCAAATATCCATGAGTTATGGAACTCAAAATAAATTTTGAATCGTAATATAATATATTTGCTTAGATATTACATTTGTGGGTCTGTTGGCTCACGGCACAGTATTGCATGTGAAAGAAGCTAGATTTGATAACCAACAAAGGTTTTTTTTTATCCTAGTTCTTTCTCCAAAAAAAGGTCTTCACACAACCTAGAATGGGTTGGCTAAGAAACTTCAACTGAGTACCGAAAGCCTCATTTCCCGCGATCTTTTAGGTCTACTTGGAGTCCTATGTCAGCTTTTAAGATATTACATTTTCTTGCTCCCTTTTTGTCTACCTGTGTTGTCTATTATTTGCTTTAAGATTCTTATCTTAATACTTTTACTATTATTATTCTTCTGCCATCGATGTGATTGTCATTAAGGAAATATATTTTTTTAATTTATTAACTTGGATTAAAGTCTGAAAAGGTTATTATTTGTGCTTATTTAAAAAAACAACAACAGGGTTAACATATAGAGAGTTATCTCACGATAACAAAAAAGAAAAATGAGGATAGAACCGAGAAAGGTGAATTAGAGAGAAAGGCAGTTTGGATGGCCTCCAGAGAGCCATAGAAGAACTGCCGATGTGATGGATTACAAAATCATCCGTAGACCAGAGGGATACTTAAAGCCGAGATGCTGGAATATTAATATGAAAAAGATGAAGAATCAATTGTTATTTAACTTTACAAAAAAAAATATGATAGTTCTCAGGAGTCTTATTCTTTATTTAGTAAAAATGAGAAATGGAAAATACGTACATGCAATTTAAAAAAATAGGACTACTTGAGCTGCAATATTTAAACTTAAGACAGAAATTGTTTTCATCAACGGAATATCTGCAGGAAGATGATAATTTTACGACATGCTTTAGAATTATTAAAGTTGAAGAGCAAGCGTGCAAACCACGTTAAATCTTCCAGAAATGCAGCTGTTAAGGCCAGGTCGCTGATTGGTTAAAATACCACCAAAAGATTATTTTTGTTTCGTTCAAACCGACTACCATAGTCTTAAAAATGAAGTTAAAATTGTGCGTTTCGTGCAGAGCGTATAACATCCATTGGTGTAAGTTAAATCCAATTGACCAACCATAGTGCGAGCTTCCCGTCTCCTCATCGCGCATCCAAATGGCGGACGTAATCAGCGATGTATTGGTGGGGATATTATTATATTTTATTTATTGTTCATTTTAACATTTATATTTGAACTGATGTTTTTTGTAGATGTCAACTAAATAGAATTTTGAGTAGAATGATTATTTAAAAATTTTATTCCTCAATAAAATGATAGCAAAATTCAATGATGATAGCAAAACCGCATAATTAAAAAAAAGTTTAGCCAGAATTAAATTTCAGCTGAAATATAACTAATGTCATATTCCAACTCCTCATTTACATAACACAGTAATGAAATACAGTCACTACATTTCACTATTATACCGTTTCGTGAGAATGCTTATAAGAAGGAGAAAGTTTTTGCATTTGTTAAAATAAGCTCATCTAAATAAGTAAACGAACCTCAAAACAATTACACTAAATATTCAATATATTGATTGGTTGATTGGAAAAGGTCATGGATACAAACCCACTCGACTGCTAATGTTGAAAACTTTTTGATTAGTAAAGACCGCCGGAAGGAGAGAAGACAAGAAAAACAGACAAACCCATGAAAGAAAGGAAAGAGCCCTTTCTTTCAGGAAGGACCCGGGATTAGAACTCAGATTAAGGTATTCAGTAGGATACCGTCTACTAATATTTGTTACTTTGCATGTATGACTCCACTATTTGTATGTAGATATTAGTTAAATCGTTATTCACAAGAAAGTTTCATCTCTGATTGAATTAGGGTTTCTTGATAGTAAAGAATTTGCAGAAACTTTTGTTGTCTGTCAATTATCATCTTTAATTAAGGAAACACTAATTTATGTTAAACGCAAGGTTTTCAAAAATGTAATTATTCAGGTATAATTTCCTGATCTTGCCCATTTATTTGTTTGGTGGTAACTTCCACCACAGGAATCTTAATTATCATTAGAGGCGGTAGTGCTTTTTTTGCCTTGTTAAATTGTTAAAATTTGGCAGCTGATATCTAGAGCCCTGTTGCATATTTTGAGTGAAATTTTGCAAATTAGTTCAAAATATCATAATCGACAAGTTAATCAAAAATAATTAAAATCAGACTAGTCCAAACGAAAATCTGGATGTTACAAATTTTGCCACTGTTCATATGTTGTTCTTCTTACCCTGTCAGACGACCGGACGTATGGCCAAAATTATTGCATCTATGGTTGATGCGTCATTCGATTCGTCTCGTTGAAGTGGAGTGCCCTCGTCATATGTATTTTTTTGATATCTCAACTGGTTTCCGAGATTTTCCAAAAATTTTCAATTGTGCAACTGATACCTCGGACCCTTTTGCATATTTTTTAGAGCAATTTTGCAAACTAGTTCTAAATATCATAATCTACAACTCTATCTATAACTGTATCATAACTATAATTAAAATTGGACTAGCAGAAATGAAAAAGTAAACTTCAAAACTTTTGCCACTGATCGCATATTGTTCTTGTTCAGATGTGTTATTTGCTGATCTTGTTTCCTTTTAATCGGACGGATATAGTCAAAACTACAGCACCTACAATTATGGTTAATACGTTATCATATTTGTCTCGTTGACCCGGAGGGCCCTAGTCATGTGCATTTTTTTAATATCTATACTAGTTTCCGAGATGTTCCCAAAAATGTGGAACCAGATTAGCCTACAAGCTTAAGTACACTGTAAACAGTTTCTAATAATAATAGTGATTAGATTAAAACATATTGGCAACAAAAATTTAATGAGAAAATAGCCAAAAATGATTTCGATAGTAATTTTTTTAAAAAACAAAATTATAGGATTTGAATCAGGGATATTTCAGCTGCGGTCTACTCTACTAGTACTCTAACCACTAAGCCATAGGACTTTCAATAAATAAGTGGTTTACAACATTTTGGATCATATTTTATAAATAATAAAAAAAAGCATACTGTATCATGTAATGTGTCAGGTAAGTTAATGTAAGTTATATGCAAGAATCACATTGCTTTATAATGATACTGTAGGCTGTAATGCACTACATTAAAAACATAAGTCCTTTCCAAAAAAATGATAGACATTGAAAATAATAATCATTGTGGTTAGATTAAAATATATTATCTCAAAGCAAAAAAAAAAAAAAAAAGTTTCTACAAATTAAAATTTACAAAAAATGTGACATAACAGCAGGTATGATATTAAAAAAGGAGAATTATGATTCAAGTTTATTAAGAATTTAAGTCCTAAAAGCCCCAGGGATAAATTTTTAATTTGGGAATTTAGGCTAAACAAAATTGGGAAAACAAGAAAATAAGTTCATTAAGCAGGTTCTACCTCTCAAATGCACAAATTAACGGAATTTCAATAGCCTAATTCTGTTTTCGCTACACTGTGCTAGACCACTAATCTCCAATTATAAGCACTTTTCCCAGTCCCAATTAGAATGGTAGCTAATTGCATTTAGAGACCTCTACACCCAATATGAGGTATTTATTCTGTTGATTCAGGATGTTTATGCGCAGGCACTTGTTTTTCCTACAAAGTAGTCAACACTCTCAAAATTAAAAAATTTCTCCGTGGGCCTTTTAGGGCTTAAACTTTTAATAAACATGAATTCATAATGGTCCTTTTTTATATCACACCAGTTATTATATGACGTTTTTGTAAATGTTACTTTATTATTATCACTAGATGTTGCACCTGAAGTCAACTCCTAAATTCTTAGAAGCAATCTTATCTGATTTAAATTTTAAAATCACTAATGAATTCATTCAGTAAATATAATGCATTTCAATGTTTATTTATTTCAAGAGGATATTGACAATTAAATATTTTTATTTATTTAGCTGTGGGTTTTTTATATCATCTACCATATCTGAAACTATGAAAATATTTTCTTTCCTGGAACGCTCTTATAAACAACAATATGACTGAATTATCCTTATAAAATAATTTATTAATTAATCTTATGTAAAATTTAATTTTCCTTATAAAAATATTTTTTATGGTATCTTCCTGGGAACTCTTCCTTCCTTTTATCGAATTTGGCCAACTAGGGACCACGTAACTAGCTCAACCTGACAACGTCATTGGGAACTCTTCATTGCTATTCATTCAGTTATGTAATGCATTTCAATGTTTATTATTTCGAAAAGAATATTGCCAATTAAATATTTTCATTTATTTAGCTGCTGGTTTTTTTATATCATCTATCGTAATTGAAAGTATGGAAATATTGTCTTTTCTGGAACCATCTCTTAAAAACAACAATATGACTGAATTATCCTTATAAAATAATATGTTAATTAATCTTATGTAAGGTTTAATTTTCCTAATAAAAATATTTTTTGTAGTATCTTCCTGGAAATCTTCATTGCTAGTGTTTGTTTTAGAAGAAAGTTCCAAAAAGATTCAATGCTTTTAAATTTATAGACTTGCAGTTAGGGGAGATCCGTGTATTATGGACCCCCTAAGCAAGAATGCTCCTAAACTTTAAATTATTAACATAGAGATTTAATTTGTTGGCTGCTCATAACAATTGTATTGCTACATGGTTCGAACGTGGTAAAGTTCTCTGATAACTATTAATAATTGCAGGAAATATTTTTTTATTTATTTTAGTGTCGATAGTCCGTATTACACATACGTTCGTATAATATGGACCGAGTAAACCAAAAACAAATCATAACAAGAAGTTAATTATAATAATTTTTACAAACAAACTTTCATTATAATGCAGCAAACAATAGTCATACTATAGTTATGTGAAGTTTCACGATTTTATTTGGATTGGTTTATGAGATATGGTGATTTTAAAATGTGCCTCCTTTACCCCCCAATGGTCGAATTTTGAAAAATTTAAATCATAAAAATTGTACGACTTGAATTACATTAAGCAAGCCCTAATTTGTGCTTTTCGTTCAATATATTATAAAAAACAAGCTTCAAGCTCATAGTAATAGGCTTAGCGACCAGTGGTCCATATTACACAACAGCGCACGGTTCGTATTACACGCATTGACGGAGCAACATTGTTTCCAGTCACATATCGCTATGCAAAATGGCGCGCATAAAACACATCTCTGGATTGTGAAGAAAATAAGTACATTTGCAACTATTAACGTGAAAATTATATTAAAATTACCTAACAGCAGAAAGTAATATATTCATTCTAACATATCTGTTACATCATGATCATATAAAACGGAAAACGCAATTTGATACTCGTCCAAATGAAGGCATACATGTAAAAGTCACCTCCTGCTATATTCATTAAAGGCAATGGGATGGTTCTGCCAACTAGTAGTGAACACATAAATTTCAATAGGGTGCGTATTACACGTTGGTCCATAATACACGGATCTCCCCTATATTCAGAAATTTTCAGTTATTGTGTTAGAACGTCTTCAATATAAAATTTACGTCAAATTGGAAATATTAATTAGCTATACAATAACATTTTCTATATTACAAGTATGAAATGTACAAACCATGGACAATATCTCTGTCTACATTTCAATGAGGAATGTATATTTTAGGCTTTCTGGACACAAGTTCGTTACTGATTTATGTAGCTACTTTTGACCAGTTTTAGAGCAAATTTTTATAATTTTATGTGGGATATTAATATAAAAAATATAATGCAAGAAATCTTTTGAATTTACTATAAAATGTTGCCTTATTTATATCACTCAGTTAAAATACTCCTGAAATTCGGAGTATTGAAAATTATTGAGAGAGGCTTTACACAGTTCGATCATTATCCAATTGCATAACTCAATATTTATCTAAATACATTCCATTACTTATTGAAACTGCATAGGACTAACTTGAATTTCTGTGAAAGCTTATGAATTTAAAGACTACAAATCTAATCTTTGAGGATTAAATCCAAATCAACTTTCTATTCCGGATTTACGAAATTTGTTAATATTTCATTGCTTTCATTGCCATATATTTGAGTTTGATTAGGCTAGATTATAGATTATTTATGAATTCAGGAAATTGTCTGTGCTTAGTAATTAGTGCTATGTTGTTAGAGAAATATAATTTATACCAAAATTACGCAACTATGTACATCATTTATTTCATTGCTAGAGAAGTAATATTTCGAAGTTTAAAAATGTATGACATCATTTTATAGTTTGGCTGACTAAGTTGATGATTTAAACTAATTGATATTTGTTTCAATGCAAAGAAGCCTTTTGAATTCTAAAATGTAATTTTAAAAATTAATAAACATAATTTAGTATTTGTAAAGATGGACTGCTTTTGAAAAGCCGATATAACTGTTAGACTTTATCTAAGTTAATTCTACAATAAAGTTTATTTCTTCATTAATAGAGTAATCTCTGATTGGGTTTTATATTGTGATTATTGATAAGTAAGAAGAAATGCCTATTTAAATTTCATTCTTAAAACAATTAATATGAAGATATCTTTAATAATTAAATTCTGGTATGTATTTAATTATAATGGTAAAGATTTCAATTCAAAGCCAATTATGATCAAGCAGTTCCAGTTATTCAGTACAGATTTGCTAATTTTTTTCAGCACGGAAAGTATTGCAATCGCCCCTAAAAATACAAGTTTTAAGATAACGCAATTTTCAAGTCTTCTATTTAGGATTGCCACCTGTCCCACGGAACGTTCCGTTTTTATTGTCAACTTTGTATGTTCCATTTCGTGAATTGATTATCCCATAATAAACATTAAGAATAAAGAAAAAAAAATAAGGTAATTGAAACCGTAGGGTAGTTTTCATTGATTTTTGTAGTTTCTGTATTATATATCCTAGTACAATCCAATCCAATCTTACTTTTATTTTCTTGCAAGTTCATCTGTCAACAGCATAAAGCAAAAAAGGCGGAAGTTTAAACTAATTAATTAATAATTTATTAAATAAATTCAATTTATTATTAATTTCTACATATAAAATTTTATTTTAATCATTTAAATCTGCTAAAATAAATTGTAGATTACCGAAGATGCAAATATCTAACTTACGAGTTTCAAATGAAAAATATTGCAAAAAATTGTTTATGCCCCAATTCTAATTACTGAATTCATGGCATTTAAAGAAACAAAACTAAAAAAAAAAAAGCATGAAAATAAGGATAAAAGCTTAGTCTTTCAATAAGTTCTTGTTGACAATTGCTTTAACATTAGGTAAGGTAAATCAATGTAATGTAAAAAATGATTTATACAGATTTATTGAAATTGTTGAAGTAATCATTTAAAATATGTCACAACCTTGTAACTTCAATGGAATCAAATGTTCTAAAGCTTTTTTTATGCTTTTGTTTTTATTGGTTATACTTTTTATAAGAAATGTTTAGTCTTATTTACTAAATAAGTAAATGGGTTATTTATTTACTTACATTCTTAATTTTAGCCACCCTTTCTGTATAGCAACTATACATAACTAATAAATTTTGTCCTTCCATACTGATGTTTGTGGGTGATTGGTACGACGACTGTTATTTACTGGTAAACCTATTGACACTTTAAATAGAGCAAACCTCAGAAGACCTTGCAATATACTGGTTTTCCCTCCGTAATAACTCTCCTTTTAGTCTACGTCAACATAACAATTGCATGTGTTATAAAGGGCGCTGTGCCAAGATGGGGATTACCGCCAAGCCGCAGAAATAATCATTGCGTGACACGATGGATTACAAACCTGTTGAGGGCCTTCGACGAGCATCAAGGATTGGGAACCATGAAAAGGTCATAGGCCGCGAGGCGGACAGACGGTGCGAAGCATTCCAAAGATAATATAAAAATCAATGCCATTAGTGGAGAACCTCCAGTGCTGGTCGCAAGACAGTAATGATCGTCGTAAAATCGGGCAGAAGTTTTACTATTGCTCTGGGCAACTTATAAAAGAGGAAAGATATGTCACCTTCGCATGCCAAAAAATATAAAACTGGACCAAATTTCGAAAGACTAGATGGCATTCGCACAATTTCTCATATTAAAATTTAGGTGCTACATTCATTAGCAAAAGAAAAAAGTTCCTTCCAGTTTTACGTATGATTGTATCGGTATCATAAAATTATTCATTATCATAAAATTAATAAATAAACAAGAGATATCGGATGAAATATAGCTGTTCTGGTAGGTAATGTCTGAAGCTTTCCTTTTTCGGTAAGATTGAAGTAATTACAACTCTAAGAAGCGATTTAAAAATCTAAGGTAACTTGGAAAGAACATAAAGTGAAGCAGCAGAGTACGTAAAGGAAGAAAAAGGAAGTTTGTGGTAGTTAAATGACGTAAACATACTGGGCTGGAGGTTTATAGCGTTGTTAAAGAAAACTTGTTTTGAAATGCGGTGATTTAATGAAAAACTAAAACACAAGTTAAGAATAAAAATATTTTATAAGTAACTGAAAGTTAAAAGTGTTTTTAAATTAATAATAAACATGAAATAACGAATTTTTGCTTTAATTTCACATTTATTAAATCAAGATTTTAAGATGTCTAATTATTCAAACAAATTATAAAAATTGAAAGATACTATAAAGTTTATTAATTCCGATAAGAAAATTCAATATAAATTTTATGATAAAAGAGAAATACTATAAACAAAAGCTAAAAGAGACCAAATTAAACAGAATAATATATACATAATAGACATTAAAAAAAAGCTAACCGAAAGATTAGGGTCGAATTTATTAAAATCAGTTGTTTTGTAAATTGCTTTTATTTATTTTAACTATTTATTTTAAATGTAAAAATTATAAATTAAATTAATAAAAGCAATTGACAAAACAATCAATAACATAAAAATTACGTTATTGACTGAGCTTCGATTTGTCTATTTGTACGCACATAATGTTAAAACGACCGGTCGGGTTTTCATAAAATTGATATGTAACTTTGTCTTGAATCCAACTTAAAACGGACGCATTTATTTTCGTCTTTTTCCCTCAAAAAAATTACCTCGAAATTCTTTCCTAGGACATCTTTCTTTAAAATTTGTTAACAGACTTTTCTGTGGTCCACCTTCTAATATGAGCATTATTATTTTGGTCTACATCATCGCCTCACCGTCCACAAAATTAATGCCTAGCGCTGCGTACTCAGTTTCCATTCTGCGATGGTAGCTGAGTTTATACCTAGTTGTAGATTTATGTTTCTGAGATTTCCTTTGTTTTTCATAATTAACACGTCGACTGCCAACTTTGAATTAACTCATAGTTGCAGGTTAGCCACAGTTGGTAGCTGGTTATAAAGAACTTACGACCAACCACGAGGTAATTCGTCAAACTTTTTTTTAACTATTTTGTTTTGCTAATTTTGTAAAGAAAAAGGAAATAAGTAAAAAATAACTAAAAATAATAAGTTAGCATATAAAAATAATGTGCCGAAATCAAAATGTCATCGGGGACCAATTTTCTCGACAATAAGCATTGTAGTCAAGGGTTTCTTAAGTAAAGGACGTTAGTGGTAAACCATAACTACAACCACTTAGCCAAACAAGGTATTACTGTCACTCTCCTACCACTTCTTGGTCAAAATTTGATATCCCAAAGAAATATAAAAGAAATATGTAATATTGAAATAGATCACTTTTTTTATTATTATTTGTCTTTTCGTTTCAATCTCGAAAAGTAAATGATTTGAATAACATAACATAACATAAAATGGGAGGTACTATAAAGTCCCTAACACTGCGGCCTCAAAAGGCCTATTGTGTATCCCAATGTCCTTAATTCTGCATAAGTCCTAGGATTTTACCAATCTGTAGTGTTTTATGCAGGGGTATAGTCACATAGTTTGAGGGATTGGGAAAGCCCATACCTATCAACTTGTGTCTAGTGCTCGCAAGCGCTTCACACTCACATAGTATGTGTGCTGCTGTTTCATCAGCTTTTCCACATCGTCTGCAAGTAGGATTTGAAACTATTTTTATATTAAAAAGGTGTTTCATTAAGTGACAGTGACCTGTAAAGAGTCCTGTCAAGATTCTAGTCTGGTTCTTATCTAAGCTAATAAGTTCCCTGGCTCTTTTCCTTAAAGGCTCTTTAATAAAGAACTTTGAGTGTTTCTGCCCTGGAAGATTACTCCAATAGTTCTTTTGCTGTTTCCTTGCCCAGTCCCGAATTGCAGTTTTAGTGGTTTCAATGGAGATCCCACAAACTGGTTCAGGTCCAATGAACGAGGTTTCAGCTCCCTTTTTTGCTAGCTTGTCTGCTAGCTCATTACCTTCAATCCCTTTGTGTCCTGGCACCCATATTAGATTTACCCAATTATGTTCAGCAAGACTATTAAGGGTTTGTTTGCATTCCCATACTAATTTAGAATTGGTGTTGGGAGAATTCAGGGCTTTAAGAGCTTCCTGACTATCTGTAAATATATAGATATTTCTATTTCTATATTTACGTTTTATATTTTCATAGGCACATTGTAAAATGGCATATGTTTCCGCTTGGAATACTGTTGAGTAGATCCCTAGGCTTAGGCTTATGTCCATCCTTGGTTTCATTCCTCGGATTCCAGTTCCAGTTTTCCCATTATGTTTAGATCCATCTGTATACCAGATTATTCCATTGACATTAGTGGGTTTGTTGTCATTATTCCGTTCATCTTGGCAAGGAATGATAATGCGGTAAAGTTTTGTAAAAGATATTCTAGGTATCATTTTATCAGAATTCATTTGTAAGAATGGTTCTTTAGAAATGTCCCTAGTTAGGACTGCATGTCCCACATTACAATAATGTGGTTTCCACAGATTATTAATTTTAAGTCTATGTATGGTCGCTCTTGCCTCAGCTTCAAGTGCCAAGTGAAGAGGGGGTAGATCAAGAAGGACCTCCATACAGGCAGTAGGGGTTGTTCTCATAGCCCCAGTAATGCCCATACATGCTAGTCTTTGTAAGGTGTTCAGTTTGTTCCTGGTTGTAATCAGTTTACCTTTAGTCCACCAAACGATGGCTGCATATAATATAACGGGTTTAATAACCATTGTGTAAATCCAATAGATTACATTAGGTTTAAATCCCCATGTTTTTCCAATAGCATTTCTACATGACCACAAGGCCATGTATGCTTTATTGATAGTTTTATTTATATGGGAATTCCAGTTTAGTTTGGAATGTAGGGTAATGCCCAGATATTTAACTTCCTTGGATAGTTTAATTTTCTTCTTATATAGGACAGGTTCTGTAAGACCTACCAACTTCCTTTTCTTAGTGAAAGGGACAAGAACCGTTTTATTGGGATTTACTGATAACTTAATATTATCACACCAATTTTCTACAGTACTTAGTGCATTTTGCATAAGACCTGAAATCACGTTAGGAAATTTACCCCTTACAATGATCACAATGTCGTCCGCAAATCCCTGAGTATAAAAACCTTTCTTTATTAGTCCCTCAATAAGCTCGTCAACCACCAGACTCCAGAGGAGAGGTGAAAGAACCCCTTCCTGCGGACATCCCCTGGTCACCGAAACTTTTAAGGTATTTTCATAAATGGAAGTATGAATAGTTCTGTTTTTCAACATAGCATTTATCCAACCACACGTGGTCGGGTCAATACCATGTTTTTGTGCTGCCCTATCTATAGAAAGGAAGGATGTATTATCAAATGCTCCTTCAATGTCAAGAAAGGCTGCAAGAGCTATTTCTTTATTTTCAAGTGTGGTTTCGACAATAGAGACAAGGCTATGAAGAGCCGCCTCAGTTGATTTCCCAACTTGATAGGCATATTGGTTTGGGTGTATTGAATAGGTCCTAAGTACACCCTCCCTAATATATTTATCAATTAGCTTTTCCATAGTTTTCAGAAGAAAGGATGTTAAGCTAATTGGTCTGAAGGCTTTGGCATCGATATAAGAAGATCGACCCGGCTTAGGAATAAACACAACCTTGACTGGTCTCCATTGAGATGGAATATAACCCAGTGCTAGGCTTGCTCTAAAAATATTACAAAGAGGTGTAGCTAGAAAGCTTATTCCTTTTTGTATAAGGGCTGGAAAGATCTGATCTAATCCAGCTGATTTATAAGGTTTGAAAGTAGATACTGCCCATTCTACCTTTGATCGATTAATGGCCAGTCGCGCAGTCCTCCAATTTTCCTTGGGTGCTGTAAAATGAGACCCCAAGTTTAAATTTAGCGAGTTTGCGTTTCCGTCCCGATCGATCTCGATAGAATCTGGGAAATGTACACTGGTTAGAACCTTAAGTATTTCTTCCCCATTGATAGTATAACTTCCATCTTTTTGTAACAAAGTCCCTAATCTAAGATTAGGTTCTTTTGTTAAAATTTTATAGAGTCTAGAACTGTTAGGAACATCAGGGATTTCCTCACAGTACTTCCTCCATGATTTTCGTTTAGCTTTTCTCAAAGCTCTATTGTATTGAGTGAGGGATTGTTTATAAACATCCCATTCACAGTTTCTCTTAGCTGTATTAAACAGCCTTCTAGTGCGTGTTCTGAGATTTGTCAGCTCTTGATCCCACCAAGAAACTCGTCTAGGTAGTTTGAGCTTTATCTCAGGACAGTTCGCATTATATGAAGAGATAATAGAATGTTGTATATAATCAACAGTTATCTCTATATCTTCAACAGATTTAATCCGTTGTGGGCAAAACCTAATACTATTTTTAAGGTCATCTTTGTAAGATTCCCAGTTAGTATTTTTAGGATTTCTGTAGAGATTAGTTATAGAATAACTTGATTCTAAGGTGAAGCTAACGTATTTATGATCTGAAAAGGTTATCTCATTAGATACATGCCAATTTTTCACTTTGGTACTAATGAATGAAGTACCTAGGGTAATGTCGATAACTTCCTCTCTAATTTTATTAAAAAACGTAGGAGTGTCACCATTATTAAGAATTTGTAAATCTGAGGTGATTATAAATTCTATAAGTTTTTCACCTCTGATATTAATGTCTTTACTCCCCCATATAATGTGGTGTGCGTTGGCATCAATACCAGTGATGAGTTGTTCCTTTTTGTCTCTCACCATGTTAATAAGTTTAACAAATTCCTCAGCAGGTGGAGGTTCAGGTGAATCATAAGGAAAGTAAGCAGAGGTAAATATAACATCCCTCTGTTTTTCCTTATCCTTAAACATAACTTTAATTGCTACCAAATCAGTGGTGCAATATTCAGTTAGAGTAAAATACTTAATATTCTTTTTGATAAATATACAAGTACGTGGTTTATTGTTAGAACATGCAATGATAGTTCCTCCAATATTTCCCAATCCTCTTATCTTATCTTTGTAACACCATGGTTCCTGGATAAGGACGATGTCTACAGCTTCTTCTAAAATGAACTTGCATAGTGTAGCAGTTGCTGCCTTGCTGTGCTATAGATTTACTTGAATAATCTTCATAGCCTAAAAAAGAAAAAAAAAGAAAAAAAAAAGGGGGGGGGAGGCTTTATTCAAGGTTTGGAGGAGGTACCAGGTGTTGGATTGTCAAGGTCCATCCCTGTATTCTCCTCAATGTTTATCCTTCTTCCCCAGGATATTGACAGTAACCCTGGTTAAGTTTAGGTGAGGCTTATATTGTAACTCTGCTAATTTCTTAGCAGATGTTTCATCTACGCCAAAGATCAATTTTTATCCTTTGGCTTCGACTCTACGACTAATGAGCCTCCATTCCCTGGGATTTAGTCCCTGGTTCTGTATCTCAAGTCGTTTTATAATAGTTTGGACCTCTAGCTGCGGTGAGCCTGGGATCCAAACTAAGATCTTTATTGGATTTGGGAGATCTTTTACTTCCATAACCTTGTATTTATTAGTCTTTATAAAGACTTTCTAACTTGTAGATTTACTAGTACATGTTATTCTTAGATAACTCCCTAGAAATCTACTTTCCTCAAACTGAGGATTAGCCTTCCCGGGTGTGATTTTATCAATCTCCCCGAGAATGTCATTTTCAATGACATTGGCTTCTTCCTCTGTTAGTTTTGAGTCAGGAAAATTTACAGGGACAATTGCCATGTCCTTGTATGTTACAAAGTTTGAAGGACCCTTTGATATTTTAGCAGGTTTGCCCCTTGGAGAGGGGTTGCTATCCTCAGAGATGGGCCTTTTACCGGTCCCACTCTTGGTAGCTACCTGCTTTGAAGAAGCATTACCCGGTACTTCAGAGTCCCCGGTTTTAGATTCTAGTTGTCTAAGTTTTTTCAGTTTTTTACGCTGAGCCCCGGAAAGCTTTCGCTTTTCCAGGTTCAAGCGTTGAAAACCTGAGGTGATGTTTTTTTTCCTGAGAGTCTCTACTAGTAGTTGCCTCTTCAGTTTGTTTGGTTTCCAAGGTCGCATTGCTCCCTTGTGATTCATTACCGTTCGAGGACCCTCAGAGGATTTTTTTTTATTTTTCAATTTTATCCATAAGTTTTATTTACTTTGGGAAACTAAACAGTCACCAGGCAGACATCCCCATATTTGCATGGAAGGCGCTGCCTAGGCAGCTTAAATACTGTGGGTGTCGCCAGGCAACCCACAGGGATCGTTCATGACACTAATTTACCCCGTAGTGCCATACATCCATCGGCACGATGCCTTACACCTTAGATTCGGGGACCAGAGCCTCGTTAGCCATCTATAGTTATCTATCTAGAGCTATCTAAAGTCTATCTAGAACCTGTGATGTTGCCCGCCACCCACGACGAGGACGTGAGGTTGGCTTTTTGGGCGGCAAATGATTTGAATTATATTATTTTAAACCCCGAGTAAGAAATCTATTTACAATATATACAATTTTATACTACATATCACCTTTCTACTTGGTCCTTTTCACATTAACAAGATGATATTTCGCAGATCATCATTCTTTTACTTCAGGCTCTATCTTACTGTCGTTACCCATTTCACAGAGAGCTGGGAGTCCGTTTGGAGGACTAGCAACATTGGAATAATATCCTCTACTGCAGTGAATTGAACCCGACCACTGGGTTACTTGAACTTCAATCCGACAGCAGAAGCAGGAATAAGACCGAACAATTAAATTTAGCTGTAAATTGGTCAGTTACTATACAATATTTTACTTATCAATAATAAAAGAAATGTGATATTTTTAAATACGAATACTGTTTCAATAAAATGAAGAAAGTTACTTCTTTAACTGTTTAATAATAAACAGTTGAAAAATGCTAAATAGCTTCTATAATTCTTAATAACAAGCAACTTTTTTTTTCTAAACTGTAAGCCGGAAGTTCTACAGCGTGGATTTTGTTTTGCTTTCAAAAGTATAGTTTTATAATATACTCAAAGAACATATTTATATAACTTAAACAATTATCAAATATCAATATATATATTCCATAATAGAATGTTTATTTCATCATCTTCATCTTAATTATAACTACAATTGCAATATTTCGCAGAATGGATTACTATGCTTCTTCAGGCCTTTTTTACAGTTTGAAAATTTCCAAACGGTTACAACATTTCTCATTACAATTAAGTGGTTACAGAGTAATCATTACAACATCAACAATTCATTTAATACAAAACAACAAAAGTAAATCCATGAAATAAAACATATTCAAATATTATTGGAATACCTCGATAATTACTATTGAAATTTACTTTTCTTACCTCAAATTTTTCTAAAATTATCTCTCATGAATTTGTTTATTGGCATTCCTCTTTGTTTATACAACATTACAGAAAGAATACCAAGGTTTGTAGTAGAAGCAATCACTATAAACAGCTTCAACTGTATTAATAAAACAGAAAGGAATGCCAATAAGCAAATTCATGAGACAATTTTAGAAAAAATTGCGGCAAGAAAAGTAAATTTCATTAATAATTATTAAGGTATTTCAATAACATTTGAATTTTATTTTATTTCATTAATATTTGAATATTGTTTTATTTTGTTAGTTTATATTAAATTAATTGTTAATGGTGTAATGATTAGTTTATAATGCTTAATTGTTATGATAAATGTTATAATCATTTAGAGATTTTCAAAATGTAAGAGAGGCCTGAAGAATCAGAGTAATCCACACTGCGAAATATTGCAATTGTATTATCAACACGCCGAAAGATGAACCTCCCAGAATGCAAAGCAGATTATAGATTGTCCTTTCCTAGCCGACCGCTAACATTGAAACAGAAGAGAAGCGACCTCTTCTCTTTCAATGTTAGCGGTCGGCCAGGAAAGGACAATCTATAATCTACTTTGCATTTTGGGAGGTTCATCTTTCGGCGTGTTGATAGTAGTTGTAGTGAAGATGAAAGAAATAAACATTCTTTTATGGAAACTATATTACATATTTTTTTTCTAGTTTCTAATTGAGTTTGTGAATTATTTCATAAATCGATAGGCTTAAAAATAGCAAGTGCAAAGAACAAAAGAAATATTCAACTGTTTTACTGATAACATGAAAGTTGTAGAAAATGTTTACCGAATTTTAATGAATAAAGTGATCGAATGAGAAGACTTAATGACATTCATTTTAATAAATGTACAGGAAGGAATAAATGTCAGTAGCGAAAAAAATAGAGTATTTGGGAAGGAAGAAATATGGAAAAAGTTTTAGGATTTAGTTTTTTTTTTAATTTTATTATCAGTAAGATGGCCATTCTAAATACAATTTTCATGAAGGTATGAGTAGTCTGTTATCCATTGTATAGTAGAAATTAAGCAAGCAGTTCTAAGGAGTCAATTTTGTGAACGGAGATTAAAAGAGTCTTGTTTTGTTTTAAGTAACATATCAAATAATACGGAAATCTGACCACTTGTTTTAACTTGATGCAGGGACAGTGGAACAGATAAATGGACACAAAAAAACAGAAAATGTTCCATTTTTCAATTGGTCAATTGTACGTCTCTTTAAATCCAATGCAACATTGCGAAAATGTAAGAACCATTGTTATTTTGTGTGTGTCGATAATCTTGGCTCTTCCTGTCTTAACGGATTTGTTTGAAAATCTGTTATTGTTTGTGATAATCTCGAAAATAAAGACACTTGGACGCTGGAATCCTTCCTTATGTGCTTGGAAAGGGATTGTATCACTGACGGGCCTTTATGAAGGCACGCTCCTTAAAGTGGATTAATCTCACGAGTGGATTAATCCCACGCTTATCAGTAGGATTGACAGCAGCCGATAAAGTTGCCGGAGTGTGCTTCCTGCTCTCCTCCATTTGGAACTGTCCATTTGGAGAACCCTCCGTATTATGAAGCATTCAAGGTCCTTCCTCTTTAAACCATTCAAATATCCTCGATTCTCTCAACAGGATGTGAGGATTTATCTCCATCTAATGGATGGACTCCACGTGGGCATTACAAAACTCCAGCTCAACAGGTGAATGATATTTAAAAGTCTATCTTTAGAGATGTAATAATGCATTAAAGAGAAAACACAATAAATGCTGTATTAACTAATTATTATACAAATGATCACAATTAATCTTCTGAAATCTGCGTTTAGTTAATCATGACATTTATTTCTAATTTATTAATAAAATATGTAGAATTTGTTATTCTTCAAAGAAGATCATTTCTCTGATTTTATTTAAAAGCTATAATTTAAGATTCACCGAGAAGTTTATACAATCCTGCATGTAATTCTATGAATTTTTTTTTTCTCAGTTTATCTGAGTGATAATTCAAATTTTTGAGTGAAACATAGGACATGCCGAAAGTAATGAAGTGACTTAAGAATTTCAAAAAAAAAAAAAAAAGCCTTCAGTACTTCTTCTGGTCTCGGAGCTCTGTGAACCGAGGAAGTTTAGGAAACTCTGATTTAGCTTACAAAAAGCTGATTCTTATTCTGAAGTAGGATATTTATTATTTTAAGAAAAGATGTAATGAAAATGTTTAGTTTGCTTTCCTTCCTTCCTTTTATCGAATTTAAAAAACTAGGGACCACGTAACTAGCTCAACCTGACAATGTCAGGGCGAGGCTAGTGAAATTCAAGAAAGGGGGGACGAGAATTATATCCCGTCCAGGATAACCCTGAGATAGTAAGTCTCAGGTGGGAAACGGACGAAACACAGAAGAAAGAAAGAAACAGCCATGCCACCACCGGGATTCGAACCCGGGTACTGACGCATCGGCAGCCCGCCGGCTAAACCGCACGGCCACGCCAGCACGGCTTTAGTTTGCTTTATTACTATTAAAAAGTATTTATGATTAGGTGTACGTTTGGGTTTTATAAAGTAGTGGGAGTTGAGCATTTTCGAGAAATGGGTGGGTAGAGACCAAAATAATCGAATTTAAGAAGTTTTAAAGAAATCCGTTCAAGCGACGAATTCCGGGAATCAATTTTGAAGGATAAGAGGGATATGGACCAAAACAAATGGAGCTTGATTTAAGGTGAACGATAAATAAGCTTATTCTTAAGAACTTACAATAAAAAAAATTAAATAAGTTCTTTGTATTTACTTCCCCTTCAGAAGAGGGAACGTTTGAAATGGGCAAGACTTCGTTTGGGCTTAAAACCAAAAAAAAAAGTACAATTCGCGGATGAGTCCACTTTTTTTTCTGCTGAATGATTTGAGTTGTGAGAGAAAACGATACACCCTATTAGCCTCATAATATTCGTAAAAGGATCACCATTGAGGTAGAGTAGCATGATAACATGAAGTGGGAGGTATTTTGATATAAGTCCCATATACTAGCAGCATGATAGTAGCATGAGAGTTCGAAGTGATATCTTAATAGGTAGAATCATAGACCTCTACGTATCAACAAGAGGAAACATGAAAGTTAACGATGTAGGGATGATGTCTTGACACTTATGTTCGGCTTTACGCAGATAGAAGAATGACTCGATTTTTGTAGAAGAATCAAGAGGCGATTTATTTCTTCAAGATAATAATGCACATCCTGTTGACTTAGAGTATCTTCAAAATGAGACTATTGTAGCTAGGGATTCATCAGTCATGGATTGAACCATTTCAAAATCCCTTCCCCGAAGATTTAAAGTGCTTAGAAGAGCTTTAAGAACACAGTGGTCATTCCTGCATATGTAGCTCCTAGACACAATCATCAACAGCATGAAACATTGTTGTGAGATGTGTACTGCATATTAAAATACTTTTAACAAATCAATTATTTTACCTGATTCTGTTTGTGCTAATATTATCCATTCTGTGTGTATAAACATTAATACAAAGGACCAAACACACAAAAACAATAGAGATATAAAAAATAAATAATTCCATGACATGTTGCGAAGATACACTTCCTTCTTCGTCAGATGATATTAAAAAAATAAATACTTGAAAAGGAAAACAAGACTCGGAATTTGAAATTTGAAATTTAAATGTAATAATAACTTTTATCTAAAAGTGCAACATTTAATACTTTCACTAATTTCCATTCAAATTATTGACTTATTTGTTGAATAATCGATATTTTTCTATTTTTCAGTTAGCCGAATCTATGATACTTTTAATAAATGTGACGCTAACATTTCTGTAAAATCTAAACTTATTGTAATATTTTATTTATTCTTGATCACCAAATGAACTCATTTCAGGAATGGACTTCCATTTTAGCAAAGAAAGTTCAGCATTTCATCATAACTGTCTATCCAAATATATCTCACAAATATATAGAATAACCGGAGTTTCGCGTGACAGTAGAAATATCAGCAGCGCATCTTTTATAATTGATACTTCAAAAATGGACCGCCCTTATTTGACCATTTTCACTGACTTGATTTCTGGTTATTATAATGGATTGATGAACACATAATAATGTGAGTCGAAGATAATTTATTACCAACAGCAGACTTGATCATTATATTAAAGTTCAACACGCAATAAAAATAAAGGTAATAACTGATTTCTTATTTTTACTATACTGCCCAAAATAATTAGGGGACAAGAAGTATTCTAAGGAAAATCATCTGTAACTGTTGTTGATCGACATAAAATATTATTTTTATGTAACATTAGAACTTAATCAACATTATGAGATATGCTGTAGAATATTGGGTATACCTGTACAACAAGAAAAATGAATTGTCGAGGTTGGTAAATGACCTGTCGTAGGGTGTGGGTTTCCTCGAACAGTTGGGACTGTTGCACACCTGTGTGACATGGAACTGATGAGATTATCGAGGTTTGTGGGTATCTTCGCCATTCGTCAATAAGTGCTTTTTCCAGTTCAGGAAGAGTCAGCGGAGGTGCTGGTTTTGATGCAATGAGTCTGCCAGATGCTCCTAGGCTTGCTCAATCCTAGTAGGATTTCAGTCAGGGAAGCATGAATGTATAGTTAAATAATTGAGGTCCCAAATTGAATCCTTGTAGGATTCCAGATTTAATATCATACGATTTACTTGTATACTTTTGTATTTTCATTTTAATTTTTCTATTTTTTAAATAATTTTCTAGTAAATTATGAATTTTTTTCTAATAGGAATTGAAGAAAGCTTGTCCAATAACATCTTATGATTTACGCTATCGAAAGCTTTTCTAAAATCATTAAACGCAGTATAAATAATTTTACTTTCACTATTTGTTATTTCTTCACTAAGATTTTTCAATAATAATCCAGTGCTTTTCGCTGATACGCCTACATGTTCTTTGTTTTAATATATTTGTATATCATATCGTAAGATAACATTTTTGAATTATTCGAAACTAAAGATATTGGTCTGTAATTTTCAAACCTTTTAAAAATTACTTGTATTGTTACCTGTATATATGGGGATAACATGGGAAATTTTCCAGAGATTAGGATACGTTTCTAATGTAAACATATTTTTAAAATGTTCAGCAATAAAAGGGCCAAGATTTCTTTGCATCTTTAATTTCCTTTATTTTTAACATAGTTATAATTTTTTACTTTCGAAATTATTTTTAAGATATCATTTAAAGTAGTTAGAAATAATAGCATTGAATCTTTTTAATTTTTTTTCATAATTAACTTACTTCTTTATTATAAGCATTATTATCATTATTTTTTTGAATAAAAACATATTTTAGTTCTTCAAAAATACTTTTGACATATTTTTTTATAATCTTATTATTTCGATACTTCCGTTATTATTGTGTTTATAGTTTATTTGTTTTTTTAAAAGAATCCAAATGTTAATATTTGCCTTAGGATCATTTTGAAGTAAATTCCTGTAACAATAAATTTTTTATCATTAAAATTTTTTATCCAATTTCTTTTCTTCTAAATTTTTTTCCCAAAATTTTACCTTTTTTTATAACTTTTTTGTTTAATATGTTTCATTATGTCCGTATCCATCCATGATTATTAAAATGTAGTATTTTGAAAATTTAATAATGTAACTGAGGATCTAATTTTGCTGCTAATTTTCCAATTTATTTTTGGACTTGTTTCATTATTCTATTTAATTTATTTATAATTTTATTTGTGTCTGGGATTATAATTATTTATTTTTTAAAGAATAAGATCGTTTAGCTTATTAAAAAAATCATCATTGATTGGATGATTATGATTTTTTTTAATTTTTATATCATTTGTTTGATTATTCAAATTGTTTATTTCAAATAAAATACCGAAACGATCAAAATATCCCATTCACTAATAAAAGCCATTTGTAAGTTTATAAATAATTAGTAAAACCAAATTAGTAAAACTAAAGTTGTAGAAAACTTGTAAATAATTTGGAGTTTTGTAATATTTCTACAGATGTCATACTTGGCATTTCCTATATAAATTATATTTGAACTTATTTTATTTTAATTTCAATTACATTATTTTTTAGTTCGTTTTTAGATAAAAATATATTTGTATGGGGTGGTTTTTGTAAATTGCATGAATTACAAATTCAAGATCAAGAGAAGAAACAACATTGTATTCACCTGTAATATTTTATTAAGAAATAGTAGAATCAATCATAGTTATAAAGAAATTCGTTCTGTAAAACATTATTATGCCTCCACCTTTTGATGATTTTCTAAGTTTATGAATTTTTGAGAAACCAGGTATATTAAACAGAAATAATTCCTTTTCCTTCTTCATTATTTACTTCATTAAAATAATAAAGTTTAATTTATTAATTGTATTCTGTAGGTTAGCAATTAAATACGAGAAATTGGCTTTTAACCTTCTTATGTTAAGATAAAGTAGATTATGAATATTATTATTTGGATTTCAATCCGTCATGCTTTCTATGGATTTCAGTTTTCCTAATTCTATTTGATTAATATTCTCCATTTTTTTTATTAATTTTCTCAAAGTTTTCTTATATCTTCTTCTGATTGAATAGCAATTATTTTAGAATTTTCATTTTTCCTAACTAATATTTTAGAATTTTAATCCATACAAATTTTCACTGTTTGCTCTTTGCTTCCATTTTTCTTTGCCAAAATAAGTTTTTTTTTTCTTTTATTTTAATGTCAAATTTTCATTTATATAATTTTTTTTTCTAATTTTTTAAGTTATTGTTTTTAAATATACTTTTATTTGTTAGATTTCTTAATTGTTTAAATTTAAGAGCCAATAATCTCTATCTTTTTGATTTACAAATTTTACAACAATTATTATTGGTCTAGTGTTTTTGCTATTAATTTTACCATATCTGTGGTGTGCCTCAAATGTTTCTAGAGGATGTTGAAAGTCAAGTGTTTCAGCTATTTTCTTCAATGTATTTAACAAATTTTCATTATCATGGTCTTCTACTCTATTATTTCAATGTTACTTTTTCTTTGCTGTAACTCTACTCTATCATCTGTAATTTTCAGTTGCTCTATGCTTTCTTTCCGTATATTTTTTTGGTTTTTCTATTTTTTTTATATATTTTCATTCATTTGTTTTTGATTTCATTGAGATTTATTTCATTTGGTTTATATTTCTTTATACTGTTTATTGATGAAGTTAATTGATTCTCTAATTTCAGTTAATTCTTGTGAGAAATTCAATTTTTAATCCCTGATAAAATTAAATTAAAACTAACATCAAGGCTTTGAAATATTTATATTTTTTATTTTTCATTAAAACCGAAAGTTAAGAGTATGTTCTTTTGTTGTGTGTAAGCACGTGAGAACAATGGATGTGTTGAACACAGCATGAACGCGGACATTCAATTGTTAATGGTTAATAGTAGAGGATCGAAAAATGGCGTTACGATGGAAGACCAAGTAGCAATGATGCTAAGGTTTTGAAAATGGGAATCGGATGAGTTCCTTCCGATTGTGCTATAGATTAGTTTTTGATTTTAAACTCTTATTGTGTTCAGTAAAAGGCGGACGGCCTTGAGAATTAAATAAGTAAGGATTAATAGTAAAGTTAAATTAATTCTTAATAAACGGTTAGGCCCAAAAGATGGAATCTCGCAAATGAGGACTGGCAGACCAAAGTGAAATATTGCCAAGGTATTATCTTCGACGTTTGACAGGGATTAACAAGAAATAGATGGATTGTTGCTGAACTTTTGCAAGTAGGATTTCTATTTTACTTCACCCGTCGAGAATTTGAAAAGGAGCCAACGTTAGAATTTCGAACACAAGAAAATGAAGTTTAGGACAAAGCGGAACGTATACTACTGAACAATAAAGATTAAACATTACCAACACATTAACATTTATTCGTAGATTAAAGAAACAGTAAAGTTAATTATTTCAAGTAAAACCATTACTGCTAGGATTTGTTGAAGTAAAGGGAAATCGACTTATTACAAATGTTGGACTGAATCAACTAAAGTTAAAGAACTGTAAAGTTGAAAGGATTTAAGTATTTATACAGGAACATTTGTGTTTATTAGCAAGAGGTTTATTTTAAAGATTATTTCAACGAGGTCAAAGATTATTCGATTGAAGTATTCAAGTTATGATTATAAACTGTTTAGAGTGTTTTGGTAAAGACTATAATACTAGAATGTTTAGTCAAGAAAGGATTGGAGAAATCAAGTTTACTTAAACATTCATATAATTAAGTAATGTTATATCACATACGGTGAACATTGTTTATAGCCATCTCATACAAGTTAAGACATATGAGACATAAGAAAGTTCTATGTGTTAATGAGTTTATACATTAAGATAAACTTTAGTAATTATCACACTAGATGAAAATAGCGATTTATCAATGTTGTTAATCGAACAGTTGATGTCAAGAAAGATTCAAAGGAACTTTAAGCTTTAAAGTAAAGAACTTTCAGTGATTGAAATCTACATGATAGATTCATAGACTATTTGAAACAACTGTTTCACATCTTGTAAATATTTAATGATTATAAAACAAGTTAAATTTTATCAGTTTTGCTTTTCATTTTCTCCTTACTCTTAAAGACATATTATACTCTGCTAAACCAGTACAGGCAAGTAAATAAATTAAAATGCCGTTTAGAAAATTTATTGTGTGGAACCTCAATGACAATTATTCATATTTATAATCCCACAATTCTTTTAAAATGGTTAGTCCCTATTCTTGATTAATTTCCTTATTGGTTGAAACCATTTCTTCTTTATATTTGACTCATTTTAGTTGAGTGATTCATTTTACTTTACATTTATGATTGCTTCTTCCTCTGTATCTTCCTCAATCCCCAATTGTTTATCTCTAGTTTTTATTCGTTTGAATTTATCGCACTTCCGTTGTCTTCTCTTCGATGGAATTATATTTTCTGTTGCCTCATCTTCTTTTAAACAGGCCAAGTGTTGTTTTGAGCCATACGCCAAAACACTTTTTTGATCAACTTATTCTAACATTTCATTTTCAACTTCTTATATTGACAATACAATTTTCAATTTTTATTATACACAATGTTATTACAGATGTAGAAAGATAGAATATTGGAACTTAGTGGAATTTGGGGAGCAAGAAAACTATACGTATTATCTGTGTGACGCATGCGCCTCAATTTTCTTTAACATTAATCTTTGTTGTTCCAGAATTATTCTAATTAATCTCCTAAATTGCTGTTTTGTGGTACGTGATTTATTATAACAAAAACCATTCGAAGGCACAGACTTTCGACTTAAGACTTTCATAAAATTTTAAGTCCTCGTTAAGGATCAAGAAAGAGATGCACAAGAACTTGTGAATTCATTTAAAAAGAACAACGCTAATCTTTTGGACTTTATAATTAGTAACCGCAATTTAAGCTGATAGCTTTCTTTAATATTATATTCAAGTAAAAACTACTTCATTTCCCCCCAAAAATGAGTTTCATATTTATTCACTTCTGGATATTTTTGTTTAAAAAAAAAGTTTAGCTGCTCTGATGAATTTTTTACTTCCTAGCTTTTGTGGAAAAATTCAGATGAATTTTATCAGAAGCTTTTATTTTTCTAAAGTCTTTGTTTACGTAGATATTTCTTTTAAGTTCTATCTGAATCTAGTTTTAGCTTAATACCATTTTATTTCACATATAATCCTGTTTTATTACCTCAATGGATCTGCAGAAGTTTCTAGGAAATATGAAATTCTTTGCGCAAGCTTTATAACATTATTTCTTAATATTTCAAAAATATTTAAGATTCTCTCTTTTCTAGTGAATTGAGGAATCTTAATTATGTCTTATCGAGACAAAAAGCTAGTCCCAAAATTCCATAAAGTAACTCCTGAAGATAATTTTCTTTTTACACGTTATTCATAAGATCCACTGCACATTCTACAATGCTTATACCGTGTTTTTACATTTTATTTTTTCTGATTATACATTTGAAGTAGGATCTCTGAGGCTACATTACATTTCGGAATCAACATCCGTATCTGAAATTGTTAATCCAATATCTCATTAACATGTACTGCTTTGAGATTGAAGTAAATCCATCGCGTCTAAAGTGAAAGTTAATCGGATTTAGCTGCATCCATTTTTATACTATTAAACTTTTTTCCTAAATTATAAATGAGGTTTAGATTATTCAAAGAACTTTTGATTTTTTTTTTCTTTTCAGTTGCAATTATTTCGGCAAAAAACTCTTTGTCAGGAAAAGTTCAACTAAGTACGTAGTAATGGTTAATAAAAGTACTATGAGAATAAAAGTACTATCTTATTAGCCAACAAACTAACTAGTTAGACATTTCCATTATATTATAAAATTAATTTTTTTCAGGCAATCACTACTATTCTGTAAATAACATTGATAGATTTAATGGCAAAAGTTAGTTCGGCATAAGATACGATTAACGCAGCTTGTACACTATGCTGCTGTAACCACTCCGACTTTCTGCAATCTGCAAGATAGAAGTCAAACGGATATATCAGAGGAAAGAAGTGATAGATGTCAATTAGAAGCATCTCAATCGGGCATCCTATAAATGTTACAGTAACTACGCTACTGAACGAATAAAGCACGAAGTTCCTTTCTTATCAAAAGGATTATTGAAAATTTAGATTGACTGAAGTTGTCCTAGATCCTTACAAAATTTATCAGCTAAATAGGAGGTTAAATCTGATAGCTCTTCAACCTTTTTTAAAAAGAAAATATATATATTATTAGTGAAGTTGTCAAACTATAATTTTCATGGAGCTTAATGAGACCAAATGCTTCACTAGTTGTCCATATTGACATTACAGTTAGAAATGAAGAATTTATAAGTTATTTAAAACTCATCATTCACTAAGCTCTACAATTTTAGGAGCATCACAGTAATGATTTTCGCTAGTTTCACTATTTCGTTACAATTTCACAGAATTACATAATCTAAATTTTGTAGGGATTAACACGCAAAGTTTTGACATCTTTCATACTAAATACCACTATTGCTTCCACAGTCTATATTTTGAAATCATGACCTATAATGATAAGTTCTTTGGTCAGAGTTTGTTGGGCAGTTTTCTTTAATGTTTAATGTAAAATCTGTATTACATGTGTAATATGTATCATTAAATGTAAAATCAATGTAATCTTTAACGTAAAAACAAAGATTAATAAAAATCTCTTAGGGAAACTTCTTGTTTTAGAGCGGGATCTTACAAGTAAATTATCTTTGTTATAGTTATAAAGCAGAAAGAGAAACCAAGAATTTTAGACATAGCACGCAAAAATTACTACCACCATTCTTATATCAAACCAGCGAATTCTGACACAACAATTCATTAGTAATAAATAATCATTGTAACAATGATTTGAAATACTTTTATTCTGTTATATTATAATTATCTTGTAACATTAAAAATGTGAAGCACTTTCTGAAGAGGGAAATAGATGTGTCCCTCAAAGCCTGACATTTTACGCCTTAGTCGTATGAATCTGCTGAATTTCTAATTTTAATTTCTACAACTGGTCTTAATAATAAAAATAGCTGTACAATTCAACAGATCCCTTTAGTTTCCCATTAATTTCTAAGATTTTACTTCATTATTGAAATGTTCATAATATATTTAGAAACTATTAATGAAAAATAAAATGTGTCTCCTTATTTTAATCAAATTCCAGTTATGAACGGACGTCAGGGGCGATTTACTTGTATTTTACTTTTTCTAAATGAAATTATTTTCCATAGATATTCGAGTGCAAAAATAAATAAACTTACTTCATAAAAATATGACGCGAAAATTCTTCGATACAGAGACCGAATTATCCTGACAAGAGGTAGTTAATGAGAAATTTTAGTAGTAATTACAAGGGAAAACAATCCATCCGAACAGAAGAACCAATTTGCTATTTACTGCTTTATAAATAATTTTCATATTTCTGTTCTTTGAGACTGTGTAAACGAAGTATTAAATCTTGATGAACAAAAAGCAAAAAAAACAGAAAAAAAAAAGCTTTGATTCCCAGCAGTAATTACCGAAAAATGAGTTTAATAATAAACCATCATTTCTTCTTTTTCCTTTATTTTTGGTTCCATTCTCAATCCTTATATATTTCTTTTAACCTTTTGTAATTATTTATTCATGTTTTCATTATAGACCATCTTAATTTTTTATCAACGATAAACTAAGTCAACGAACACCGAAATGGACGCTTGGATTTTTTTTTTTTCATTCTCCAATTGCTTTTTTTTTTTGAAAAATTTAAGCACACATCTCTTAAACCTGTGGCTGCAGTCCAAGCTACACCAGCCTGTAATTTAAAAGGATTTATGTTAGCAAGTCGCCATGATTCAGTTTCGAGGAATTATAAATTACAGCGCTGCCATTTACAGGCTTCAGTTCCAGAAATTACTCTTTCCCAAACTTTGATAGCATTGTCGAAAATTCAGCGACTGTGGCGACACTACGGCGAAACTCAGAAACAGTGAATCATTTTAGAAAGTATATTGAACTTATTTTATTTTAAGTTCATTAAAGATTTTAAGAATATTTGGAACTACAGATTGAAGATTGTTAAATAAAAATAATAATAAATAACTGTTATTTATTTATAAATTTAACTATTTAAATTTACAGTAAATCTACTGTTTATATTTTTTTTTGGGAAATATATCAAATTTCATTTTAATATTGTTAAGAATATTTTAAATGATAAAAAATCATTAAGAAAAGCAATATTTTATTTGTTAATTTTTATTTCAGAAAAAAATAATAAGTTCGAAGGAAATCGAAGGAATTGAGGCCACTACACTTTCAAACATAGAACAAAATTTATAAACTTAACTAAACAAATTACATTTCACGAGTACTTTCAGAGTAATGACACTCTTTTCTCAAGTGATCGGTTACAAATTTAAAAAAAAACAAAAAAAAACAAAAAAACACGTTAAAAATACTACTACTAAATAATAAATTCCTTGCCCGAATTTAAAAAGAAAATAACAATTTTCCGTGTATTTAAAAAGACATTTCCTTAGTGTTTTCGGAGTTCCATGATGGCTCAGAAAGAATGTTAAACTAGAATGAAATTCAATCGTACCTATGTTTTTTTCTCGTCATGACTTACATACAGAAATACAGTGACTTACATACAGCGCGAAATTCGACAGCGAAATTCACAAATAAGAAAATAACACCTGTGCACAAATTTGACAAATACCTAAATAATTGCATTTATTGAATTAAGCAAGTGAGAAAATAATGCATGTATGTGGGAGAGTCAAAAAGATCTTTGATAATTCGTATTGAAGAACATATTATCACAGGTAAAAAAGAAGGCAATTTTAACTATTACACAGCTGCCGTGTTTATAAAACAGAACACTCACTGGATACGATTAACTCTTTAATGCAAATAATCGATGTATATCTTAAAAAAAAGAATCAGTTTAGTAATAAATTATCTAACGAAGTGGCGGGATAGTATGGTTTACATAAATAGATAGTACAGATTTTAATCCCGTAAATTGGCATCAGTCTTGGCCATTGTCCTACAATCACTCCTCTACATGTTGCTTACTCAACAATCCTAAAGGAGTTTTTGTTTGTGGCTTATATTGTCTGGTTTCCCATTGTTACTTTAGCAATTGAAAAATATTTGCAGTTAAAAGAGACAATTGAAACTAGTTATGCCTAATCGTTTTTTCTTTAATATTTTTGTGTTTTTATTAAAACTAAAGACTTTTTAATTACTTAATATCATTAGGAATAAATAAAAAAGTTTTAGCTCTCAGTCGCTATTTAAGTAGCTTTACTTAAAACTAGTTTTTCGTTCATTTTATTTTATTTAAAAAACCTTAAACTGTGAGGTCTATTAAGTTACCACTTGCCTTATGAATCCCCGCGATACTCGAGCATTTCTTTTTGGTTGTGACTTATACGGGCGGATCTAGTGTTTACCTAACCTTTTGTCAATAAGGTAACGATGTTTAACAGGCAAGCGTCTAACTGCATTCTGCACCTCTACTATTTGGTTACGTATCTTCAATTGTCCCTTTTAGGTCAATATTTTTAAATCTAAATGGGGCATGTTTAACAGTGATCCAACAATAATAATTATATAAAAGATATCTTGTTGTATCTATAATTTTAAATTAGCCATAATAACATTACCAAGCTTAAAAATTTGCTTATATTTTTGCTTAAAATTTTGTAGGATTGTCCCAGGTTAATAAGAATGGTTCTGGTGAACCCACCCAACCATCAACGATGGTCTTCTATTTGCTTCCCTTGCATTCTGGTAATCGACGTCACAGTTTCCAATGGAGAAAGTTTGATTGGAAAGATATTGGTGGTATTTATCCCATTCCTCCGGGGAAGGCTTTCCTGGGTCGATCAACAGTTCTAGGTCGTCTCTTTCAATGAAAACTGAATTCAGTAGTTGACGGAAGATGCATCTGCTGATTTTGTAGGCATGGAACTGTACAGAATAACTTGAATTCCCGCTTTAATTTGTATTTTAATGCAATAAGCCTTGCAATTTCAGCGATGATTTTCAGGTTGGGTTTTTTTTTGGTTTTATTTTTTTTTTTTGGGGGGGGGGGGGGGGGAGAATGATAATGGAGACCAAAATACTCATCCCATATCTGAAGTTGGATCATAAATACGCTAATATAATATTTGCTTGGGAAATCCTTCCAATAGTATTAGTGTGGCGAACGGACAGACAGACAAGGAAGAAAAATTTTCAAATGGAATAGTAAGACGTTGCATACCCGTGCTGGACAGGTTTTCTCGGGGTTTTCCCGTTTCCCTGCACTTCTCCCACCATACTTTCTCAGTCATTCTTTCCATCTGTCCTTTTTTGCATGGTATTCCGATCGCAGTGCTTGGCTTCTCTGCCACCCACATTCACTACATAACACAACATAAGACGTCGCATAATTAGTAAACAATTAGAAGGAATCCAAAGGTGAGGTAATAAAAACGATTCAAAGTTGATGCCATTAAGTGGATAATTTGAATTAATTGATTTAAAACTGAATCAAAAGAAAACAGCCATTATTTTATATTTAGTTTTTTATTTTATATTTCTTTCTTTTAGTACCCATTTATGCAAAAGTATAATTTGAGCGATGAACTATTACGTTCATTCTGTTTGTTTGTCCATCTGTCACTACCTTTACAGACAAAACTCCAAATGTCAGATAGACTCAAGTCTTACTTTTTAGAACCGTTTTAACTTCTAAAGTTGAGGAGTAACACGAGATCAGCTCTGCCGTCACTTATTGTCTCAGAAGAAGTGACCCAAAATTGGCCAAATTAACTATTATAGAAACTATACATATACTGTCTATATTCGGTACTGGAATATAGACAGTATATGTATAGTGCACATCTCAGGTCAATCTGACCTCTGTAAAACTACAAATAGCCGAAAAAAAATAGTCATAAGTGGAGTTACGAGGAAGATTTGATTTAGTACTGACTTCTTCGCCTTTCTCTTGTCTTTAACAACGTTTATCTGCCCGATAACACAGTTTATATGGTATTTCTTGCAGAGTTTTATCGCGAGTTTTGCTTGATTATTTCTCCTGCAGACAGTGTTAGGGTTCCCAATTCTATAAAATGTGAATCAGCGAAAGGCGGAGGATAAATGCCGGGAGCCTTATCTTCCAAGACCGACGTTCTGCATTGCTTTATCTTTAACATCTTTGCAATATAAAGAAGATTTTAACATTTGTTTTTCCATTATACTGCTTATTATTTAGAATCAGTAATTTCAAATGATAGTTTCTTCAATTGGCAAAAAACTAGAATGATTGAAATATCAGAGCTGGAACCGAAAAATAATTAATAATAAATGGCATTTTAGAATTCAATTAATTAAATTAAGCATTAATAATAAAAGTATGACGCAAGAATCATTGGAACACTAATGAGAAAACAGTTTCATTTAAAGTGGTAACTAACTTCAAACTTCTAATTAGAAACCTGGTGCTAAATGCTTTCGGCACTTTATTGATACAGAAGTCAGGAAAGTTCTGAAAGCAAATGCACTTCCCTATTTGCTAATCTTGAAGCCGCAAGCGATTCATGAAACTTTTAAAGAAGATGAATCATTAGTGTTTATATAACTTATCGATGTTACATGTAAACAATGTTAGTTTCGATAATTAATTCATCAGTATCTCTTCCAGTAAAGGAATTGGAAGAACTCCATCAGCAAATTGGAAAGTAAAATTAAAATTACCGGATGCGATTTTAGAAGTAAATGGATTTTCGTCACAAGTGTATTTACGAGAACTTATATCTAAGTTCAGTTGATCATGCCCAACGTATTTAATTCGGTTGTATTTAATCTTCAACTTCTAATTCTAAAGTGAGTTGTAAGGTAGATGTTAAAAGTTAAAGTTGCGATCAGGCCCAGAGGACCGCGCAATGCAGCTGGAGGGTAGGCTCCAGTGTTCAGAACCTACGGGACAAAGTTGAGTACGGGGGTATCGGCCCGTCGCTCGCCCGCCTTTAACTCCCGGGAAAGAAACCCGGTACCCATTCTATAGAGGGCTGGGTAGACCCTAGGGCCCGTTTGGAGGAGAAGAAGCGTGGAAAAATTCCCGTCCTCCGCCGAGGCCGGGAATCGAACCCGCTACCTCCAATCCGAAGCCAAGCGCCCGTTCCCACTCGGCTACCGGGCCCACAAGGTAGATGTACGTTTAGCTATGTAATGAGGGACTCGCAGCGTAAGGAGGGGTCAATCTTGAGACAGGAAAGAATGTGAGACTAAAATAATCGTGAATGTTCTATAAAAAAGCGTTTGTTTATTTCATCTTCGTTATAACTACAATTGCAGTATTGAGGCTTGAAGAAGCAGAGTAATCCACTCTATGAAATATTGGAAAAAAATAAACGTTCTTTTATGGAATATACAGTATATCGATATTTGATTTTTGTTTAAATCATGAGGAAAGTTTTAACTAGGATACTTTAATAAGCAACAAATCAAGTTTTAAAGAGTTGTATCCTACAATTTTAACGAGGGATTTCGGGGATTATTTTACGAATGGGAGAAGCGGAGACAAAAAAATAAAAGTGTCTGTGTTTTGTAACTTGAAAGAAGGTGTACACGAAGGTTATAGTGGTCAAGATAACTAAAGTTTACAATTTATTTTTAAATCTTTATGTTTCTGTATTATTAGAGACATATTATTAAAGATATCCATGTGACTGAGTTTTGATACTGACTGAAATTACAGAAACAAAATGAAACTAAAAATAGTTAATCCATTCTATTAAACTTTCCATTTACTAAAAACTGATAATTCTTGAAATCTTAAATCCAGTTAATTTTAATCAAATGAAAGTAGGTGCTTAAAAGGGTTACATCTCATTGCTGGACTTCGAAAGAAATCAAATTGTTCCCTTCACAAACACTTTTCAATGGAAAAGTATTTGACGGAATACATTTTTAAAAAAGGATGTAAAGAAAACATTCTACATAAAAAAAAGGAATTTGAAAATTTATCTTTATAAATAAATTTGCTTGCTTAGTTCCAAGAAAATCTATTCTTAGATTCAAAAGTTACTAGGTTGATATACACACACACACACACACACACACACACACACACACACACACACACATACATACACACACACATACACACAGAAATTCAAAACAAACACAACACTTAATAATTTTATGATTCTAGTTGTTCTATTGAATACTTTAATTTATCATGTAATTTATTATTATTGTATTAGGATTCTAAGAAGATTATAATAATAGATCAATGACGTTTTACTATGATTACTCCTTATACTGTACATTACTTTGCTTTACGACGATTCAACATTTTATAATTTGAAATTCATTCCAACAATATTCTTGATCGTATCTCTCATACTCTAAATAATTGATGCTACGTTTGTATGGGAACATAGTACTGTTGGAGTACCACTGAAAACAACGATATTATTTTGATTTTTTTGTACTTTGAAAGAAAAAAAAAGTTTCAAAAAAACTACACAAACATAATCCTTAGAAGACAATCAAAGAATTTCCACTCATTCAACTGTTTCCTAGAATTCCTATCTTATACCTGCACTCTATAATATATTCTTCAGTAATTCTGCTTGACCAAAAGTCGTTTTTAACTCAACACAAGTGTATTTTTTTGAAACCCGATGTGATCGTCATTCGAAAATGTAAGTGATTCAGCAAGAAATTCCAAATGAACTGCTGAACAACTCTGCTCTTACCTTAGCCGGTTCCATGAGGAAGGGAGGGTAAGCCTGAAATTCTTGAATTATGGATGAATCCTAGTGTAATGATAGACTGCCAACGACAGAGAGAAGATTAAAAAAAAATAGAGAGAAAGAAAGTAGAATTTTCATGCTTTTCAACTTGAAACTCATTTTTTTCTTATTTGGTAATATATATATATACTCTGCACCCTTCGGGTAAAGTTCATCAAAAATTGGAGGAATGGACTGGATGAATTAAATATGTTCTCTTCATTCAGGAAGTGGGCTTCAAATGGTCCGCCTTCCACAACCGAAGCAGATGTGCTTGTTGGAAGAAGTATCCGGTTGGTTCTCAATCCTCAGGCGGTATCATTAAGAAGTTTAAAATTTAATAATTTTTAACGGAGCAATTTACAATGATTATTTCCCATTGGAGTAGATTTAATTGGACGAAATTAGGTCATTACGTTCGTTTCATCAGTGCCATCGTCTTCCTTTCCGCGTTAAATTCAATTCTAAAGTAAAGGAAAATCTAATTCGAAATTAGCCAAACTTATTCGCCATCTTCTTTTTTCTTTAAACTGAACAAAAAACAATCCACCCAAGTTGTAGGATTCAGTTTTTAATAATGTTTATTTATTTATTTTTTTGTCTTAGTAGAGATTAACCATTAGATTTTAATATCAATGAAATTTTCTTGAAATTAACAAAAGTTGTTATCAACTTATATAATTGGCTAAGTTCGTCTGTCTGTCCGTCTGTCTGTCTGTAACTCGATATAATTAAGCTGTTAAGGTAGATCCAAGGTTCCCAAGGGGACGTCCATTAATTACGTGAGGTCAAAAGGGGGGTTGTTAAAATTTTTGAAATCTCTCCAAATCTCACCAAGGCGGAGTGGGGAGGGTTCAAATTTTTTAAAAAACACCTCACGTAATTAATGGACGTCCCCCAATGGTACCATTGAATCAAGGGTACTCAAATTGGATGAAATATTAGTTCACTTTGTCATTCCATGTTGCTCCCATAAAATTTTATCCTTGGGAACTGACCTAACAACTGAAATTCTAACAAAACATACGTTCAAAAGCAAATAATTTTGATACCACTGCACCATTTTAATGAAATTTGGCTTACTAACTCAGTTGTTTATGCTGATTTCGAAACTCAAAACCATTTTTGCCGTAGAAGCTTCGTTCACAAGTTAGCGCAGTATTTAGATTACAAAGGTGAGGTTTAAATGCCTTTCGCGTTATGGGTGATAAATAATAATTATTCCATTCTTAATTTTAGTAAAATTTATTTACAAGGACAAACTTTAGATATGGTTGGTATTTATTTACCAGAGCCTGTTTTTAGTCATGGACAGTTATATATTGCTATTTCTCGAGCATGTCGTGCTTGCGACGTCAAAATCAAAATTCTTGACCGAATAGATCAAGAACAGCTGATAGAAAAATCTGATGCTGTTTTTTACAAAAAATGTAGTTTATAAGGAGATATTTACTTTACAGTTGATAGTTAATAATATGATTTTTCAGATTTTTTTTTTTATGCCTGTCGTCCGACAGGCTTTGCTGCTAGTTATTAAATATATTATTCCATTTAAAAGCAAGTAGTCTTTCGAAATTTCATTTTATTTAAAGAAAAAAATAATCATTGAACTGTTTCCTACGTTTGTTAATCTACTCTTTGTGATATTACTTATTACTTTTGATAATTATTATTATTTAACATGAATGAAAAGCAAGCTCCATTGTAATTAATTTTTAGATATGTCCATACACTCAAACACTCGGAACATTTACCTACACGTATCTACTTTACAAAATATATAAAACAAATGTAAATTATATATTCAACAGTATATAGGCCTTCATTAATTATACTTCAATAGAGTAAATTAGATAATCTAAAATAATAGGTCAAATATAATCAATCGTAGAATATAAAATTACATCTTAACCATTCACAGGTCGATATTTGTTATTGCCAACAACAAAACTTTGATTCAAGTTATTGAAGACAGACCTTTTGCAGCTTTAACTTAAAAAATAATGTAATTTTACAGGAAGTCTTTTTGAAAATTTAGAAATGATATAGCAGTTCGCGATTTGAAATAGTCTTGATATTACAAAAGAGAAATGGCAGTTAGATGAATTACTAAATAGAGAATTTTGAATGTACATGTAATTATTTTGTAAAAAGGAATTTTATGCAAAACGGTCGCCACACTAATGATTGTAAGGTTTCCAATATTTAATGTACGTAATAAATATGTTATAGGATTGCAGTTTATGAGAGAGATCTTTCTCAATGTTTTATTGATTTTTAACGACCCATTTGGGAACTATTGTGTTAGCGACCAAAATCGATAGCTACTGCGTTTGTCCTGTCCAACCGTCCGTCCGTCCACCCCTAACAACTCCCGAACGAAAGGTCGGATCGACAAATGGATTTCACCATCGTGTTCAGAAGTCCCAATAACGTAGGAACATTTTTAGGATCAATGTTGGTATTTTTTAGGGGCCAACGTCCCCCCCCCTCCACTCCCAATGTTCGAGATATTTGTCATTGTTTTTATTGGATTTGTCCTATTAGCTTAAATGTTAGAAATGCAAACGTCGGATTTCAGTTCTCAGCTATAGCTTGATGGATAAGCTCTCGGACTTACATACTGAAGGTTGTCGGTTCGAATCTGTATGTGTATTCCATTTCTTTCTTTCTTTTTCCCTCAATATCCGCAAGGGTTTTTGTTTTTGTTTTTCTTATTTTCCTAACTTTTTTTTTTTTATTTTTCCTTTGTTTTTGTTTTTATTATTATTATATCTTAAATTTAAGCTTAGCACAAAATTATATTAACCTGTTTTGCAAGGAAAAGAACTCTTTAACAGTTTGTTAGAAGACATATAAAGCTTTCTACTTCTATGTTTATTAGAAACAGAAAATTGCCTAAGTAACGATACTTCAAATAAATTTAGTATATTGATCTTTTTTCTGTGAGCATTAAAAAATTTGTCTTATATACATAAATTATCATAACAGCATGGAAATTTTGACTTTTGTAATTATTTTATGAGGTTAATCTTAAAACATCAACGATGTGAATCTGGCCTTGCCTCATAAAATTATAGTGTAGCAAAGTTTTATTACTGTGATGATGTAATGAAAAGCGAAGCCTAAATCTATTAAATTGTAATAAATTAATATTACAACACTGTTATTTAATGAACATTTCCTTTATTGTATTAACTTAATTAAAGAAATTTACATGTAGATTAATAAATCCGAGGCTTATTAAATACTGTTTAACAAAGCTCTCGAAGTTGAATTTTTACCCAATTGCAAAAAAAAAAATTGTTATGTAAACTTTCCGAAATTTTGGGAATCTTTTTCGCTTAAGATGGGTTTATAATAAAAGAACTACTGTTCTTATAAATTTTAGAAATCAATCAAAGTTTTAGTTGAAAATGTTGCCAAAATGTTCATCAGGACTCGGTAAACTTTCCCGTAGTTGGAAAGAAAATGAATAATAGAAATGAAAGACAAGAAACGAATAAAGCTTTTCAAACTGACAGTCAAATTTTATTTGGAGCTATTGTTAAATCTAAAAGCACTAGGAACCATTTTCTTGGGCGAAAAACGCCACTCACTGTAGTAATGATAATATTCTCTACCAAGAGATATAGACGTCAGATGCAACGAAGTCGCAATGACAGTGTGTGCTGCTTGTTCTCATCCAAACCCATTCAACTAGTGGGTGATGGACACTTCTATTGCTCTTCTGCGTCCGTCTGATTTAACGAAATACATTCGTATGACAAAGACCTTTTCAGAATTTGGAGGCAAAAAAACATCAGAGAGGAAAAGAAATGGCACTCAGCCTTTAAGTCATTCCCCCCTCCCCCCCAAGCAATAAATAAAAAAAACCAAACTTCTGGAATTGATTAAATGACTAAAAATTATTTGTGTTGTAATTATTTTGACATATTTCATAAAAGCTGTAGAGGTTTTGATTGTAATGTCAACGACCTTGAAAAACGTTTACGTCAAATCACTATGGCATCATCTATTAAATGTTTTGAAATAAATTTATTGAAAATATTTTTGTGAAATCCAATTTTTAAAAGATAAAGGAAAATTTTCTTTTATAAAATAATTTGTAAATTTATTTATTAAAATTAGAATTAGTACTCGAAGATGTCTTAGAATCAACAAAATATTGCACTTTCTATCTACGAACTGTCAAATTTTGTAAATTCAAAAGCTTTTCAGAAATATTTTTAAAATTTATATCTTAAATCAGCGCACCCAAAACGAATGATCCGGGGAAAATCGGTATTCGGCACCGTCACAGTTAGTAGTGCCACTGATAGAAGTTGGGCTGCGATTGCTCGCTGAGAACCACCATCAGAGTAATAAATATTGTTATGATTTGGTCATATGAACGGCCGTCATATGATTGTGTGGGCTTTATAATCAGTTGGGTTCTGGAGTGCAAGTCTGTGAGTCTTAAGCATGCCTCGATGACGCATTTGACGCAGTTTTGAACAACTGACAGAGCTTGAGAGAGGTCGTTCCGTCGAAATGGTCGCCATCTGCAGTCGTGACTGTACTGTGCGACAGTATTGAGAGCAGTGGAGACGTGATGGAATACATATGCACAGGAAAGGCACTGGGAGACCTGCCAGATTACCAGAAAGAGGATACTTCCTACAGAATTTATCCAATGGTCGTTGAGCATCATTCAGAGACATGTAGCGGCATAACTAAAAACTCCTAGTCTATCCCAGCGTTTCCCAGACTTTTTTTGTGCGAAATACGCAGTACATTTACGGAATACATGTAATAAATTCGTAGTTGTTTGATTTACTATTGGAATAAATTCGTGTGGTTATGCATAAAAACAATTAAAACTTTAAATGACATTAATTATAATAATTAAAATATATTTTGTGTAAGTCTAAAAAAATATATTTTAATTCATAAAGTACACGTAAAATATTTTTAATAAGTTTCATAATTTTAATAATTTTTCACGAAACCATTGTTCGTATCTCGCGGAACACAGGATTGAGAAACGCTGGTCTATTCTAAGATCTTTTTTTTTACTTTAGTTTTTTTTTTAACCTTTAAGATGAGCGGAATAATAATTCTCGAAAGCTTCGAGGCTTTTCGAGTCTCATTTGGTTAGAATCAAAAGAATTTAAGATATCGCTTTGATGCTATCGGAAAAGTTTCATTTGCATTATAAACTGAATATTGCTAAATAAACTCATGCTGAAGGATTAGGCAGCTTTGGACCCTTCCAGGCATCCAAATGTCACCAAACTTGGCATAAAGGTGCGAAGATCCTACATGTGCAAGTAAAACAAAACATAAAGATGGCAGGACCTCTGCAGGAAAAAAAATGCTGAAGACGTTAGGGTGGCAGCAGCATCTGTCATTGCTGATATGTGTGCCACATAACTTTTTGGGTGAATCTCGTGGTTCCATCAATTCTTGCTTACAGTTTATCATGGCCCAATCTATCCATCAAGGGATACAACAGAGGATAGGTTCCACTGGGCGGGTGGAAACTGTTGATTTACTGTTGGAGTGAATAGACCTAAACATTTCGACCAGCGAAATGTCCAGTTTGGGGAGAAGATTCCAACAGGAGGGGAACATTTGTCAAACTTTAGAAGTGAACGTCCAAGGATCACCAAACCCCGGAAGGACCGATATCTCACGTTAAATGTCAGACGACTCAACATGCGCACAGGTTTGGAACTCGCCAGAGACCAGGCAGCAGCCACAGGGACAGCTGTATCTAGATTGTATCTAGGAGATAAAATGAGACAGGACTGTATGCTCAGAGTTCAGAGCGGTGCATCCCCTAGACATTGATCCACCAGACATCGTCTGGAGAGATGTAGAGAATACTCAGCTTGGATCTAGGAGCCAACTTTTTTTTGTTGACGGAAGCTTTTTTGTTTTAGATGAATCCAAATTCAGAAAATGATCACCGACGTGTCGAGAACACGATAGCAGATACAGACAATCCAAAATCCTCGAACACGACCGGCGTAGAGATGGCATAAACTTGAGCTCACATACACCACTCCACAACTTCGAAGGTGCGTCCTATCAGGTCGTTTATAGAGCTTTATGCCTTCAGTAGTATGTACGACTTCACAGGAGAAGTGTGGCCCTGATTTCCTCCAGTTAGTGCTTCCGAAGCTTTGCCGAGTCGCGACTCCCTTTTCTAATAGGCAATCTGGAGCATCCGCCACATTTGTATTTGAACACGGTAAAGAAACCGCATTAAAAATATTTGTTTTAAATTAATATCGAGAGACCGATTAAAAGTGAATTTTGATATTGAATTTTGCATAATAGTGAATACTTATTTTCAGTTTCTATTTGTAACAGAATTTTATTCTGACTATAACACTGCATCTCATATTATTTTGGGAGCAAAATAAGTCCGCGGGGCGGAAATTTGAAAGAATATTAATTGCTCGCCGTAGTATGTATTTGAAATAATATAAAATACTTAATATTTTCAACATTGCGGTCTTTTAAATTTTTTTTTTTTAACTATTCACCGCGGTGGACTTTAAGTCACTGCTTTTCTTTTTCAGAAACAGTGTTAAAACAATCAGTAGACTATTGTAGTGCAGATATATTGCAATATATAAGTGATGTAAACCTTCGTGGTGAAATTTACTATAAAAATAATTGCAGTTAAAAATAATTTCTGATATCTCCCTAGACAACAGCTCGACGACTCTTTAAACAACATCAATTATTTTTATTTCGTACTAGCTGTACCCGGCATGCGTTGCAATGCCACTCAAAGAGAGAAAGGGGTCGTGAGAAGGGGCCGTAAATATAAGGTCCCAGTGTCGATCGGGGGTGGGACACTTAGGCCCTTGTGTCGCCATCCCCACCCAAGTGTGGTGGACCTGTCCCCCATAGGAGAGCGAATTTTTCTCTTTTTCCAATTGAATTAGGGGCCCCGAGAAGGGGCCCTAAATATAAGGTCCCGGTGTCGATCGGGGGTGAGACACTTAGGCCCTTGTGTCGCCATCCCCCCACCCAAGTGTGGTGTCCCTGCCCCCGTAGGAGAGTGAAGTTTTCCTTTTTGCAATTGACTTGGGGGGGGGGGGCGAGAAAGGGCCCTACATATAAGGTCCCGATGTCGATCGGGGGTGGGACACTTAGGCCCTTGTGTCGCATCCCCCCACCCAAATGTGGTGTCCCTGCCTCCCATAGGAAAGCGAATTTTTCTTTATTTGCAATTGACTTGGGGGGCCCGAGAAGGGGCCCTAAATATAAGGTCCCGGTGTCGGTCGGGGGTGGGAGACTTCAGCCTTTGTGTTGGCTTCCTCCCACCCAAGTGTGGTGTTCCTGCCCCCCCCCCCCATAGGAGAGCGAATGTTTCACTTTACACAATATTTGTGTAGTTCTTATTTTCACCACCAGGTGGATATTGGATTTTTCAGGGCTTTTACCCCTTTTCAACCCCTTTTGGGGGGTGGGTCCGGGTTCTAAGGTAGCCTATCTTTTGCGCAGGGTCGTAAAGAGTAATTCTGCAAATTTTGGTCCAGATAGGTCAAAGGGCCTAAGAGTGTATAAAGGACAGACAAAGAAAGAAAGAAAGATACATTCATTTTTATATATATAGATAAAAATAATTGCAACTAACACTAACGTCGGCAACACCCCAGACCACATCCTTTGGAGATCTGGCCCCCAGGTTGGGAACCTGGACGACAAAGCCCGTCCACTTAGGGCTGGACTGGTGGAGAGGTACATTGTCCACTAGGATATCCGACGATTGAACCAACCTATTTCCTCGGACCTAAATCCAATCGGAAATGACAGGGACGCTCTTGAAAGGCGAATCTGCAACACCAGCCATCTCCAAATTAACGCTAGGAATAATTGGTTATAATTTTTAAGTTAATTTAGAGTGAGTCATTTAGCTAAAGATCATAAGAAAGGAGATCTCTCCATGAGCTTCGCACAACATTAGTTCAGCAATGGGACTCACTGCCTCAATTATTGCTGGATATTCTGATTAGCAGCATGCCGGAACGTTGTGCTGAATGTGTTGCAGTGCAGGTGACCATAACAGCGTACTGAATAGTGTCTTCATCACCCGCAATCGCCGGGTTTGAGGCTAGAACAAAGTTGCACATTCACCCCAAGGACATCTTTTGGCGGTTTCTGTTTTTTTTTTCCCAGCAGCACTGCCACCTTTATCTTTTGTGTTTATTTTGTGTTAGTAGGACCTACTGTAAGTTTCTACCAAGTCTTGTGGCATTTGGATGCCTGGAAGAACCAAAGCTGCTAATTCATTAACTTTTCAGCATGAGTGGCTATGTATTTATATATATATATATATAAGTATTTATTATGTATATAATATGTTTAACATTTTAATTTTTATTATATATAATATATATAAATATTTTTTTCTACTTTTTTAGTTATTTATTTCTTATTTATAACATTTTTGTTTGTAATTGATTTTATTAAACCATTGTTTTATCTCTGATAATTTCTGCTTGGATGCTTCCATTTACGTTTGTACTAATTTGAGATTGGGAATACTTACTCACATCAGTGACCCTTTTTCCTTACAGTAGTCTCCAGTTAAAATTTGAATAGCAATTTTGAAGATGTTAGTTTTAAAATAAAATAGCCTTTAACGGAGTTACGATTTTGTAAATGAATCGTATTTCTTATGCTTACAACATGTCATATCGTCTACAAATTATGGAATTCATAACGGAATCGGTATTTCACGTATTTTCTACAGTTTTTGCACTGTATCTTTTTGATCCACTAAATTGAACAAATAAAAATTTTGGGCTAAAAATTAAAAAAAAAAAACAATCCGTGAGGTGTTACGTATTTGTGAAAACCTAAGATACTACATTATATTTCATAGAATGTGAAATCTAAAACCAAAAAGGAAATTTTTTAGAGACATTACTTACCTGCTATTACAGTACCGGCAAGCAAAATCTCTGTCTTCTTTACATTGTAAGATTACAACTCTGAATATAGCAAAGCCGGAAATTATAAAATCAATTTTTCTTTTAATGTAGTTAAAAAAAAACAAAAAAACTTGGAGAAACTTTAAAGAAATTTATGGTTTAAATTGTGAATAGTGAAAGCGGTTGAGATTACTAAATTAAAGGTTTAGAATTTTTTTTTTTGTATAAAATGATCACGTTTACATTTAATTAGTAAATGCTCAACATTCTTTCTATGTTCTTTTTTTGTTCTTTTTCCTTTATATTTTTAGGGTAATATCTGTAAACATAATTTGGTCAAGGATATCACTGACTGTATCAGTCATATCACCTTTGCATCCTTAGTATAATTATTTTTTTTTGTTTGGCTGATAACATCCAAATCATGAACTTTTATTTCTCGCTTCATGGAGCCTTAATGAAAATCTGTTTACATCTTTCATCATTTTACATTTGTCGTCACAATGGAACTGGTCGAATCGAATCGAGTTATGGTCCTGAGATTGTGGAAATAATTGAGAGCTTATGTAGGATGAAATCTAAATTAAAAGAGAGAATTAACGTAATTGTTAATTTGAAGGAGTTTTCATTGTGGAGATTAAATTATCGATAAATGACTTCACCTCATTAAAATTTATTAATGAGCACAAACGACATTAAAAAAGCAAGTTTAACATTTATGTAAAGTTAAAACTGGAAGTTTCAATGGTTTCAAATTAATCAAAGTGAAAACTATAAAAACTAAACTAAAAATAAGTGAGATTATAGCTACTTACACTATATAAGCTGGAGAGAAAAATAGATTTGGTTTAAATTTTGGATTTTATTTCCTCAACGACTTTTTTATGCGCAGTGGTAACATGGTTAAGTCATATTACCATGGAGTTACCAAGACAACTGAGGTTAATTTTTAAATTTAAATATTTTTGTAAGCATTTAAACATTTATAAGATCAATCACAAATTTAATGACCGAATACATTCAAAAATTCATTATACCCAATCTCATTATACCCAATCAGAAATTTATTTAAATATATAGATATACAGGGTGTCTATATATTTATTTAAGTAATTAAAGTTCACCTATTCCTTACACTCTACAGCAAAAACTATTTATTTAAATAGCACCAAATTTGCTGTACGTCGAACTGCAAATGGAAGGACATTCATTGAAAAAAACAAAGTGACAAGATGTATCGTAAACTTGGGTTGCAGGAAAAAGGAAAAAAAAAAGTTTTTGTTTTTTGTTTTGGGGAGAAGTTGAAGTCGTAAAAGTGATTTAAAAATATAAATTTCTTTTCGATTCAATTAAGTAAATTAAGTTTTCTCTATTTTTTGTTTTGATACCTGGCTGATGAGAACAAAGCTCTACTTGGGAAGCTCGTTATTTGGAAGCCGGCATAAGATTTCAGAGGAAAATTCTTATAATGCCTAAAGAGTCGAACTGTATTTTCACTGGAACATTTTGGACATAAGATTCATTCGACGATAGCTTCGCCATCTGGCAAAATTCTATCCTTAAGGCTTAGAAGACATCTTGGTCTAGCCATGTAACCAGATGTATGAAATCTTATCGGATAGGTTAAGAGCTACGCTATCATTTAATCGTCGGCAATATCAAGGATCAAGCTTTTGTTTTCAAGACCAGAAGACTTTAAGTTATGTTGGTTTTAATTTTGTGTTTGAGTATTGTAGCTGAGATTTTACGTGTGTAAAATTGATATTCTATTACGAAGATTAAGGCCAACACGCAAATGAAAGAGTTTTAAAAGGTTAACTACTACATTTAGCAGAATAAATTACGTTTCGGCTGGGCTCATTGGTAAATGGCTGGTTGAGCCCAGCCGAAACGTAATTATTCTTTTAAATATGTTAAGTTAATCTTTTAAAACTTTTTAATTTGCCTGTTGGCCTTAATCTTTTTTAATTGAGTATTTTAGGCTAAATTAATTTATTATCGCGAATAAGCTTACTTTTGCAAATAGATTATAATTTATCTAAAATGACTTTAGCTTCGATATTCCATATATCCTAAATTCTGCTTAATGTTTAATGGTAAAATTGTTATTTAAATATAAAATTAGAAAATTTAAGGAAGCCATTATTTTTTATTTTGTAATTACTCTGCTTTTACTGAATTACACAAAAAATATTAATATGTAATGTGTGAAATGGAATTAGAATTTTAGCTTCTGTGATTAAGGAATTTTGATTTTATTTAATTGAATTTCTGTTCGTTATGTCTCATTAACTAGATTCATCACTTGTTTTAAATTTGTAATTAAAGTTCATATTTTACCTTTTTATAATTTCGCATTCCATTGTAATGTTGGTACATTGCAGTTATCAGCGTTTGGAAAGGCGGAGAATACAATGGCTGCAGGTCATCTCTCACCGAAACTCCGTAAAAAAAACTTCATTTTTTTCGCAAGCGCTTCCCACGCAACTACAGCTTGAATTTTAGAATCAAATCAAAGTTGCCTGGATTCTGGTCTGGCGAATAAGGAGGCTGTTCCAAGACTTCCCACCCTCATGGACGTAAACAAAGCCTGTGAAGGAGCTGCTGTGTGACATGTGGCGTTATTGTGAAGAATGATGACTTAGGACAGCAGTTCACAAATGCTGGCAAAGCACGGTGGACAATCTTGGAGATTACTTCGCGGGGTATGCGATTCCTGTGTTTCTTTTACTTCCTTGGCGACACTGCATTGCCTGATTAAACGATTTTCCACTTGCTTCCATAACGTTCCTTTAATGACCAGACCACATTAGTGGTGTTATTCAGAAGCACGTTCACCAAGTTTTCTAATGTGTATTCTGGAACTGCAGAATGTGCCGATAAAAAATAATTGCTATGACTTTCAAATAATGGCCTACATGTATATAAGGGCGAGTCAAATGAAAATGAGCCGGTTCCTTTAGAATGATTTTGTCCGTTGACTTGTCAACCCATGTGAATGACGCAATATTCCTTACGTTTCCGCTATGTATTACGGCAATGTATAGCGGATCCTGCGTTACTGAGTGTTAACCAAAGGTTTGTATCACAATGGATAATCCCAAATCTACAGCGTGGTGCAGTTAGATTTCTTACAGCTGAAGGTGTTTCAGAGCACGACATGTCTGCAGTATACGGTGAGCAGTGTATTTCATCGGTCATTGTGAAACGATAGAGCAAACGTTTCCAAGAAGGACGTGTCAGCTGCAGAGATGACCAGAGACCTCGACAAAGCCATCGTGCCGTAATATCACACCATTGCACAAGTTGATGCATTGATCCAAGATGATCGACGCTGCAGTATTGACTTCAAAAGTGAAAATTAGTCAAGGCTTGATACACACCTATTATTCACCAACATCTGAACAATCGACTGCTCTGAGAAGAAAATGTCCGGGAAACTCATTGATTCAATGGTTAGTAGGGTGAACAAATAATTAAATTGAATGGAGTTCACATAAAATATAAAATAAATAAATAACTGTTCATATTAGGCATATTAACTAATTTTTCTGTTTGTCCCAATTAATTTGCACAATACTGTATATATAAATATACACCAAAGTATCCGGACACCCTTCCAGCGAAGTGGATTGGGCAGTCAGGAGGTTAGATGCGTCATTGGACGCTATAAAAGCATTGGCGGGGGCTTGGGCAGTCCTAATTCTGCGTTCCGATAAAATGAGTAAGTCAAGCGAGCTCAGTGACTTCGAACGTGGCGTGATAATCGGAGGCCATCGTTGTAAGAAATCGGTTCGTGAAAGTGCGGCCGCTCATAAACTGAACATCTCCGCCGTCAATGCGAAGCGTCGGTTACAGTGGTTCAGAGCTCACCGCCATTTGACTGTGGAGGAGTGGAAAAACATTGTGTGGAGTGATGAATCTCGCTTCACGATCTGGCAGTCCGATGGACGAATGTGGGTTTGTAGATGCCCGGCGAACGCTTCTTATCCGACTGCATTGTGCCAATTTAAGATCGGTGGCGGCAGCATAATGGTGTAGGTGGTTCGGCCTGGGTTCCTTAGTTCCTGTGACGAGCAACATGAACTCTGCAATGTATCGGGCCATTCTGGACAACGCTGCCTTCCCAACTCTGAAGCAACATTTTGGGGAAGGCCCGTTTCTCTTCCAGTAGCATAACTGTCCCCTACACACATGAAGCTTGTGCGGCCGTATTCCAAAACATGACTGCCCGTCTCAGAGCCCCGATCTCAACCCCATTGAACATCTGTGGGTCGAAATAAAACGCAGATTACGTGCCCACCCACACCTCCCATCTTCCGTTGCCAGACTCACTTCAAGGCCGCCTGGAATTCAGTTCTTGCGACCACCTATCAAAACCTGGTAAAAAGCCTTCCCACACGTGTAGATGCTGTCATCAATGCAAAAGGGGAGACCAACATTATATTAATACGTGCCTCAATAGCCTCCGCTTCTGAATACTTTTGGTTATATAGTATATATACTCATGTTTGTGAAAATTGCAACACCATGAAGGAACCATGAGAATGGAAAGAAATATCTATTTGAAGAATTAAATAATTATTTAAACTTCGAACAATAGTTATTTGTGACGTAACACCCTGTATAATTTAGCTTCAGTAGCAAATAATAATTTCATTTTAACTTTCATTGTTTGTATTTAAGAATATTATTATGTGAAATTGGTCAGGTACTTGTGTTTTTGACGAAATTTTTTTGAATATATTTTTTTTTATAAATGAACACTTTCTCCCAGAAAATCAGTAATAAAATGAATAATGTCTTTCATTTGAACTTGTTTCAGAATGGAATAATTCAAAAACATACTTCCACAGAATATACAATAGTACAGCATTACTTGAAATGTTTTGGAAGCTTTGCTACCAAACCCAGCTGTGGGATTGGCAACCATCTTGAAATATCCATTTCTGACAAACTTCCCACGGTAGGATTTTGTCGGATTTTGATTATCATAAACAGACATAGTTCCCCTTTTAAACTTGCAAGAATTACATCTGTTGCAATTTGTTCAAGGTTAGGCCTATTTTCCAATATTTGAAACTTTTGTGTGTGCTCTTCATGTCTTTAAAAAAAAAAAAAAAATTAGGCATATTTTTTTCAGTATTTTTAGTAGACTATTAGCATTCTGGTAATTTAAAAAAAATAGTAGCATTAATGTAAGATGTTAATTTACATGAATAATGATTCAATTATATTGACTTATTAATTACTTATACATAGGCTAATTAATTTTTCTTATAACTTTTAGACTTCTGAAAGAGCCTTATATCCCCGGTTTGTCTTTCTGTGGACAAGTATCCCACAATGCAACGCACAACAATCACATCAATTTCGCCTTTTGCATTCGCAACAATCACATCTGGGTCATTCCATGTGAAATCAACCAAAAAAATAATGATTTTGGACCTTGACCCCTCAGAAATTGATGATTTTTTGCACACTCATAATATCTATAGAGAGTATAAAAAATGCAAATTTTCAGATTTTTTTGGGCTAATAGTTTTTGAGTTATTGAATTTCAAAAACTAAAAATTGCTTGATTTTGGCCGTGTTTTGAAATTTTCAAAACACTGTAACTCAAGAACAGTTTAACCTACAGAGCTGAAATTGGTGTCATTTTGTTCAGTTTTTAATGAGCTTTAATTTGATATGCAAGAAAAGTATCTTTATGTCAAATTAAAATTTTTAAAATTTACAAAAACTGGTTTTTAAAAAATCTCAAAAACACCCCTTTTGATTTTTTTTAAAAATATATATGTTATTTACATTGTTAATACCTATTTTCGTGCCTAATTTCATAATGGGACAGACAGGGGATCATATGGAAATAAAATTTGAAGTGTCATAGTCCATGAAAAAAATGAGAATGCAACTAGCAACCAGAGTTTTAAGTTCTTATGGTTCGTTGCGTGACGAACTTTAAATCGAATGAAGTTGATGAAAGACAATCATTCTGAGTATATCTACAGTTTGTGTGTGATTAGTAAACCTACATGGTTTCATCTGTATATCTATACTGTATTATTGTACATACATACATACAATAGTGAGCCTGCCGGTAACCCCGCCCATTTTCTCTGTTTATCGTTCGTTGCGTGTCGAACTTCAAATCAAATATAGTTGTGAAAGATAATCGTTCTGAGTATATCTATAGTTTGTGTATGATCAGTAAACCTACATGGTTTCATCTATGTAATATAATTAAATAAATCAAAATATAATTTACAATTATATTAACAAATTATAAAAATAAATTTCAAATTAATAATAATAGTAATAACAACAACAGCATGAATTTAGAGGAATATTCTCATCAATCACATCAGCGGTTAATAAAGTTCTATCATTTTTTAATACTTTTTACTGTTTCAGAATTATATTTTTCCAAATTACTTTGACTGAATAATTTATATTTTATATAGTTTTCCAATCTTAGACCAAAAGTATTCTTCAATTTATTGATTTGAAAGATTTTTAGCCAATTGTATCGAGTTATTTTTTCATTATTTTGATTTTTTTTTCCTATTAACATTCTAAATGTTAACATATTAAAATTTGAGACCAATGTTCATCTGATATCTCAAGACAAGCCTGTTTCACGCTTATTAGGCGATCATCCGTTGAGAGTAGTCAGAATGAACATCGCAGGTCTCATAATTGAGGTGACTTGGAAGTTGTATAAGAAGAGCAGTGGCTATAAACTCCATGGCTATAAACTAAATATATGCTGTCATTATTATTATTATTATTATTATGAATTTCTTTTGTTTCAATTTTTTTCTTTGTAATTGTAAATCCTGTTTGTAATATCTCATTTAAGTATTTTGTTCAATTTACTTCCAATGTCCTTAATATTTATTGTTACTTGTTCTTACTGTACTCTACAAAAGTAAGCTAAACATTGGCAACTTTAATATACATATGTAATAATTATATATAGAGTTAAATCAGAAAATTATTTTAACTTTTAAATTATGTTATTGCCTAATTTAAAATTTTAGAAAATTATCACCTAGCGGTCTACTGGATAAAAATCACTTGGAAAAAACAATAATATGTTAGTCATTTGATATTTTTTTAACAATGTATTCAAAATTAATTAAACATTTCTAGTATACCTATATTCAGAACCTGTTGATAGGAATTTGTTATTCGTAACGGGACTGTAACTTTTGTATTTAGAATCATAATAAAAAAAAAATATTATTATTATTAATTTAAAATTTATTGATATAATTTGTTTGATGTATTTAATTAAATTATATTACATAGATGAAACCATGTAGGTTTACTGATCATACACAAACTATAGATATACTCAGAACGATAATCTTTCATCAACTATATTTGAATTAAAGTTCGTCACGCAACGAACGATAAGAATTTACTATGGTTGCTAGTCGCATTCTCATTTTTTTCATGGACTATGACACTTCAAATTTTATTTCCATATGATCCCCTGTCTGTCCCATTATGAAATTTGGCACAAAAATAGGTATTAACAATATAAATAAAATATATATTTTTTAAAAAAATCAAAAGGGGTGTTTTTGAGATTTTTTAAAAACCAGTTTTTGTAAATTTTTAAAAATTTTAATTTGAAATTAGGATTCTTTTGTTGTATATCAAATTAAAGTTCATTAAAAACTGAACAAAATGACACCAATTTCAGCTCTGTAGGTTGAACGGTTCTTGAGTTACAGTGTTTTGAAAATTTCAAAACACGGCCAAAATCAAGGAATTTTTAGTTTTTGAAATTCAATAACTCAAAAACTATTAGCCCAAAAAATCTGAAAATTTGCATTTTTTATACTCTCTATAGATATTATCAGTGTGCAAAAAATCATCAATTTCTGAGGGGTCAAGGTTCAAACCATTGATTGATTTGATATGGAATGACCCATCTACAATACAGCTCGGCAACCGTCACAACAATCATAATAATTGCCACATTTGCGCCTTTGGCATTCGCAGCATTTACATTTATAATAATAAGGAAATTAAAGGAATAATGTAACATAAATGACGAATCAGAAGCCGTTGCGAAGCACTGTGATTGGTTTACTAATTGCTATCCCTACCTTGTTTAGTTGTAAAACAATTTTGATGCTTCGTCTTTACAACTATTTTGAGAATTTTATATAATTTCTGGTATTCCATTGAAACTGATATTCAATGAAATACTGAATTAATACAATGAATTATTACTAAAAATAAAAGGAAACCAAAGAGCTATCAAATAAGAAATACATATTATTAGAATCCACGCAATCCCTCATAATTTTATGTTGAACTACAAAAAGAACTTGGCTAACATCGGTTATCTATTTAAGAAGACAAAAGATAATATAGTTAAACAATGAATTACTATCATTTCGAGCCTCTGTTAGTGATAATTTTTGTACTCTTTAACTTCTTACAGAACATGCTAGTCTTTCAAATGATCAGAGTTAAAAAAAATAAAAATAAACATAAATAGAAAGTAAGTTTATTGCTTTTAAAATTCACGTAAACTTTACGCTACTTAAAGATAACTTCACAGATTTCCTTTTTTTCTTCCCAATTCAGTTCTTAAGTTCTAAAGTAGCCTCCTAGAAGCAGATTGCGCTTTTTTCCGGCTCGTTTTCTCTTGGCTGTTTGCCATCAGTTTTCTTTGCAGCAATACTTTTAAGTACAATCATCCTTAAATGAAGTCGATCGGTTGGTTGGATGTCAAACCCACTATTTCGCCGCACAAAATGAAATTTGCCCAATCTTATCGAAGCCTTACAGTTATCTGGAATTAGTTGGGCTATTGTAGATCTCCTTCCCTTTTGCTTTTCTTTACGACGGCGTTTAAATTTCTTTAGACAATTTGTTTTGAGGGTGAGGGGAAAGGAAAAAAAATCCTTAAATTGTTAAATATAAATCTCCTATTATTTCTAAGAAAAATTTATATTTAACTTCCTGAGGTTGAGTAGTTATAATTTTATTTATCTTTTTATTTTCAGAACCAACAATTACATTTCACGTTCCCTTATTGTTGCTCATCTATGTTGTTATAAAAATAAATAAAGTTTAATGTAGATGAGCAACAATAATGCAACGTGAAAAGAAAACAAGAATAGCTCATGTGTAATTGTTGTTAGTTTACAGTTGTTAAATAAACAAATTGTGTTGCAGTGTATGAAATAGATTGGGAAAATGGATGGCAGAGCTGTGTCTAAGGATAATAAATTTCGGTTAAAGAGAACAGGGACTGCTGTTAAAGTCGACATGAACTGTATTAAGAAGATGTTTAAAGGTAAAGACACTTTGTGAATGTATATGAACTGAAGTTTATTGAACCAACATGTGAGAATCGGTTACTAAGCAACGGGATATCAAAATATGAATTTCGAAAAGCAGACTTTGTAAATTAACGAAATCAGTAGAATAGAAGAAAACATTAAATATTTAATGTAGATTTGTTTAATATATTTAAATAAACTATACAATAAGTTTTAGAAGGCTTTCTATGAACTGTAATCTATATGAGGATCAGCTTAAAGGATCTAGATTCAAATTTACTTACTTTCACTTTCCAAAATTGGATAATCTAATTGAATTATCCAATAGTAGTGATGGGAGTCACTGTGGCCCCTGGTTTGGAAGTCACTTGAGACCACTTTTTTGTTTTTGGTTGGAAGGAAAGGGTTTTTTGTGTTTTTTGTGGAGGGGATGGTTGGACTTGATGGTTTTTGGAGTGTTTTTTGCTTTTGGACGGGTAATGATTGTTTTGAAGTGGTTTTAGGAGGGTTTTTTGATTGTTTTTTGAGTAAGGATAGGGTTAAGATGGAGAAAGCTGATTGGTTTGGATTAGTATGGCTCTTTATTGTTATTTTCGTTGGTAATTTTGTTTGTTATGTGCTGTTGTGTTTTTCATATGTCTGTTGGTCTTTTTTTGTAAAAGTGCTGCATTATTATGTTTTATTTTGAATATTTTTTTTGCTCTTACTTCATCTAGTAGAAAAGAAGATGGAGGGGTAGGGAGGGTGTTAATATGGAGAGAGAAGAAGGAGAGAGCCGCTCCTTAGCGCTTTTCCCCCCGGGGCAACTTTCGCTGCTGAGCTCGGGAGAGACAGAAGGGAGTGTATTGCTGGGAAGTTTTCTGTTTTGAAAGTTAGCTCATTATTATTCGAAAAGTGAAAACTGGTGGTTTTCTCGCCGGGGAAGTACTCTGTTTTTGAAGGTCGACTCATTAGTATTCGAAAAAGTGAAAACGTTCTGTTGGTTATGGTCGGAAAAATGATATGAAGAATACAATTGGTGAAAAAGGTTTTTTTGTGTGGCAAAAAGAGAGAGATTTTGTTTTTAAATTTTATTTTTTGTTTAAGGAAAAGATTAAGTACGGAATACAAATTAAGGTACAATATTTATTAAATTAAGAGAAATGAAAAAAATCACAAATCATTGCATTCATTTTCTTTTTATCTTTTTCACCTTTTGAAATGTTTCATATGAAAAAAAAAAGCATTTTACGGATTTGAAAAAAGAAAATGAAAATTAGAATGTAAAAGAGTGATTATATTTTTATAATACATATTACATTACTGTGATGTAGTAAAAGAAACGTGCACATGTGTTATGCAGACCATAGTCCAGTTCAGCTTGAAAATGAGGTAAGAAAAAATGAAACAAATTAATTGCTGGAAAGAATAAGAAGAAAAAAAGTAAATTATTATTTTTATAAAGTTATTTATATATTATTTTTGGAAAGGAAAAAAATGAAAGGGTCTTTATGTTATTTTTAAAAAAATGAAAAAAATCATAATAGTAAAGTAAAAAAAAGAATATTTATATATTCTGTTGTGATTATAGAGGTCTGTGCGAATTTTCGGTGTTGTCTTTCAATGACATGAAAATCTGTTATAACGATATCTAACAACATTCAAGTCCGGTTTTTTTGTGTTTAAACACCTACAAATACAGATACCAAAAATAAAAAGAAGAAGGAAAGAAGAAAGCGAGTTATTAAAAAGAAAAAAGATAAAATTTTATATTTTACTGCTAAAACAAAACATATTAAGTAGTTACCTTCTCACAACCTATGTGTGTGTGTGTGGCTTGAATATTCGATGGTTCTTAAAAAACGGACATGATTGTAGCTTTCAAAAGGTGTTGTCCGTCACTAACTCTGAAAAACATTGGGTAAAGTTTTTGGAACGAGCTGTATTTATATACAGCTGTATCGACCTTCCATTCCTTTGAAAAGTAGGTCATGCTTTTTTTTTTTTTTTTTTTTTTTTAAAAAA
>JAFIDM010000001.1:133804235-133850516 GCA_023159025.1 Thereuonema tuberculata
AAATTAATTTTTGACAAAATGAAAAAGTAAACCACATGTTTTAGTGATACATCCCTAATGTATTGATTTCCGTATCACTAAAATATGTGGTAAAACATTAAAAAAAAAGGTTTAGTAACTTATCCCCAATAAGTTACTAAACCTCTTTTTTTAAAATGAATATATTTGCTAACAAAAATGAAAGAAATGGCTAAACACAAAAAAAATTTATTTGTGGTATTTATTTGGTTTTTGGATGGAAAAAATGATAAATACTAAGATTTAAAATAATGGTGAAAATGTAAAATTACTGGATTTTTTTTTTTTTTTTGGTAATATCTGCTACAGTGGATGGTGATATTGGATGGGAGATAAGACTGATTGAAAATTAAGTAGCAGAATATAATCAAAAGAGTTAATCATATTGTAATGGTGCTTGTGGGAGAGTCGTTGAGATGAAAAACATAGAGTCAAGTTCTGGAACTGAACTAAATATATGGGTTTTTGTAGATTTACATTAAAGAATTTGATTGGAAGATTAATTAAAACTGCAGAGAAAGATTGGATAAAAACCATAATGAATTTAAATTAAGTGATTCCACGGCTGCATCGGAAAGGAATTTAAAAAATAAACAGAACATTAGTAATCAGTATCACGAAATCGAAAACGAATGTTTTAAAATAAATAACGATTAAGATTAAAATACAGATAAATAATTTCTACAAAAATATCAATAAATGATTTCTAAAAATATTTACATGTAAACAGTTACAATATCATGAATTACTTCGATATTGTTTATAAATGAGATGGCTTCATTACAATTGGGATTATAACAAATTAGTATTTTTATTATAAATCATGATATTGATATAGTGAGATGAATTTTTAAATTCAAAAGAAATTCATAGAACGATGGGTTAAAAAAAAGTAATCTTAGGATTAAGCAATTTATTTGTGGATAATGTTCTAATCTAGGAAAGTGAAGCTCATGAAATTATTTAGAATGAATGTATATAGCCTATGTAGTGTCTGTCTCTGTGTGGCTGATGCCATTTGAACCTTCGGATGCAGATTTAATGACAAGAGAAGATCGAATTTTTATATTTGAAGTGAAAAATTCCAATAAACTTATTTGCAGTCTCGAGAAACAGCGCGTGAAGGTTTCAAAAACTCCTATAGAAAAAAAACCACCTAAAACAATAAAAAAAACGAATAAAAAAAATTTTCTCTAGGTCGGATTATATTGTGGTAATTGTGACTGGCATGGAAGCAAGCACCGCGAACTTAGGTCGATTGCACTATACCCTTACAACGAACAGCAGGCGAAGAAAGAATGGTGGAGAGGGAAATGGGGTAACCCCAAGAAACGTGCTAAGCTCGAATCGTCTATCACTACGATACCCACACTATAATCCCGGTATTAAGAAGCCAATCGCGGAGCTCGAATTGTTATTGTTATATCTAACAATAGATTTTAATCATTTTAGTGATTATTTTATATGAATGAAATTAATCGGATTTAGTAACTCAACTTCATAATGAAATTGAATTCGTTTTTTTTTTTTCAGCTTATAGTGTAATTTAATAGTAAAATATACTACTGCCCGTCGCTTCGCTCCGGATGTGTAACATGTGTTACAGAAAAATCAATATATTTTATTTATTCAAAAAAAAAATAAATAAACGAATTATATCAAGTAAATTAAACTAAAAATAAAAATAGATGAAAGTTTAAATTCTAAAAAATACATGCTGTACAATATTGGAATCTATTTGTAATAGTCGTAAATTTGAGCAGTTGAGTTGACAATAATATTCCTGTTGCCTGGCAAGGCGCGTGCGAATTGCTGTGAAATTCCATTGCTGTGACGTACAAACACACACATACACACAGTGTATTAAATAGCACAGATTTAGAATTTTCTTTGTTATGGGTTTTTAAGATAATCAAAAAAATTGTTGTCTTAACAACATTTTAAGAAAAATAGGCTGTTAGTTCTTTAAAGACGTTCTTAATTTTTCAAGGAATTTAACTGTAAACAGTTGAGAAGCTTGTTGCTATGTTTTTTTGGTCTCTTTTGCTTTAAGAACAAAATATGTTTTTATATAATTAGTTAATTTTTCATTTTTTTTTGCCATTAAAAGCCAAAAAAAAAATTTAAAAATATGAAGGTTCCTGCATTTTTTTTCATCTCGTAGTAAAACATGTAGTTACTTATTGCATTTGCTTGACATTAAGACACATTAAATTACATTCTGAATTACAAAATATTACTTTTTCAATCGAAATCAATCATTCTATTATTACATCATCAATAGCACAGTAGGGAATAACAGCGGATTGTGTTTAATTCGATCAATTCCTTTTTGGAATGAAAACCAAAGTGGAAATAATTAACTTTACTGGATGAATGTATCTTTAACAGTTTGAATCGATACGTTATTACATTGCAAAGCTATTCTGAATAAATCATAGCTGCAGTTTACCACTCAAGTTACTAGATTTAGACCTGGCTATATTACTCGAAATATCACGGTGAGATCCAACTGTATTCTTTCAAGACGTTCTTCATTTTATAAGCAAATAAGTCAAATTTTCTTTTTCTGTAAACTGCATGAGAAGCTTTTACTACCTTTTCTTTTAATCTTTTTCGCTCTAAGAACAAAACATCTTTTCACACAAAAGCTTAACTTTTAATTACTTCTTACTACATCAAAACACTATATTTAAAAGCCTAAAAAAAAAAAAGTTAGCAACAAACAGCTTTAATCCCTTCTACCTGTCAGTTTACCGTAATTATATCAATAAATACAATAATTCGTCATCATATCGCTTTGTTTCAGATACTACTTATGAAGCTATTGAAGACAACTGTTTGTGACAAAATGCACTTTGTGACAAAATGATCTTGAGCAGTCGTATTTTTTTTTTTATAAATAACTAATAAATCGTATTTTTTTTTTCATTTGAATAGCTATAGTTTAAAATTTGTTAATAAATATAAAGAAGTGTAAAAGGAAAACTAGCTAATCCGAGATATTTACTTTACTACCAACAACTTCGAATAAGAAATTTCTAATGAAAAAAAAAAAGGCATTCACAAGCAATTCCCGTCTTACGAAAATTCCCGAATTGCGAAGAAAAATTCGAGATCGTCCAGGTTTCCTTTTGAAAATATCAACTCTTCAGAGTGAAGTTTCACGCAAGAAATCGGAATATTCTGTTCACCAAGAAAATTGTGAAAATGCCATTCCCAAAAGCTTTGAAAAGTCAGTCTGACAGAACATTACATTTTTATAAGTTCTGTTAGAAAATCGATTCATGATCGATTCAAGATCGATTCAGTGTCTGCATGCCCGGTAGCTCCCTATGAACTGGTGGTGAATATAACTTCTAGTATCAATTATCGGCCATTGTAGCAACAAGATCATAAAAATAAGATCATTCAGTTTTGGTAAATGTTGTAAATTATTTTACTTAATAGTGATCGACTGATTAAATTGTTGACTATTTGTTCTTATTAAAGGATAATCTATAGTACTAAAATCTTTTATTTCTCTGTCCGGCGCAATTTCGTGTGAGAATGGAAAATATACGTAGTTTTTACAATGAAACGACGGGAATCGAACCTGCAACCTTCTGATCCGAAGTCAGACGTCTTATATATTAGGCCACCGGGACTACAACTCACTTTATTTTGTTTTTTTGACTTACGTGTCCTTCCCATTCGCCCATTAAATAATGAATGTATTCAACCTGTTTTTTGAATCTCAAGATTGTTTATTTATTTCCGATCCGAGTATTTATTTGTAATTCGAAAATGACAATGAAAACTATAATTGCCGAAACGTTGCAATATTTTAAATATAATATTCTTACTTAACCAAATCTATGTGATATAGAAAAACAAGCGCGTGTACACAGGAGATGGCCTAGTTCTTGTAAATTTTACCACGTAGTTGTTGTCAGAGCTCCCATGATTTTTTTAATAAGAGGTTGAAGTAATTTTACTATATTACAGTATTTATTTTCTTGTTCATTATTTCTGGAAAATTATTAGAAACTTAAACATTTTTTCTATTGAGATCATAATTTTCTTTTCTCTTATATGTTTCGAATATGATAAATATCCATGCTCAGAGAGTTCACTTAATTTATAAAATGGAATTAATATATCTGAAGGATATTTTTTAAATATGAAACTACATGATAGTACATGTTGCGTGCCATTAACATATCAAGATTCTTATAAACAATTGTTTTCAATTATTGTAAATAATCAATTTGAAACAAATCACTAATACCCGGAATTTCATGTTTTGCATTAAGAAGATATTTCTGAATTTCTTGCTAATTTTGCTTTTTTAATTTTTAATCGACATTTGTTGTATTTTTGAGAATTTTAATTTCTGTAATTTCAAACATGATCTTTATTTAGTAAGTGATCTTTCGTGGCCGTTGTGTTCAATTTATGTTGTTTTACACCCTTAAAAAGTAATTGTTGGGGGCTTGCCAATATACAGAGTGTGTCAGTTGGACCCGGTCAATTTTGCATTCAGTAGCAACAATATAATGACCTAATCAATGCACCCTCTAATCACGAAGATGCTCAAACTGAAGATCTTCAGCATTTATGCCGTCTGCCAATCCAGCCTCCGGGAAACGTCCGACGTGAGGAATTCACGAACATCATTGTGATAATGAGGCGGTGCTCCATCCTGTTTCCAGAGCGGTTTGTCCATGTCTGGCGTAGTTACCCTGGGTGGTGCGGTAATTCAGTCCTCAGTAACTCCAGTAGCGTTCACCATTCACTGTTTCATCGAAGAAGAAAAGTCCCACGATGCCACTAGAAGAAATCCCAGTCCATGCTGAAATTCCTGGCGAACTAATCTGTTGGCTTCCGATCGCTTGGGGATTGTAATCCGATTAGTAATAGGTATTATGTTGATTTACTGATCAATCAAGATGGAATTTCTCTTATCTGTCCTCACAATTTGATCAATGTCTGGTCCTGTTCCGATTTGTCTACAGGATGGTGCCGAACTCAATTCTTCGGTCAGGATTATTCTTAGACAGTGCGTGAACTCTTCGTGGACGATATGTAGAATATAAGAAGTTACGAGGTTGCCCGGGTCCCACTGATGCACCTTGTATATACATTTTACTTATTTATCATTCTAACTGATAAATACAGCTACATTGTGTAACCTAGTAATCTCATCTTTTGTATGAGATGACATATTTAAAAATTGGGGAAGAATTTGAAAGCATTACAAAAATGCTTTTATAATTAAATTCCTTCACTTCTTTAATAGTAAAGTTCTTTACTAGTTTTGTAGTGATTTCAAGTTCTTTCCAGATTTCCAAAAAATTTAACCAATATTTAGGAAGTATAACCTTCGATTAATTGGTAAGGAAAAGTTTCGTTTAGGTCATCGCTTCCATAATTACACATTATCAAAACTGTGGGATTATATATAAGCTATGATATTCATTTTTCGATTTGTCTTACGTAGCTGACCCAGCTAAATCAATTAAGACTCACATTGGAGGAACATAGGTAGTTTTGAAAAAAATGCAATACTGAAAAAGCGAAAATAACAGAGCACTATCTATGCATACATTTCTAAGAATAATGTAAAATTATTGGAATTTGAAAATGATGTTAAAAAAAGGAAAGAAACTTTGTTTATAAACAACAAGAAACATTAAACAGGAATTGAGATAAAAATGGTTCTTTGCTATCTATGAGGTTATCTGCTGAAGAAATCGGTGAACTTACTGCTAAAGTAACAATATCAATTTATTGTTTGGCTTTAATGTATTGCTATTTTCTTGTAAAATGTGTCAAATCATTATTAGACCAATATCTCTGTTACGTTTTCTTGTGCGGTGAGCTTGATAAAGATATACAACTTGTAGCTGCTGAAAATTCGCTTCTAGAATGATTTGTTTGTGGTTTTCTATGCTTTAGCAATTTCATTTTTCATTATACAAAACGGTGAACCAATTATATTGAGATAGATAGAAAAAGAAACCTGTTGTTCATGATTACTATATTATGAGAATTCTTTCATATCTCAATTGCACTCAGGGACCCCAGTTCATGCTATTATAAATTATTATTATAATTGTTATTATAAACAAGTAATATTGAGGAAGATACACTTTTTATAAAGTACTAATTGATCAATGAAGATTTTTTTTTTTTTTTTTTTTTTTTACGGGGAATTAGAATCTTTTGAAGATTATCTTTCCAACATTAAGAACTTAGCTGTGAAAAAAATCGAATTTATTTCATTTCATTCATTACCGCTCCATTTGAGGATTATCTTAGTTCCATTTATCAATGTCCAAAAAAATACAATCAATAACTCTTATTAGATACAGTTATAATTCCCGTAAGAGAAATAGTTTATATAATGATAATAAACTAGCAATTCAGTATACGTAGTGATAGTAAAAATTAAACAAACAAATAATTAATAAGAAGCAATTTTGTATGTAAGGTTAAATAAGAAATGAATGAGACGAATTTTCTATAAAACAAATTTATAAAATTCATCATCTAGCAAATTTGCAAGTTGTTTGGGATATATGTGTACTTTTTAAAGCTCACTTCTCAGTGCTTTCCTTTAATTTCTGTAATGTCTTGCAGATTAATTATCGGTTATACATTGACAATTACAATGGAAGAGTTCAGGATGATGATAACAGCTTCAGTGTTTAATAATGATCAGATCTTCTTATAACAAGAGTTATTTTTATACCTTTTTTCCCAGAAATTATCCTATTAATAGGCAAAAGTTGTATGATCTTTGTAAATTTGTAGATTTGTAAATTTGTAGTTTTGTAAATTTGTAATTTGAAATAACCAATCACAGTGCAGCGTTGGAACACGTCAGGCATGACGTCACGCCCATGTTTAAAGATGGCGTCTCTACTTTTTCTCCACTTCACCACGACGAATCACGATTACATAATTACTATCAGCGTATTTTCTTCCCACATAAATGAATTTTACACTGAAATGCATGAAGTTCATGCATCAAAATTTATCAGAGAGTTTGGAAAATCTCGGTGTTTACATAATTTCGGCTGTGTCGCCGCTGTCTCAATACTCATGACAATTGGGACAATGACCATGCATGTGCCCTCATTGTTGTCCAGACAGGATTATTGGTATTGGCTGTTGGACATTCGTTATTGTTATTGTTGAAACTGGTAAATCAATTTTTATTTTCTTTTATTTTAACAAAATTTGGCTTAGTCATTCAAATTATATGTGGACTGTTGCGGAAGTCATGGCTTTTAAAAAAAATGAGCTTAGAACATCTTTTTCAATCTTGTGTTTTTCAAAAATGTGGAATTTGTTTTACTTCCGTGAATATTTCACGGGTCGCAACTAGTAAACGGTAACCTTTGATGTAACAGTATATAATTAAACAGTAAGAAGAATACAACAAATAAATTACCTGTTTTTATAATCTGTTGACTTGTTTCTTTAAATAACTTTACTTCCTGTTTGTCAATTACACAAATATCTCTTATTTTGTCTGAATTTCGATTTTAACATTCTAATACTTCTTATGTATTATGAATTCAGAATTTTACTTTTATTTTCTTCAATTTCGTTAATCACTATTTCTACTATAAACTTAGCTATAATGTTCTGATAACTCCGAAATCTATTTTCTATTAGAAATGTGAGTGTACATTCATATATCATATAACTCTTACATTTAGTTGATGAGTTCCACTACAGTCCTGTTTGGCCCTTAGGGTCGCGGGTGGTAAGGCTCTCGGCATTCCGTGACCATCAGGATTAAGTTGAGGTCGGGTGATCAGCACCGACACCCACCCGCCTTTACCCCCGGTACCCAATCAACAAAAGGTTGGGTAGACCCAGGAACCGATTGGAGGCGAATGAAGCGTAGAAAAATCGAACCGGCCACCACCAAACCCCAGCCAAGAGCCCTTATTCACTCTGGGCCCACTTCATATATCTCTCCAATGTATAAATAACTATAATAAGCACTATTAATTTACTAACATTAATTTTATTCTATTCTTTTTATTATTTCATTTTGATAAAAATTTACACAGATATCTTAAGAAGAAAAGTGTAATTACAATATTAATAGAAATATCTCTTACGTTTCATTAGTAATAAAACTTATGAAGGTAATGATTATTATATATCATTAGTGTTTTCAGTAGTGTTTTTGATTAAATCATTATCATAATTTTTTTTCAAATTACAATTTCTTTATTATTTCTTCTTAAATATTTTTTTAAAATATTTGTTAATACAATTCTTCTCTAATATTTAATGATAATTGTTTATTATAAAATATCATTTATTTCAATAAATTTTAAGAGTTATAAACCTCTCTAATTAAATCCTAATAAACTGTTATAATAAAACTATTAAAATAACAATTTATAAGTTCGAATATTAAAACTATCATTACTCCATAACCAAAAAGAAAATGATCCAAAATGGTTTTAGAAAAAATATTAGTTTAAAATTTTTTATTCTCTTAGTATTTTTCTACATTTATCCAATTTTCTAAGAAATCGTTTTTTTTTTTAAATAACTTTTTGTTTTTATCAAGTTTTTATTTTGTCACTTTCATGCTTCTTGAGTCAGAGAGAGCACCCTTAACTGTGAATCTCTCCCTTAAATTATTTAACTTCTTAATTTAAAACAGACGAGAAAAAAAAGAGACTGATTGACTCCATTATTAGCACAAAGCAAAGGAAATAGGAGGAATAGAGAGTCTGGGTATTTAACCGAAAGATCAATGCCCTCTAGCGTTTGATCTTCGCAGCAACTGCAATAATGTTGCATCAATATTGTAAGCGCAACCTTCGACATTTATTCGGACGTCTTCCCGTTTCTGCGACTTCAGATGAGAAAATTATTGCTCTGATGGCTGTATTTGAAGGGAAACAAGCCGAGACCGGCTTCGAAGAACTTTCTTTCTAAGTTTCTGGTGTCTTATTCGTTTCAAATTCAATTTGGACAAGAAAAAGGAGATCGAAATTTTTCATAAATAAACTCCAATTACCCTTTTGTCGAATGTCAGTTTCACTTTATTTTTAAAGAAAGTTTTGAATTCTCTGCATTCGCGTTATTCAACATTCAAATCTACTCTAATTTTTATGACTTTTTAAAGTTACTTTCAATTTGCAGAAGTAATGATTTCGTTAAGAAAGTTGTTTTTTTTTAAATAATATTTTTCCCATTTTTCTTTAAGCACCAAAAATTAATTAGAAATTTTATTTAATATTAGTTTCAATATTAGAGATAAGCTTTGCAACCTTATTTACATCTCCTTAACAGTATTAATTGATCACACTATTTTGCTCTGTTCCAACTTTCTGACACATATCCACAACGTCTGAAACAATATTTTTAACTCGAAAACTATTGAAGCCACGGTGATGGACATATATCTAACCGAAAAACATTTATGTTACTTATGCTAGGAATGTTATTTTCTGTTTACATACTAGAATACTGTTTCTATACTGGTTTCTTTAGTAGCGTTAACGTTACAACCAGGAAAGAAAAAAAATAGTTGTATTATTAAATAGCCTCACTTTGCAATCGTTATATTTTAGTAATCTTAATTTTCTTTAGCCTTAAATATCTGAACTATTCTTATTCTTAACAGTGTTGTGCAAGTAATCTTTTCTTCAATCGAATTACATCTTTATCGTGACACTTTATCTTCTGAATTACACTAATAATAATTACGAAAATACTATCAATGGATAGTATAAATATACATCAAATTTACAACTAATGCATAAGTCTATCATAAATAAATAATAATAGTTTTTAAATTCAAATATTGACATAACAATATTTTACAATACTATACTGAAGAACTTTACAAGCTTATTAATTTGATGCAAAAAATACAAAGACTAGTAACCGGATCAATTGTTTTCCTTACTCACTAAGTTATATATTAATCTGTTACAATCAATTTAGTTCTCATCGTCAATTATTTCCTTAAAACGATGGGGTCTGATTAGGTTTGAATCCTGGTGATAGTTATTGAGGCTGAGGAATGTAAGATCTTACGCTATTTAAAAGGATTATTAATTTTAACTCATATTATAACTGACCTGATAGAGCTTTACATTATTGTATTCGATTTGAAATGATTAGCACTGCAGTTTTGTTTTTGGCCAAATATAATATTTCGAAAACACTGTTTTTCTCTTCTTCTATGGTATAAATAGACTGTTTAATAAAATAAAACAATTCAGAGATTTTCAAAAACGTAAATTAAAAGTAAAGCTATGAAGACACACAAGAACATATCCTTTAATTTGTCTATTGGAATATTATTAATATAAATGCAAATACAAAAATAAGTATTTATCACATTAGAGGATTTGCACTAGTTAAGAACATCAAATACGGAACTTCAAACATTGAGTCATTGGCAAAGATTATATAAAACTTTAAATTTGATATTATAGTTTGTAACTCTTGTGTGTCCAGCAATGATAAAAATCAGGAAAAAAAAGTCTTTCTATTTTCTACTAGTTATTGAAAACTTCTGTATTTGGCCAGAATAAAATAGAAACATCTAAAAACAGACACGGAAGTTGCATATAATACAAGTTGTAGGCAATTAATAATTGGTAACTAAGGGGAAAATTTAGTAAGATGTCGCCTAGTACACAAACCTAGTGTAAAATCCCTTCTTGTTTGTTATGTGAGCAGTATCATCGTGTAGAATTTTAAGGTAATGTGAAAAATTCTCTGATACAGGTTATTCCTGAATTATCCATTATTCTCAGGGGTATTTTCAGGGGCCAACGACTTCCCATGTTCGAGATATTTGGCAGTGTTGTCATTGTACCCTCTCCCCTAAAATCTCCCGAAGCAAAGGTTGGATCGACAAACTGACTTCACCATCGTGTTCAGAGGCCAAACCACCGTAGGAACGAGGTATTTTCAGGGGCCAACGTCCCCCATGTTCGAGATATTTGGCATTGCTTTCATTAGATTTCCGGTATTAGGTTAAATGATAGAAATGTAACCATCACACTTCAGTTGTCAGCTGTACCTTGATGCTTAAGGTCTCGGACTCATATACTACTGAACGTTGTCGGTTCGAAAGCGTATATTTAGCTTTTTTCCCCTCTCTCTTAATCTTATTTTCTCAATGCCCGTATGGGTTTTTTTTTTTGTTTTTGTTTTGTTTTTCTTATTTTTTTAAATTTTTTTTTTTTTTTACCTTTTTTTTTTTAATGTTAATGTACTTCCTTTTTTTTAATTATTATCTTTAATTTTTTTTTTATTTTTATGAGTCGCCCTTAAATTTATGCTTTAGCACAAAAATAAATTCACTTGTTTTATTTTAAAAGCTGCTTGTAGAAGAAAATAAGCTGCAAACAGTTATAAAATAACTAAGAAATTTAAAATAGAATTAAATTAAGTTAAGTTTAAATAGAATTTTAAACTTGGTCATATACTAAAGATTTAAATTTAATCAGTTACGGAGTATTCTGTTCATTTTTAATAATAACTGGGCAATCTAAATTTTAGGCACTATTATAATTAAATAATTCTAATTAATTTTAAGTTTAGTTCTAAGTAATTAAAACTTATATATCCTAAGTTGCCTCAGTTGATGATGTAGCGAATTTGTCTCCAAAGGACTAAATCATGACGAAAATTCTGGCAAGCAAGATCTGAAGTGAAAGTCATGCAGTAACAAAGACTAGTTATGTAAGTGTAGTTTAAAGTTTTAACTGTATAATACCGTATGTATAGAGGGAGTAGGATCCTGTAGAATCATCATAAATCCTGTAGAATCATGATAAACGAGGAACACGAGGATTTCATGCTGATGATTTCAGTAATTTTAAATAAATAATAATTCTGTTAACTGAAAGTTTTATTACCAGATCCAATAGATCCAACAACAAAACCAAAAAAATCGCTTAAAAGCAATGCTACAGTTAGGGATAGTAAGAATCGATAATGATACAATCTTTCCACATGTATCTTACAAACATTGAGTGCGAAGTATTACCTGAAGTATTTTATTAGTAACAATTTTTTTATGAGATTCCCGAATAACGAAAATAAAACAATCTAATTAACAATCTTAACAATATAAAGTCATATGAACACTCAGTTCTTTTAAAATGGACATTTTTTTGTAACATTCCATCCAGTTAACAGGAAATTAGAAAAAATGAATCGTAGAATTATTTTTTTTTTCTGATTAAGGAATTCCTGTAAGGACAACATACATGGTAAGTTTACCAAAATTGTTATTTATTAACCCCTTTCTCTATTCTTTTGATTATAAATAATCCTGTAACAAATTGGTCTCATAACCAAAGAATAACCAGTATTACATACGAAACTGAATTTTGGAGTAAATCTCTTATTTGTGTAATCACGTGAATAGTATAATTTTTATATTCCAATATTAACATAACGTTAGTATGATTATCGCTAATATCGTCAAGATAAGTAATAAGATAGCAGTAATTCTACCATGATTATATGCTGCAATTCTTCTTTTTTTCTAAATTCTTTGACTTACACTTTATTTAAACGAAGGCTTTGTAAATGTAACATAGTCCAGCTATCTAATTTTAAATTAATAGCATAAAGCGAAAAAGAAATGTTCAGACATTTCAAGATCCCTAAAGAGGATTTTTGTCTGTTGCAATGCTTCTGTCATCTTCTGCTATCTACAATTAGTAAATAGGTAAAAATGTAAACCTCATTTCATTTTGAAATTTGTTATCAATAACTTTAATACTGCCATTTTTTTTAGTCTGTCTGTTTGATGCTTTTATTTTCGAAATTTAATATTACTACGATTTTAAAACTTGCTTTCTATTTCTTACTCCAAGGTCAAATTTTTTCTTTTTTAAGTTTTTCTTTAAAATCAGCCACAAATCCAATTCGAGTGACTGAGAGTTTGAAGTTGTGGGTTTATTTTTCTCCTTTACTTCATTTATTCGTATCAGCTAATTTGAAAGCCGAGCCTTGTTATTTTCGTTAAGAAAAGAGAAAAAGAAAGAAAAGAAAAGAACTCCGTTATAATGCCTGTTTTCTACAAGACAAAGCCGATTGGTCCCTAGAGGGATTTTCGTGGAGTTAAGGAAGAAAGGAATGCTGAAAAGAAGCAATTCAATTGAGATGAAACGAATGTAGAAGTTGTACCAAATAAGTTCGAACTACTGAAGTGAAATTGATGGTATTGCTCTACAAGAATGCCTCAGGACCAGTTTAGAAAATTAATATCGAATTCTTCTCCATTTTTCATTCTATTCTACATTCACTTCATTCCAGTCATTCTTTTATGAGATTCTTGTAATCTGGAAAAAATATTAATACTATTTTTTTCAATAAGATGGAAGAAGAGAAATATAAGTCTACATTGACGAGACTGCAGTAGGGCATTGAATTCATTCTATTTAAAGAGGATAATTTTATTTGATTTTTTTTTGTTTTTGTTTTCGTAAGAAAGCAAGTCTTCATTTCGTTTTCTTAAATGAAGTCTTAAAATTCAAAAGAAAACAAAATGATTTTAGATATTCGCAATTCTCTTAAAGAAATGAAGCTTTTATCGATTCGCATTTAATTTGTGTAGATAAATGTTTTTTGTTAGAATACAGATGCCAGAGCAAGCTAACTTAAAACGGAGAAATTTAATTTAAAAAAAAATACGATGATCATTTCAAATAACATAACATCAGAGTTATTGATTTTTTTATCACTTCACTAAATTGAAGTGCTATATATTGCAATTTTGCAATAAATAGAATTTCGGTTTAAAAAAAAAATATTTCTTCGCTAAATAAACATATTGAAGTCAGAAATTGAAAAAAGGTTTTTCATTTACTGTTATTGAATCCTATAAGATTGTTAAAATAAATGCTTTTTTCTTTTTCTTTCTTTTCTTTTTCATTTTTCAGTGCAATTTTAGATGAATTACATTTTCAATTTCCTTGTAAAAAAGCTTTCACTCTTTTAAAAAACATAAAGTAAGGGTCTATGAGAAATTCAATATCCTTCTCTTTCCTGATACTTCTTTTCTTTATCATGAAAGTTTTCTTCTCGTTTCTTGTTTTGAATGTTTTAGATTTTAAGGGAAACATTAAAAATTAAGGATTTTTGACTGAAGCAACACTGATGATTAAGTAAAAAATTTTATTAAGTTTCCGCATAAATCATATCATTTCCTATAATTTCCATCCAAATTTCTAAAATTTCTTTGTCAAATTTGAAACAACTTATTTTTATCATTTACTTTTATATTAAATAACTTACTTTGGTTATTTCTACAATTTTTAATAATAAGTCAGAGACTTTGCACTAAAGTAATGTAACTTATTTATATTAAACATTTCACATGAAATATGTTCAAATTTCAATGGGATATTAATCAGTATTTTTTTATTCTAATTTGAATGCATTGGATGCAAAATTTTTGAATACCACTATTTTCAATAAGTTGATAATTTTTTTATTTATTTTGATTATTTATTATTATCTTTACTTGCTTTTCCTGAAAATTAATTCAATCTGAAGTTATTAAGTTATAGAATTAATTTTACTCATCTGAAAGTCAGATGACAGTGGATTAAACAGAGGATTATCCATTGTTTGTCGTTTATGGAAATTCGTAGTTAGCATCAAATATTTTTCAATGCAAATTTTTGTCACCTTAAGAAGCAAGTTTCTGGACATAGATCCACTCGGAAAAAATTCTTATTCATCTGTTATTCGTTAATATGAATGCAAAGTTTCAAGAAGAACCGTTATTCATCCTTTATTAAGGTGATAAACTCATTCATAAATCATACACTAAATTAAATTGATATAAAAATATTTAAAAAAAAAAGAAGTTCCTGAAAGAACTTAACTCCTATCTTTCTTAAATTGTCCTTAAAATTTCTTTTTTTATTTTCTTTGTTTTTATAAAATTGTAAAAAAGAAACTACAGAAAAATTTACAGTAAGGAGAAATATCATAGAAATTTTTCAGTCTTTGAAGAGCTTTAATTAAATCGTAATTACTTATTTAAGTTGTTACTTACGTCAGCCCGAGTCATTATAAACACGTCAAAGCGCTCAACAATTTGTGGATTAGTAAGCGACAAATAGTAAATCCATTGTTACATAGCATCGTTTCGTTTCTAAAAGAAATCGTAATAGAAAAGTTAGGTCCTGTCTTATCCTAGTTATAAGAAGACATAACAGCAGTTCAAAAATTATTAAGAGGCTATTACACACACTTACACACTTATTGACAAAATTGATGAGTCCTTTCTTTTGGAAATTTTAATTTTATTTTACTATTAGAATAACGGAAGTATAGCACTTTCTGAAGACATAACAACATTTCCTGAATGTACAACAAAAAATTCTTAATGATTGAAGAATATTGAAATAAACATAGGATTTAACGTGCCACCAAAGTAACATAAAAGAATAAAGAACTGACAAACTAAAAAATATCTGAGCTTTCATCGGTGAGAGTCTGGGACGGCCGTTTCTTCCTTTTTGTGGACTCGTCAGCTAGACCCACTCCCCGACGAAACGTTCAGATAATGCATCAGTGATAAGGGAAACCACTCTTGCATCAGGAAGCGGCATCCCTCCAGAGAATCAAAGCAACGAGCAAAGTTTCAAATCCTGGCCTACTGATCTGTCTAATATTGAACTAAAGTATAAATCGTATAAAAACATCGATAAGTTCCTGTATGCTATTAAATATAAAAAAGACTTTAAATGTCGTTAAATTTTGTTACATATTTTTTTTTTGTTATAATACCTTCTTTTTTCTACGATATATCCGTAATAAAACAGTCTTGATTTTCGTGAATATTTTTTCTAGTATTTTCTTTATAATAGTGATGGCAAGTAGATTATCTGCGGGTAAAGCCAACTATATAAGATTTTCAAAAGCATTTGCCCCGTCTTCCATCTGTTGTTCGGGCAGCTCTTTTTAAGTGAATGAGATCATGGCCTAATATACTTCTTTTCAGGACACTGAGGATGTAGCTAATGAACTGCAAACATTAAAAAGAGACATAAGAAACCAAAATGACATCTACATACAAAAGAACGCAGGAAAGCACAGCTGGTAATGACATGACGTAAAACACAAAGGCGTGTTAACTTTGGGCCACTGTGTTTGTTTTTTTTAGAGCAAAATTAACTTCATATTTTATCACAGAATTTTACATCACAAACTAACATTTACTAATAAAAATACTTGTAAACTGAAAAGTCCAAAAATATTGATGTTTGTAATATCGTAAATGATAAAAAAAAGAGCTCTGATTTCTTAATGGATTAATTCTTTCCTATTTCTTGTCATTCTAAGAAATCCTTTATAAACTGGATTACCCCTAATTTTCACAAAAGGATTAAGCTTTCTACATCGATAATGTAGTTGGTCAGGATGGAAGAAACATTTATATCTCTTATGTTGCTCTTGCATTTCTCCAAACTTTTAATAAACAAGAAGTTCGAACTTAAAGTCTACTTTCCTCAATATTATAAAAGCTTTTATATTATTATTTATTAAAATTTCTTTATTGTTTTGAAGTTGGCAAAACGACAGAAACAATTACCATACATTTATTTTGAAATTATACATGTATTGAATCCAAAGAATACAAGTTTTCCATTTTTTGAAAAATAAATAATTAATCCCCCATTATTCATGACGTTAATATTCATTGTTCATGACAATGAGATAATAACAGAAATAGGATAGATATCCATTACGTAGATTTCATTCTGCAATGGGATCTGTGTCAATGGGTCTCGTCGTACTTTGTAACCCATTCGGAAAAGATTTCAAAAGTTTCACCGAGTTCTCGAATATTCACCCCAAGTTTCAAAAAAGATCCAGCCAGCTATTAAAAAGTTATTAGGGGAATGTTATGATATGTTATGTTATGTAGTGAATGTGGGTGGCAGAGAAGCCAAGCACTGCGACCGTATTAGGGGAATGGATAAACACAGACTGATTAATTCGATGATCCTTACTTTGTTATTGTAAAGTAGGCTAAAAATACTTGAATAACTGAACAATTTTAATTGTCATTAACGAAAGCCCTACTTAAGTATCGCACTACAGGCCTATGAGGTCCCTTAGGGTCGGGGGAGATACAGCTCCCAGCGTTTCGCACCAGTTGAGGTCAGGTGGTCAACCCGACGCCAGCCTTTAACTTCCGAGAAAGACCGGCTTTCGTTTTTTGAGAGGGCTGGGTGAACCCTAGGACCCGTGTGGTGAAGAATTCAATGTAAAAAAATCGTAAGTAATTGGACTGTAAGTTTATAACTTGTTTATGATTAAACATAAATTTAGAAAGATTGAAGGTTTTTTATTGTAAGGATTTTTAGAAACATTTTCTTCTAATTTTATAAATTAATAATTAAATATTATTTCGCTAAACGTAATTTATATTTTTTATTTTTACGACATTGCTTTAACTATTTAAAGATTAGTATACAAACAAACTTACCAAACACAGATAAATTGAACAACATAGAATAGACATAACATCATTAATTATTTAATTGAATCAATAGCAAATATGTATTCAGTTTAATCAGGAATTGTAGATCAAAAGTCCCGCACCAAATATAGAATTAAAATGAAATGATTTTTATTATCATTACAAGCCATCGCCTTTAAAAACTAAGTAGTGAATTTGTACTTGAAAAAGAACGCTTCTTTATATTTCAAATAGGAAAGGAAAAATATTGTTTTTCTTCCGTTTTGAATAAACACTTTAAATTTGTTAACTGGGAATTTTTCATTGGCTTTCTGTCGTGAATTACGATGAGCAAAACATAATAAACTTAAAATGACAACGAAAATTATTGTCTGGTGTAACCAAAAGTAAAAGTGTATGAATCATTGAGAAGGAATAAGCTTCAAGACCTCCTGCTGCCAACGCTGAATAGGAAAACCACAGGCAACAGAATTCGTGATTGTCGTTTATTCTTAGGTCCATATGGCCTTGATATATAATATTTCGAGTTCTACAGTTTATGGGACTCTGCTTTAGTCACGCGTAAATAAATGTCAGCCTTAGTGAGCCTCAGGTAATTAATTGATCAGGTCTTTCGCTGACAGGTGTGCAGCAAAGTGTATCAATGGAAACTTCTAGTAACCATACTAGAGTTTGTGTGTCTCCAAACTTTTTTATTATGTTAAATTCTGTTGTATTCTTAAAATCAATTTTTTATTATGAACTAAAAATCTCAATAAGTAATTTAGACCACCGTACAAATATAATTTAAAACACATTTACAAAAATATTAAAAATTTACAAACGTTTTCAAAACTACCTGCGTTGCATTTTCGAGTAAAAATAAATTTTCTTATTTGTATGGTGGCCTATATTACTTATTATGAACTTTTTTCCCCCGTTAAATGTTATTTTAACTAAAAATCTTCTGTTATTATTTTTAAAAGATATTTATGTTACTGAATTATCAAAATTGAATATTATTATACCATGAATTTTATCATTAACTGAGCATTGGAAGCTGTCAGCATCTAATATCATTCAACTTCAACCTTTTTATCCTTTGTTTGTCTTTTTGTCCTCTTGTCTGTTGGTTTGTTTGCAGCGCACACGCTAAAACGGCTGGACGAATTTCTTTCAAATTTGGTAACTTATGATCTCCCGTCTTAATCTCTCGAATCCCTCTCTTAAAGGGTTATACGAATTTCATTAAAATTTGGTAAGATGCTGATTTATGACTCAACATAAAATAGAAAAGATTATTTTGGTCTCCCATAGATAGAACTAAGGTTCTACCTATAGATGTAATTATTAAATTCATTTTGTATTTCGATACTAGAATATACATTCTTATTTTTTTTTACTGTTGAAGTAACTTAGCAATTGAAGTAAATTCAATTTCTATCATAAAAAAAAGTGGGTTGATAATTCTTTACCTAAACAAGCAATTTCTTTTTAATACAAATTGCAAAAAAGTAAAGTAAAAAAAATGTAGTATCAAGAAAGCAAATAATATAATATCCAAAAAAGGAAAATGTGACTATTCAGAAACAATGAACGACAATAAAATCTTATGGGATTATTACATGCGAGAATTCTACCAGTAGGCCAAAACCATACAAATAATAACATCTGATTTTATCACTCAACAGTAATATTGGTACTACAGTAATGTTGGTACTGAATAACAGCTTAGAATCTCTTTAAGTTTTATAATTTGCTTTTATTTTTGTTATTAACCTTTAAGCTGGATGTTTAAAATTATTGCAGACAGTTATTGGAATCATCGTTATTGGAAATCATCGTTATGGACAGCCAGAGCTGTTGTATCCCGTAAAGCCCAAAATTGTAATTTTTAATAATCCAATAAATTGCAACAAATATGATACTGTAGAAAACTGCACTTGTAACATCATTTCGACAACAGACTTTAGATATTTGAAATTTCGAAACTTACAAACTATCTTTCTTGATGTATTGTGAATAATTTCAGTTTTCGTTTTTTCGTTTGGATTTAACCTATTTGGAGTACGTGAATCCACATACGGAGCATCCATCAATAGCTGTGTTTGTAGTAGAATACTAATTTATAACTACATCCGCTTCTGTCTTATGTTTAACCATTTGACCTTCTAGATGAGAGTACGGGTTCGAGGCAACAACCTCGAACAGGTGACGTCTTTTCGATATTTAGGAAGTCTAGTGACCCAGAATGGTACCTCTGAAATGGAGATAAAAAGCAGAATTGGAAACGCAAAGTGTGCATTCTACCGAAGAAAGAACATTTTGACATCATCAAATATTAGCCTGGATACAAGGAAAAGACTGTTGAAGGTGTTTGTGTGGAGTACTGCTATGTACGGATGTGAAACATGGTCAATCACGAGGAATGATGTTAGGAGATTGGAGGCGCTTGAGATGTGGGGATGGAGAAGAATGGAGAAGATTAAATGGACTGATTTGTTGACAAACGAGGAAGTCCTTTACAGAGTTGGTGAAAAGAGGACTATGATGGCAGGTATACGTAGGAGAAGAGACGGAATGATTGGCCATCAGCTTCGACATAAGGGAATACTTGCCGAGCTCATGGAGGGCCATATCCATGGAAGAAGAACAAGAGGTCGCCCCAGGACCCATTTCATACAGAACATCCTTAAAGACAGGAATCTGCAGTGCTACGTGGAGTTGAGCAGGGCTGCACAAGACCGTAAAGGCTGGAGACGTTATGTTGAGAACCAATCTACGGATTGATCTACCATGATGATGATGATGATGATGAGAGCGGGATGCATGGAATCCAAAACGATTGCAGAAATCACCACATTGGTATGTTGATTCTCAGAAAGGACTCGTCAATCATCAGAGAGAATATCAACAGATGATGGGACTTCTCTGTCAAGAAAATAAACATTGCATCATCAATATTTCCACTAAACGATCCATAATCTGACATCACTCAATGCAGGAAAAAATACTGACATTCCAAAAATAACTATCAGATTCCGATAATTACAAATTCGATAAGACAAGAAGTACGTATTTAAAAAAAAGTTAGAAGATTTTATAAAGAAAGACAGCAGTAAAAAAGAAGGTAGATTACTATCCCCGCAATACAATATTGTTTCATCATGATATTCTGAGAGTCTTCACAATTGTGAGGTTATTTGATTGAATGAATTTTATCCGATAAAATATCGGGAAGTACAAGAAAGCTGAAATCTCTTAAAAACGATATTTCAACATAACTTTAAAGTTGCATACGCTTTTAGAAAAAGGAATTTAGGGGAGTTAAGAAAAAGAAAATTAGGAAAACTGATATTTACTTATAGAAATTGAATATTCTATTTTCTTTTTGTCGTTGAACAACTTTAATCATGGAATTTATTTCAGCATCGATTTCTTGGTGAAGTTGAAATATAAAAGAATAAAAACTTCTCGCAGTTATTTCTTTTGTTTTCCTAAGAATTTTTAATAAGAGGCACCGCTTGGACGCTGTTGGATGAGATTTGATTAAGCAAAATGGAGATTGTGTGATAAATGGAAGAGCTTTTAAGAGATATTTAAGTTTACCACATTCCCTTTCTTCTCGTTACTTACACACGTAGAGATGTGCGAAGTAAAAACGCTTCCCTGAATTTTCTCTTGATGAGTTATATTTTCTATTATATCGCATCGATTGGGAGCAACTCGCGGAGTCACGATATTATGAAGCTGGATATTTGGGTCTTACAACAACCATTGGATAATAGTTATTTAATAACTTTTTTTTAATATTGGTCTTGACTGATTAAGTTTGCCGAAGATAAATTTCAAATCAATAATAGAATAGTTCTTATATTTTCAGAAAAAAATCTACTTAATAAAAGATTAACATTTGTAAATTACATTCTTAAAGAAAACTGACACAGCAACATCCCTGGCAGAATTAAAGAAATTATATATAAAAAAAAATCCAATTTGCTATATCAAAGAGAGACATCCACAACACATGAAGTATTGAAAAAAAAATGATTATTATTTTATCCATTGTAAAATCACTCGGATCTTTTTATCTCTATTGCTGTTTTGTAATTAATTTTAGAATTATAATCATCTATTTCGAAATTCGAACTTTAATATTATCTTATTGGATTACAATTAAATTCCGTATCAACAATCTTGTAGCCTAAGCAACGATTTCCTGATTTATCAACCTAATCCTTTTATTTTTGTTCTGTCTTGTGCAGCAAAACTTGTCAGTGGCTCTAACAGCTGTTACGGAACCTTGATGCTGTCGTTATCTTCATAAACGTCCCTGGCAGGGTCGGTTTAATGTCTACGAATACACTATAATCACGCATTGACATCAAGGCGTGAAAACATCAGTGGATGTTCAAGAAGGCATTAACCAAGGGAGGCTACAACAACCGTCAGGATCACACACGAATACACAGAGATCTCAATTGTGGAAACATTCATTAAGTGTTATGGCTTCGAAAAAACTTTAAAAAAATAACTAACTTACTATAATTTTTTGGGTTCCAATTCAGCATACAAGTTTAAAAAAATGCTAAAAGATTAAATAAAATGTAGATTTTTGAAAACTTTCTTTTTTTTTATTGTATAAATGTTCCCAAAATTTTATTGATTCGGAATTTTTAATTAATCTATTCCACTTGAACAATTTCTATGTTTGATCATTTGTCTTTCTGTATGTGCCTTATGTTTAAAACGACTGTACGGATTTCTACAAATTTAGTACGTAGCTTACTTACTGCGCAACTAAAAACATAGATCCAAATTTATTTTGATTTCTACTCAACACTAACATATTAAACATTATTCCCGAAATCCGTCGCTAAAATGACTGATCTGATTTCTTTACAATTTGTTAGGATGCAAATATTTATATTAAATGTGAAATAATCTGTAATAAATATATTGTTAAAATAATACGAATAGAAGTATTGTAAGTAACAAAGGGTTATTGTGTTAAAAGGTTATTGTGATATACTTTAAGAACTGTATTAAGATCGCTGTAGTAGATTCGGCATTCAACTGATACAATTTAGAAGCAAAAATGATGATAGCGTACATTCTGACGAGTTGCCATGTCCAGAGACCTTGTTGTTTGTTCCAATAGTATTCCATCAGAAAGTTATGGATATGACAGATAAAATCGTTAAAGTACGAGATAATACCGTTACAAAGAAAGAAGAACAAGAACTTTATATTATGCATCCAGCAACAGATTTGTAACGGAGATGATGTGTTCATCCAGGGTTTTGGACATTTTGGTCGAACATCGTCGTAGCTGTGCTGGCGAGAACGATAAGTAGTGTCAAAATTTTTATTTCACAAACTGAGTTGTTCTACGATATGTAATATTAGATTTTACGATTTTTCGCATTCTGAAATGCTTTATTCTTGCCACATTTATTCTTTGTGCTTTTATATTGGTACTAGTGCAAGCATTTTTCAAAAGTGTTCGATTTTAATCATAAAAAATATAAAATATGCGAACAATTATTTTGGTTTCCACATATCCCTTCTACACAACATCCCTATTATATCCCAACGCTACATGCTCAGTTTCCAATACGTGATGATCTAGTTATGTTTTAATTTTCAATGGCCAGTTATTATCGATGAATTTCCTGTCTCTACTTATGATGCTTCTATTGTGATCAATAGCTTTTATAGTAACTATTCTGATCGCAGCAAGCGAGTTTTCATGTCTTCTTTTTTTCATTTACTTCAAATTACTAATTATTCTAACGAGGAGGAATGAAATAAGTATACAAAATTCTGCATCTAGGTGGTTCTCGGTGTACGAAGTTTTACTGTATTTACTAAGTTTACTCAGTTGGGAGGATACAATGAGTTTAAATTGTACAGGTTTGTTTGTTTGTTTTGAAGTTGCTTTATAAATGTCAGACCCTACATCCGATAATCTGATTGTGTTAAGAAGGACATCGAAAAGAATTGGCTGATTAGAGGGTATCAAAATACGAATTGTCGAAATAAGGGGATTTCAGTGTTTGTAGCCTATTTTGTGATATATCACTGGCTTGAATTATAATTTCTTCTTTAGTGTTAAAAATTTACAGTTGAAACATAATTTCGCATACTTTATTTCAATTTCAACATATGTGTGATTCTGTCGATATGAGTTACTCTTAAATTTGAAAAATCAGTAGCCCACATCCTTCAGAGTCAGATATATATAATTCCACTCAACCCTCATTTCAGTGGATGCAGCAAAAAGACCATCTTAAAAAGTAGCTAAAAGTTCCGATTCTCATTTTTCTTGATTAACGCTAGAAGTTAAGGTATCCTATTGCAGGCCTTTGTGACCCTTAGGAAGGTAAGGTTCCGGCGTTTGCATACCAACGGTACAAAGTTGAGATCGGTTGGGATTCTGAAGATTTTAGGATGCAAAAAATCCTCCATCTCCATTAGGGATTGAGCCGGACTCCCTCAGCCCACAGTCAACTGGACTACCATTTGAATACTAGGTCTAGTCCGGTTACTGTACAGAAATTGAAAAGATGTCCAACAAATTACAACTTTTGAAAATGAATTCATCTCTGCAGTCTCTTCTTTCTGTGGATACTGTATCTTATAACTTTTCTTATACACAGCATATCTTTGTTGTCAAGTTTTTCTATTTCCGAAATTATTTTGAAATGTAAAAATTTAAAATTCTTTAATAACTGACCATTCAGCCATTATGGCGAATGAACGCCAACTTCTTATCCGCGAGGCTATCATTTTCGCATCCTTTGACCCAAAATTAACCATTTAATTAATCCCTTGACCCAAAATTTCATTAAAATCGACCTAGGATTATCCCGGTATTCCCTTGTCCATTCAAGTGCAACATTTATCTATTTGATGAAATCTGCTGTTTATGTTTTAATAAATGGTTTTACTAAAATTGTTGTACAAGAAGATACGAAAAAAAAATCAAGAAGAGATTTGAAAGTTGTAAGATTGTTATAGTTTACTCGAACTTTTCTTTTTTTGGAATTAGCAGAATCCATTTGATAAAGAGAACGTTGTCAAACAGAGAATGCATTGGTAACCATATCAACGCACTAACAATAGTGTTAACCTCATCTAAACAAACAAATATTCATCAATATGTCAAGCTGTACAACCATAAATAACCCAAAATGCAGGAATCTCTGACCGTAAATTTGGATGTACCTTCAACTGCAGGTAATATTTCAGCAACTTCGGTTTGAAGTGTTCGTTTCAATTCAACTTTCATTCTAATGGAAAAAATTACAAACGCCTTAAATTAACAAACCAAAAAAACACACCAAATTAAAAGCTTTAAAAAATCTCTGAACAAATCACTTTCTCTGTTAAACTCGATTTTTCCAGAAGCAATTATTATAATGGAGTTGTTTCTGCTATTCTAGAAGAACTTGAAATGTAATTTAGCAAATAGGCTTTTATTCAAATGATTCTTTTTTTTATTTTGTTAAACGTGAAATTACAGAAAATGTGAAAGGCCTAGTTTAAAAGTATAATACTGTAATATTTGAAATTGAACTTGTGAGTGTGAATTGCGAGCTGAACAGAAAATCGTAAACTCGACGTTGCCTGGAAAACTACGCGTAAAAATACCTGAGAACCAAAATAAAAACGTTAATGTTGCGAATTTTCGGGGTCTTTGAAATGTCATCCGTATCCTTTTTTCAAGCTCATTCATCAAGAGAAATAACAATTTTAAAAAATCAGATTATTAAGTGTCATACAAAACAATATACAGTAAACATAAAATAGTATAAAAATCAATAGTTCTCTTATAATGATCATTACCAACAATCTGGGAAACTAAACCTCCCTCAGCGGTTTCACTTCTTCATCACGATTTCTATTGAGGTATTTTAAATTATGAATTAGCAAAGCTTCTTATACTTTCCATTTTGTTATCGTTCTTTATTCGCAGAATTAATGTGTTTATTTGGTTAAAGTGATTCTTTATTCTTTTTTTAAATTTCTTAATAAATATAAATTTTTAAACATTAAATACAATGAAATCCTTAAAAAAAAAAACACACAAATATCCTTAAAAACAAGCAAAGAATAAAATTGGTTTTTAAATACTCAGTTCCAAATTCATGAAATATTAAAAAGACCAAATGCACTTTATTTTTCAGGCAATATTGCCATTAATACAATTTAGAAGTAAATATTTTTGGTTGCATATCATCAGAAGATCTGAAAAAACATGTTTTTTTCTTTGATAAAGTTCAGAATAAAATATTTTATTGAGTAATCATTAGCTTTCTGATTTAACTGTCGCTGGAAATATTAACTTGAAGTTGCCATTGCCTCAATTTAATGTTCTTTCTTTTTTCTCTTTTCTGATCTTTGAAAAATGGTTTGATCTTCATTAGATCTAGCTTAATCATCGGGAAGTGAATGAAAATAAATTTGAATTACAAAATACCGATAATTCGTTCATATTACTAACGAATAATAATTATACAATATCCGGTGACTAAGTAGTAAATTAGGAATTAGTACAATATTTATTATAATATCAGTTGTTGATAATTCTAAATCAATTTAAAAGATAAAAGATAAAATAAATACATGAAAAAAGCTTTTTTGTATGTAATGTGATTAGTATTTCGTTACTTTTTATCATTAAAAAAAAATACTGATTGTGAACAAAAAACAAGAGTAAAATTAATCTGTAAAATTTTTTAATCTTTTTATAGTGATTTTTTTTTTAAAGAAATTTAGGGCATTTCATTTCCAAACTTTAGCAGAAAAAAAATTATCACTATTAAAATAAAATCTAATTTTAACAAATTACAAAGAGATCTAAGGATAAACGAGATATATAACAATGGGTGAGATCAAATTATTTACAAGTGGCATCCTGGAACAGCTGTTTCACGCTCGTTGGCGATCATCAGCCGGAAGAAATCATCACGTCTCCGTACTGAGGCTGGTATGAATGATACATCGGAATCGCAGTGGTGCCTCAAAGGAAAAAAAATACACAAAGAAAAACTCACCAATGAAGAATTAGTGAGAAAATTCATGTGCCAGCAGTGCGGAGGCCTCATTGAATTGTGTATTTTTGTGTATTTTGAAATTTTCCTTTGAGGCACCACTCCGTTTCCAATTTCTCATATGACATATATCTCAGAAAAAAAAATCTAAATTCTAATTATATTAAATCAAAAATAATTCGAGCTGTTTATCGAATATACAGCAGTGAATTTTGATTTACTTTTCATTAATAAAACTATTAAATTCATTATCAAGATGGGCGGAAAATATATTTTGTTTTTAGAAAACAAAGTTTGTGTTTTTATAAAGATTAACTTTTTTCAACAAAATTATTGAGATGAAAAATGCAAAAATTAATTTACCACATGACAGATATTCGAAAATATCAAATTGTATCTTCCTCAATAAAAAGATACATATAAGGAAAGAATCGTAGAAAATATTTTCAAGTATCATTAAAAAATGTTTCTTGTCAGTTAATAAAGGAATAACGAGATCAGTTAATTATCCTTCTATGAAGAAATTGCTAGAACTTTCTAATATACCGTCTTTTATTTGTTATAAATCGTCTAAAAATCCATCTTTTTTACTTTTTTCTATGTTACCGTATTATTCTGATTTCAAATTTTATTTCAATTCTAAAATAAAAGAAGAAGACTTTTTTTTATTAAACAACCACCTACGCTAAGCATATCTCTATTTTGTTTTTATCGATTCGTCTGTCTCTGAGCCACTAAAATCTCATTTACTTCCAATGACAATAAAATTTCCTAACTCAATTGGCTACGAATCCCAGAAAAGCCAGATGCAGGTTTTGAGACAGAAAAAAAGATATGGCAGAATGTGTTGAACGGATTTCATAATATGGAAATTAATTTCATAAATGTCACCTTTCTCTTCGCGATCCTGTTGCGTTTTAATATATTTGCTTTGCCTAACTTTCTTTGATTCTTTTTCTTCTTTTTCTTGTACTTCTCCCCCTTCTTCATTTTAAGCCGCCGTTTTCGAACTAACGTAAAATCTTGGTGCAAAAAACCCGGAGCAATTTATAACTTGAATATCACATTTTTTTTTCTTAAAAGAAATATAGAAAACTGGTAAGTAATTTTTTTCAACATTTCTGAAAAGAGAAATATAATTTGAAATCTTTTTCCGCAATTGGTAAGAGCTTAATTTGTCAATAATAAAAATTTTCCCAAAAAATCTCTATTGGAATTGCATGTAATAAACGATTTAATGCAATGTTTTCGTTAACGCTTTTTCCGACCGAGTTGACTGAAAAACTATGTGGCCCAGAAAGGTGATATTATCTCCTGGAAATTTTTGTTTCTTATGAATAAGTTTCCTTTTGAATTTACACCTTTTAGGGACCAAGAAAGAACGAAGTAGGGATAAAAAAATTCCAAAAAACTACAGAATTACTTTCCGATATCACGGATTTAAAAAAAAAGAAAAGAAACAAAGAATTCACTTCATTGTAAAAATGATCTTCTCTTTTCTACTCACTGGATTTTTTAAATTGCTTATTATTTTTCTCTCAATTTTTGATATCTATTGATTCAATGTCTTTTTACTTCCTTAATTCTAATTATATTATGCTAATTATCAAAATCGAAAGAAAAGTATTCGACGGATTTTCACTATTCGGGCTGTAAGGGGTGTAAAGGGGGGATGAGACAACCTTTGTTGAAGGGTTTGCGTATCTCTACTTCAGTTGAAAACACGAAATTTGAAGTATTTTTTATCAAATTCGAAAGACGCTAATTGATCGAATTTTCGATATCGAGCCCTAAGAGTGTAAACGGGGGAAGGGGCGTGGATGGGATAAGCAAACATTGTTGAAGGATACGTCTACGGGTTTTCGAGGTGCAAAATAAGAATTACTCTGTAATGATCACGTGATTTCTTTTACCAATTGGGAAAGGCTTGAAGTGATACGGGTGTGGAGAAGGGCAGAAAGGGGTAGGAAATCTTATATTCTCTAATCTCGATATTAATTCATATCTAGGGATCTCTAGTTTCAAAATACGAATTTACATTATTTTGTACCTGTCATGTGATTTTTTTTTTTTTTAACAATTTCGAAAGTTCTGAAGTGATCTCACAATTTCACTTTCTGTCTCATCCATATCAGGACCAGTAGCGTAGCAAGGGGGGGGGGGCGGTGGGGGACGGTGGGAGGGGCCCCACCAGCCAGCCTAGGAGGCCCCCATCAGCCAGCTTATTTCCTTTTTTTTTTGGTTATTTATTGCAGCCAGCCAAGGGGCCCCACCAGCCAGCTTAGGGGCCCCCACTTAAGGAATTTCCATTTTTTTTTGGGGTTGTTTTTTACAGCCAGCCTAGGGGCCCCACCTAAGGAAAATTTCCTTTTTTTTTGTTGTTAAATAGGAAATCCCCCTTTTTTTTGGTTGTTGCTTAATAATGGAACTCCCGCCCCGGGCCTCCCCCAAGTCGTTGCTACGCCACTGATCAGGACATCTTTTTTGTTACGCGTATTTCTTACGGGTATTTCACCTAGTTTACATATAAAAGTAATTGTATTTTTTAATTTATTATTTTTTTTTAAATTTTGAAAACGCCCGCTAACAGGACATCTCTTAATATACCTTGAATGTAATTTGATAAAAACATTCTCTTTGTACTGCAGGTAAGCATCTCGAACGTACTACCGGATGTGACGGTCAGGTCTTTGCTCCTGCAGATCTTCGCGGACATGATTAAATATGAATTCGTGTAATGTTGTAAACGGTCCTTAATTTATCAAGAACAAGTTCGCGTTTAAATAACAAGTGTAGTAAGAGGACTTCCTGCATTATGAAAATTTTTCCAACTTTACATGGCTATCTCAGAAAAAGTTAACTTTGTTCGATTGCATTAAAAAACAAAACAAACAACCTAACTTTCGAATACAAGGATTAAAACCAAAAGAAAAAAACATACAAAACAACTTAACTTTCGAATTAAAGGATTAAAACCAAAACAAAAACAAAAAAACCACACAAAACATAATAACTTTTGAATACATGGATTAAAACCTAGAAATTATTATTCTAATTAAAGAATGAATCGCGTTCACTTTTTATTACAATTACTGATAACTAGTAGTTGATTATTCCGGTATTGATGATTTTTTTGGTGCTAAACTTGTCATCTAGATATCAAAATTCAGTTTACATTTAAGTTAACAAGATCTGTCAACAAAGATTTACTTTAACTTCTTAATGCTAATACTTTTTCGTGCAAGTAGGAGCAGTTTGCCTTAACTTCAAAAAGAGTTTTGGTGATCTTTCGCTTGTAACTATTTAGGTGAAGGCCCAAGATCTATCAGAATCAGTATGATCTTCCATTTGTTGTTCAACTTCCAACACTTGAATTAATAAATACTTTTCAAAAATATTCGGATTTTATTATTGATATTTTGATTTAAAATCCTATTTACAATTTTTTTTTAATTTTTATTTCCGTTTTGAATATTAAAATGACGTTACAAATTTTACATCAATCTCTGTAACTCTCTTTAGTGACAATGTTTTTTTTTTCATTTTGCTATTAAATTATAAATGGAAAATCAAAATTTAATTAGAGAGAGACCCTGTGCTCATCTGAATTAGGGATTCAGTTCTATAATAATTTTTGTTTTTTTCCTTGAGCTTCTACTTTAATTCTTATGAAAAATTCAAAGGCTTCCATTAAGATTCTATTTTAAAAATGAAGGAAAGTATTAATAATAATGTATTAAATAATTCTTTTTAGCTAGTCATAAAATAAATATTTACTCAGCAACTTTTCCATTTACCCAAACTCAAAATTAAAGTAAATGACTACTTTCTTAAAGCAGTTAATTAAATGTTTTAATCTTGCACATTTTACTGAAAGGATTCGCTGAATGGTCCAGCGGAGATATCCAATTTTAATAATGTTTACTCTCTCTCAGACATTTGGTAATTTTTTACAACCCAACTTTTAATCTTCCACTTGGTAAAGCAAAGATTCCTCCTCTGTGTTGCATAGGACATAAACATTATTTTATAAGTCACTGTCAGTTAATTCAAAAAACTTTTTGAAGTTAACGCTATCTGACAGAAGCTGGTAATCAGTCATTTCTCATGTTTATCTACATTTACTATAAGAGAAATTCGTTTTTTATCTATTAAATTGATATAAAAACTAAATTCGCATTCTGTTTTCATATAAATTCTTAGAAAGTGACTACATCTTAATTAAAATAAACATCACAGGTTTGAATTTGCTTTGGAAATTGGCGACATGCTACTTGAAAAAAAATAATGTGCTTTAAAAGCAGCTTTTTACTGTTTTAGAAATACATTCATTTTCTTCGTAAAAACGAAATAACAGATTACTTTTATTAACTGATAAATTCACTCTTTTCACGCCATTGCATGCCAGACAATTATTAAACAGTTAATGATTTACGACAACAGAAAACAGAAATCTCAGAATAATGATTAAAACCCATTTGGGTTATAATCATTATTCATTAAGTTAAAATTATATAATTCAAAGATTAGTTTTGTTTTTTCAATAATTCGAGATTAATGGCAGAGTTTAGTAATTACATATTTACAGGGAGCAAAACAAAAGACTGAAAATTTAGATGAAGGGACGTTACATAGGGTATTCCCAAATTTGGCAAATCTTTAAGGAGGACATTTCAATGATTGATGCTCAATCGTTCAATTCTTTAATCCAAATTTTCTATTTCTTTTGATTTTTACTGTGTTTAGATAGATGCTGTCAAAGATAGATAGTGCGTGACAGATGATTGTGAAGGGGAGGAGGGTCTATTGGCTGTTCACATCCTTTTCGGTAACTTACTTTATAAGCACATTGGAGATATCAATGCACTTTTTCTTCGACAGTGCCATCATAGGCCTATGCTGCATCATTAGAGAGTAGAAAATACATTTTTACCCTTGTTTCGAGAATTTTGACTCATCATTTGCTGAATACATATTCTATTTCGAAATAGGATTTATTAATTTTGGACATTACCTTTAACTTGATTAAACTTGGTGTTTAAAAAATCATTTTTTTATAGTTTTTTTTCACTGTTTTCAAAAGATGTCTAAAGGTACCACATGGAAATAGTTATGTAACAGTTTCCGAAATGTTTACATTATTCTGAAGAAATTGTTACCTTTGTATTACAGAAATCTTTTTAAACAATGAACATCAAAAAACGAGACGAAAAAGCAGTGTTCGTGTAATGCAGATAGTAAACATTGCAACTTTTTTACCTTAGCAATAATAAGTCAATAAAAATATTTAAATAAGCAATGTTTTGTAAAATAACAAAAAAAAAATTCTGCCTAAAACAGCAGCGACCTAATCTAAAGGAAAAAAAATCGATGAATCTTTGCTACGTAGATGTCTTCTAAAAACATCAAATGATTAATGGTGTCATAAATTCAAGGAAAGGTTTATGTGTTGTAATACAGTTCAATCAATGAATTTCCGTAAATTTGAGCTTCTCCAAAAGACTAACTAAATTGTATTTTCATTCTTCGCAGTATTTTTGCCTACTTTTTCTATGAAGCGTCTGAAACATTACATATTATGAAACATTCTGAAAGGTTCTCTTTCTGAAGCGATTTTTTTGAGTCGTTTATACAAAATAACTCTTAATCAAGAACCTCCTTCAATGAGTATTCTTTTGTTGTATTATGCTGGATTATTAAGAGAGGATGTTCGAGATGAGAAAAGTTGCGAACCACTGTTTTAGTAAGATGCAGATTGCAGAATAACTTCATAAAAGGAAGCAGCCAACATAGCTGTTTTCCAACCAAAGGATTAAACATGCGCAATTCTGAATAGTATATAAAAACTCGATTTTAAGATAATTGTTCTTGAATGCTGAAGCTTTACAGGCAAATTCCAATCCGAGCAAACACCTTAATTGGGTGTATAACACCTTCCAGGTATGATTGCATTTCCATTTATTTGACTAATTTTAAGATGTCGAACAAAATGTGCTACAGAGGTAAGTTGTTATGCCTTACCTTGCTCTGAAATTGAAAAATAAACAGAGGGAGTTCTGCTTAAAATTCGTTTATTCTAATTCTTTCTCCTTTATGTCTATATTAATTATAAGTTTAATAATTCATTAGAAATCAAGCTCATAATATCCTGTATTAGACTTACTTTCCATGTTGATATAATATTTGCGATATCTAAATATCGTAACATTAAGATAAACTTTAAAAAGTATTTTGAAAATCCTTTGCATAATTTCCTTATGAAGTAGCTTTGAAGATTCCAAAATTTAAGTATGAAAAAATGCTCAAAGTAATACTCAGATAATGAATTCCTCTATCCAGTAAGGGATTAACTTAGCTTCGCTTTAAAATTTATGGCCTTGTGGTTCTTCTTTATCGATCGCTTTTTTCCCTACAGATTCCATAAAGTTGAAATGAAAAATAAACGAAAATAAAAATTTAAATGTAGCCTCACCCTATGTTTCATTTATGTCTTCGGTGTTTTAATAAGTACTCTTTTTAATCAATAAAAAATGAAATTTTTTGGGGGGAAGTTCAGGATGGAGAATGTGAGGAGATTATATAGGAATCATTGCAGTTGCAGTGGAAGCGAAATTCATTCATGAAATGCAGATCCTAGGTTGTTGATTTTAATATATTGATCTGTTTTCATTAACAGAAATATTTGCAGTTTTTCGTCTCATGATGGATCTGCTTATGTATTTTCTTTGATGCTTCGACTCTTAGTATTACTCCTGATTTACCTACTGGCAATTCACGGTTGCCAAGGAAAACAAAGAAGAAAAAAAAAACAATAACAAACAAGAAAAGGCATATTTAATGTAATTGAGGCCAGATAGCCCAGTGGTCAAACGTTTGACCGCGAAATGGAGGAGCCATGGTCAATTCCCGACCTCCGATTTTACACATTGAATTCTCCTCTAGACGAGTTCTCGGTGCGCCCAGCCTTCTGTAGAATGGGTAACGGATTTTTTGTCCCAGGGTATAAGTTGGGGGGAGTGGCGGAGCGTCGGCTAACCATCCAACCTCAACTTAGTCCCAATGATCAGAAAACGCCAGGAGACTAATCTCCCGCGACCCACAGGCCCTTTTAGGCCTATAGTTGATACTTTTATTACGATTTGATATATTAATATATCCATATAAGAAGGAAAATAGACAGTGCTTTGTATTCAACAACTTTTTAATTATAGATTTATAAGTTATACCATTAGATTAGGGAAAATGTCTAAAAGCTTCATATTTTCAAGTCTTAAAAATTTTAAAGGTTTTAAAGTAAGTCGTTTTGAATTATCACGATCATAGTTAGGCCATAATTTACACATCAAGATCGAGCTAATGGAGTTTTTGTCGTGATATGCATAAAAGTTGTACAAATTTCATAGCAACAGCAAAACTTTTCTCTTTTTATGAAACTGTATTTTTTTTTGTTTACTCCATATTATTCTGTCGTAAGGCTTATTAGCTTGTTCAATTAATATTATAACCAGTATATCCTATTGAATATCCAAAGAGATAAAGAATACCCAGTGTTTTATTTTTAGTATAAAGCAGTCAGCCGAACATGCTCCCCGGGAAAAGAACCTAGTCCTCATTTTACAGAGGACTAACATGACCCTAGGATATTAAGAAATTCAAGGAAAATTCTCTGCACATCGCCAAAAAAAGAACATTAATCCTATATTCCTCAATTAAATTTTGAACTATCAAGGTCGTTTAATGTTGTAATGTTTCATAAATATAATTATTGGTTATTAAATAATTCAAAATTATCATTTTTATTAAATATTTAACAAAGCAAAACAAAAAACATTTAAAACATTAATGAATTTTACAATGCATTTTACAATCAAATCTGCATTATAAATTATAAATCTGCATTTGTAATTTATTTTTTTATTTATTTTTTTATTTATATTTGTAATATATTTTTTCGGTTTTACGGAATTATCTATAAATTAATAATGTTGCAAAACGACAGAGATAAGAATAGTTTTAGCCATAAAACGCTCTTTTGCTTGATAAAAATTATTATATACCTAGTGAAAGTTATTTTCAGGATAAACTTAATGTATATCTTACCGAATACTTGAAGCAATGAAAATCAAAGTTGGTGACAGTAAATATATTACAAAGCAGTATATAATCGAAGCAGCAGATTAAAAATAGTTGTGTAGGTTGCTGGTATATATCATGTATAGTGATAATGCAAGACACGTAACGCACTTCATTATCTTTTGACAGCTAGAGTTGTCTGACATCTATAGATATTATCCTTCTCTGCACGAGAAATATTGAATAACGATATCGACTTCTCTACCTGAATGAGAATTACCACGCAATAATGGAATCCAAAAGCAAATTTTCCTGTAATCGGCAGCGCCACATGCAGAGACGGCAGAAAAGAAATTTTCTATTGATTTGTTCATTTGGGTTTAATGGCTACAATTACCGGTTTGAGTGGGTTTATTTCTCTGCACTGTTTCATGTTCTTGCAAAAAGCTTTTTGTTAAACGATTTTTCAATGCGTGAATGAAGTGTGTTTAAGCTGACAAGGACGTAGAAGATGTGTATGTTTTTCTTATAAAAATAGAACGAATATTGATGGAGGTAAATGATCAGTTTTAGTAGTAATTTGATTTTCATTGAACAAGAACTAGAATTTTTAAAAATTAAAGTGTCATTTTTACTACTGATATTTTGATAAAGAACTTTTAAAAATGATTTTTGTTATTCTCTCTCAGAATAATTTATTGTAAAAAATTAATTTACTTCAAACTTAGTTCAAATTATATTTCACAAGAAATCTGCCTATAATTATTCATTGACTTTAATGTTGTAATGCTGTTCAACATTCAATCTTTTTGACAATATCTGACTACAATATGTAACATTGAATTTAATGTTGTAATGTTGCAACTTTTAATTTCCAAAGAATATATAGAAATACAGTAGTTGAAGGTTCAAGATTCAGTCTTCTTGACAATATCTGACTGCAATATACAGGGTGTTCATTTTATCTGAAGACATTGAAATATCCCGAAAACTACAAATCGGATCAAAAAACTTTATAATTAAAATTTGTTCGGCTCGGAGGGGGACATCCAATGATACCAAACTCGACCCCCCACCCCCTATGAGGTGAGGGGTTGGGAAGAAAAACGTAAATAGGAACCACCATTTTTTATTGCAAATTCGGATTCTCCAGAAAATTTCACATTGATTTGATGTACTGTATGTCGGGGTTGCTCGCAGATGGCGCTGTAATCGACAAAAATCAAAATGGGTAAAACATCGTTGAAAATTAGGGATATCTCAAGAAATAAAAAATCATATGAAATCAGAAATAAAAATGTAGACGTATGTGATATTTATCAAAATGCTATCCAATGACACGTGAGAGAGTGGGAGAGGCAATTATTTCATAACTTGTAATGTATTCCGTGTGTCTCTTCTTTTTCTTGTCTCACATATCGGAGTGTTTTGTCCAATTACAGTAAGTATTCAAAAATATGATCTTCAACTTCAATACACTTATTGATCCTGTGTTCAAATGACTGTACACAGGACAGAAGCATATCTGCGGTAATTTCAGCACAGGCGTTTCCTATGCGTTCTAGCATGTTTTCACGGTCTGTTGGCACTTGTTGATAAACCTTATCTTTTAGATAACCCCACAGAAAGAAATCCGGCGATGTCAAATCAGGAGATCTAGTAGGCCAATTAATAGGGGCTTCTGTTCATGCAATAAGCAAAAAAGGCATAATAATAGATGAATTTAAAAGATTATGATTATTGAAATAATAATGTTAGTAAATAATAATGTTAGTATTGTAATAATAAGGGTTTTGTAGCATTTAATTGCAGAAATCAAACAATTGTAACTGAAATAATAATGTTTGTAGCATTTAAAGAGATGAAAATATTTGTTACCAACTATATCTAAGAAGTGTATGTGTGTGATATCACCTGAATATATATTATTATAAGCAACAAACTTGAAAAAGGAAGAAAGAAAAAGTTCTTCCGAAAATTCGGAATTAAAATATGTTTTTATATAATATGAAGCGTAGATGAAGTATTTATTTTTACATGATGGCATAATAAGTTTAAAATAACAAAACAGGATAACGATCATTAATTTAACAAAATATGAAACCTAATACAATAATAAAAATCATATATCATTACCTAAATTCTGACAAACAACAATCCAATAATTTACTAATAATAATTGATAATTTAAAAATTATATCATTACATACCTCAAGACAAATAATAAATGTAATAATACAATAATAAATAATTGATAATAAAATAATACTCCCTATGTTATTACTGTGTTTTTTCTTCATAATCTGTAAGTTGAATAAGTTTTGTTGATTAAAGAAAATTGAAAATTGAAAAGATAGGGAGATAATGACAAATATTATGGAAAAACAGAATTCCTAAATTGCAATCTTAATATCTCAAAGTAAATTACGACACTGTAGTGGATATTTTTGTAATTGAACAAAGGAGATTTGTAGGGACTCTTAATAAGCAGATAAACAGTTTGCTTCTTTTACTATATTAAGTCTGAAAATTGAGCAAAAAAAAGATAGTACATATTTACACTAAAAATAATGGTACTGAGAAAATACTGACTGAAAGATCTCCATATTTTTTCTCAACTAATAGTGTACGTAATAAACAATTGAATAACATTAAACATCTATAAAAAGAAATCTGTATACATATTTGATGTTTTGTAAAATACACTGTCTGAATTTTAAATAAAAATACACAGAGTAACATCCTAGAATGCGTTACTAAGAATAAAGAATATATATATATTTTAGTATCAATTATCAGTAAATGAACATTATAATTACCGGTCAAAAATGATAATTTGTACACAATATAAAGAATGGATACTGTTTTTCTTAAATTTTTCTTAAATTTAATGTTCGAAGAATTACGGCATTCTTATCGTTGGCAAGTACAGTATTACGAGGGCGAGTCAAAAAGTAACCTTAATTATTTTTTATTGACAAAATATACACACTTACAAACAAACACACTTCATCACTTTCCAATATAGTCTCCACCACGTTCAATACAGGTGCGCCAGTTCTTAAGGAGAGCCTGGATTCCGCGGGAAAAAAAAAAAAACCTTTTATTGACTACGAAGTTAAGAATGCACCGCCTCTCATCTCATCGTACATGCTAAGCTTCGTGACAACAAATGCCTCCTTGAGGGGTGCAAACCAATGGCAATCATTCGGTGCGAGGTCCGGAAAATATGGGGTGATGTGGAAGATACTCCAAGCTGTAGATCTGTAAGTTTTTCTACAGTCGCAAGAGCTCTATGCGGCTGAGCTTTATCCTGCTGGAAAAATAGCACACCAGATCGGAGCAAACCGCGGCATTTTGACTTGATTGTGGGTTTTGAAGCAGATCATAATGCGATTCGCTGTTCACAGTAAATCCCTTGATTATGTAATGTTCCCGGATTAGACCTTTGCAGTCCCAGAATGCAGAGTATGAGCATCACTTTACCGACCGACGGCATCCTCGCTAATTTCTTTAATTTCGAGGGTAAGTTGTCTTGGTACCCATCTAGGGGAGACTTTGCTTTACTTTAGCATGTCATGAATGATGTGGTACGCCGAGCCACGACTAATGAACACTATTTCAACCACTTTGTTGATTGTTATCCGCCGGTTTTTCCGTATCAATCGTTCCACTGAAGCTGTAATGTCATGCGTAGTCGCAGTGTGACGCCAGCCGGAGCGAGCTGTATCAGTCGTACTAGACATTCCACTTTTAAATTTCCTGTGCCGTTCGTAAACTTTTTGAAGCGACAAACAACTATCCCCGTACTGTCTTTGCATCCTGCAATAAATGTCTACATGTTATTACCCTCAGTGTCCGGAGACCAGATAATTGCGCGCTGTTCCTCCTTGGAGCATCCTTTAATGGCGCGGCCATCTTGGCTTTGGCTTGCTGACGTCACAGTCGGCGTGCAGACCGAAGTATATGCCCGCGCAGGTTGCTCAAATGGCAAGACAAAGCATGTCTGTATTAGAATCGTCTACTATAAGATTTTAAATTTTTATGGCCACTTTTTGGTTACTCACCCCGGTACTATACAAGAGATCAATTTTCGCTCTACAACTGTTCTTCCTATTATTAATTACCTTGTCTAAGATTTTCTATAACGTCTCTTTTTGAAACTTAGTTTACGGTACCTTGAAGTATTTTTTTTTTCCTTTTTCATCTTCATTTCTTAAAAGAAATAGGAGCTGTTGTTATCTACACATTTTTTCTTCTGTTTTTTTTTTGCTAATAAAACATCAAAAATTTACAACTGTTAAGCCATTCAATAACTTCCAAGTCATTTATTTTAAATCCCTTTACTCTTTATCATTAGTCCATACCTAAATCATGAATTTTTCCGCTACAACTGGAATGTTCCTTCGTTGCAACGCGTCGATAGTTTTCTAATAAATGTAAATCAAAATCCATGACTTAAAATTCCTGATTAATATAATTTATAAATTCTTAGTTATTTCTTTTATCAGCTTAATTAATCATTTTCACTCATTTTACTTAAAAAGTAAAAGATACATTATTGATTAAAAATTTTCAAAATAAATTCGCTAATGTAATACATAATGAAGGCATAGTCCAACCTTTTCCATAAAATCCAATTTCATTGCCATAAACCTTAAAAGTCTTAAACAATCAGTAAGACAATAATAAAATTGTATTATATCAAGTATTATATCCAAGAAATAATGTGAGGTGTTTCAAGCGCCGTAAGTTGATAAATATTAGGCGCATCGATCACAAACTTTGGATTGTAGGCTTATGGGTCATTTGGAGTGCAATCTTAAGTTTCTTTTTCTTTTCTTAGTTCACGTAATCACTACTAGGGTACTTGAGGCGCTGTTGTCAGCTATGGAAATGGAGCTCTCCTTGAAAAGGCTAGCACACCATGACTCATGCACTAGTCTTCAACAAGTGCACAGCAACGCCATTAGCACAATGTTAATCACGCTTTACTCGTGAAGCTTTATTGTCAGTTGAATTCGAATGCCACTAGGGTATTACGTGAATGCAGGCGTATCAAAGGCATTAGAAGGGGTCGAGACCACTATCGATTATAAATTTACAATGTATGGTTCGCAAATTTGAGACAACGGGAAAGTTGACAGTAGCACCGGGCAAAGGCGTAAGAAGAATATCAGAAGTTGATAAAGTTGCGGTAACACTAACGGATCAAGCCGCTGTGAACCAATTGGATGCAGCGGTGGTAGAGCCGTCTCACGCCAGATACAGTTATCAGTGTCTATGGATAAAATTGTTTGAATTTCCGGATTAATAATACTTTAAATAAATTTGTTTTGAAGTTATTTTGAAAATATGTTACAGCGAGGAAGACTGCTTGCGAAACGATGAAGCATGCCGCATGGAGCATGTGAACATGTAGAAAACCTAAAGTTCACGATATCGGAGGCTTGGATAGAATAGAAAGGATTGAGAACTTGAAAGCTGACGAGTTCAAGCTACAAATGTAGATAAAGGGTATGGGCCGATTGTAGAACGGAAGTGTTGTGAAGTTATGGCGAACGCGCCTCAGGAAATATTAAGTTAAAATTTAAGTTTAATTGAGCTTTTCTATCTTGAATGGGAATTAAAATAGTTTGAATGCTCACAAGTACATACATTTCTTTCTGTAAATTAGAAAATATTAAACAAGATGGATTTCTATTAAAAAAGAAAGAATTTGCCTTTTACCCTTTCGTACAATATTGTCAATATTACACTAACATTATTTTTATAAGCGTAAGAATTTAGTTGGTTAAGGGCTTTTATAAGAATTCATAGTGTCAACAGTACATTCAGTTATCCGTAAGGTCCTTCTTCTTTATCCCAACAAGAAACACACAGCCCATTGCATACATTAACTTTTACCCGCATACTATGATAAACGTTTGCACAGAACGATGACTGGCCATGGAATATTCTGGGTCCGATGAAGACATTTCGACTTAATGGTGGTGTTAATAGTGTTAACAACTGTATCATCTGGGAATCAGAATCGCCGGTGGAAACCGCGAAGAATCTTAAGATTCATCAAAAGTAACAGTATGTTGTGATTTCCCTGCTACGCTCTTTGTTGGTCCATAGTTTTGGAACGCGCACACGTCTACAAACGTGTATCGCATCTTTATTGAGTTTCCATTCCTGCAGCAGTATGGTGCCCTAAACACAGTTATTTTCATGCAAAGTAGAGCTACATCGCACACATCACTTGTATCTAGGAATGCGATTGCAGAATACATACCTAATGATCGTGTAATATTCATGGTCCGCACTATCCCTTCACATCAATCCTTGTGCATTTTGGCTCTGGGATTATTTCAAGGATAGGTCTATCGAGGTAGGCTATACACGCTACAGGACTTGAAAAATGCCATTAGATGTGAATGTGGGCATCTTGATGAAATGCTTACGACATAGCGGTTTTACATTTACCATTTCACACGCCATATGCTCGCCATATTGGTCGCAATCACCTCGCCATTAGAGATGGCGAGGACATTGCGACATATAGCCCGTGCTCTATCTTCAAGAGATGGCGAGCAATGTCGATGGCGCCATCTCTCACACCAACGCTCCTGGTGACGAATTGTAGAACTTGAAGTCCAATCGATTTGTATCTATTTATTCGACATTACCGATTACAAAAATGATTTTCACGATCGGAGGTCATCTTTTCCTTATATTTTCGTGGATGCTTTCAGAAAACGTTACATTAGTAATCAAAATCATTACAGAATTTCGGCCTAAAAATTTGAATCGACGAGCGATTGAAATCTCGAAAACATATCGTGGGATGGTCGAGATTTAACGAGAACTATCGAAACTGAAAACAAAGAAATACAAAACAATGAAAAATGAATATTTAAATGAATATATCGTATTTTAATTAATTAAAAACATTCTTTCATCTATTCAATGCATTGAATACATGATTTTTATATTAATCAATGCAATTTTTTTCGTAAATACTCTGTAGGCATGATGACAACTGAGAAGTGTAAATTTTCAGTGTGATGGAAGGCGATATGGTAAGTGTAAAACAGTTCACTAAATCACTGGTCATCTACCCTGACATGGCCTGCGTTATGGCCTGCATTATGAAGTGTGAAATGGTAAATGTAAAACGGCTATCATAGAGCACGGTATAGCATCGATTGCAATCTGAGAATGGAGGACACATTGAATATCCTTTGTGACCAAAACTTCTGTTCTACAATTCCGAATTCGAATGAGCAACGAAAACCAGAAGATACCGCATAGACGACAACAACGCCACTTGCCACTAGTTATGAACATGTACTTTGGTTTTTAACCCGCCAGTTCTGAAATATCATTTTTTGCTTTTGGCTGCAAGCATAAAATTACCTATATGTGAAGAGGTAAATTTTTAAAAAATGTACCATTGACAGTTCTAAGGTCTAGGAGGTAGGTAGAATTCACATACAAATTTTCATCAAAATCAAAAATGGTGATGCACACTGCATTTATTTAATTAACATAGAATGAACCATTACAAACCTTGGATGTATCTTAATTGAGCTTGTATTAATAGCTATTCAAAGTGTGTATATAATTTTTTTTGCGACACCCGTACATTTGCATAATGATAGCAGGTGTATAACATAATTTGTAACTATCACGTGCCTTTACCAACTAGAAAAGTTTCAAAGTGATTACACAATTACAACTTCTTCGTCATCTACATCAAGATAACTCTTTGTTGTAACCAGCGCGAAGCCCGGATATTTTTGCCAGTACACAATAAAAGTTGGTACATTTAAATATTAACCTTTTTTAGCCAGTAACAAATCTTTATCATTTTCTTAAATTATTAATGGCTTGCTTTAAATTACGTAGATTTCTGTCTTACCAAGGAAGCACTTATGTTTCTATTTTTCTCTTCGTTAACTGCTCCTGTTTTCATTTAAAATTATAAATAAAACAGTTAGATAAAAAAAATAGTTATTGAAATATTTGTTTACACTTTGTAATAATTCTTCTTTTCCTAACTGCATTTACACTTTTTCTTCAGGAAAGATTTTGTCAGTACTCTCCATTTTTAAATGTGCTATGCAATCAAGATAATTTTGCTGCTTCAAACTCAAGTTGTTTTCGTGTGAACTCGTTAACTGCTGTATTAGACCGTCTGGCCACTAATCCAAATGACCAATAATCGCAACAGTTGGTCGCTCTAAGCCACAAAGAATCGTCCGCTCTCAGATCGGACACAATGACTGGTCATTATCATCAAAGAGTCACAACTGGAGCTTTATTGAACGTCGAACATTTACTGAACGTCAGTTTCAGTTAAGACAATATTTTCGTTTGTAGGTAAAAATCAAAACATATCTTTACTGAACCACCAATTTATAACTTCTATTATTTGTAAATTTTCCTAAAGATTATAAATCCAACAAAGCTGAAATTTGAAATTTTTTCTTTGATTTTTTTTTTATTAATTTAGATGTTTGTTTTTGATGTAAATTGAATTTTCTCTTAAGTATGAAGTAAAACCTCTGATTTTAATCATTTGAGGCAAAGCCAAAAAAACTACAAAAAATAATTATTCCATGAAGTGATTAATTAAAAATTATGATTAACAGCAATATAGAAAATCACTACACGGAGGTTTTGCCATAATGTTGTTGTGATAAGGTATTTCAGTCGTTTAAGCAGAGGACCTTGGGCTTCTGAAACCGGAGATAGAAAGTTTTCCCAAAATTTCTTTCTGTTGATTCTTTCAGGAGTTTCAGCATCAAGCCGACCGTCATTCTGAAGTGCTCCTGTTTGATAGGTAACTATTTTTGTGAGAATCCATCAGTTATATACTTGTATTTGCTGAATACTAGAACAGATATAAATGATTATATTCTTTCTGAAAACTTCCAAGAGAACCTTACAAATGTTTTATATTTAAGCTTAAACTACAAATTGAGTAATCTGTTTTACTTAAGGAGCTGTGAATTGGTGAAATATTGCTTTTTAATATACAGTAAGGTAATTTTCCTTACATATCTACAAAAGAATTTAAATTTTTTAAAATTCCACTTTAATTTTCAATCATCATTCATTAAAAAAAAAAAAAAAGAGCTTTACACAAAAATAACAAGTTTGCACTGATAGACTTCCAGTATATTATATTTAAATAATATTTCTACTAGCAGAATACCCGGGTTTCGCGCGGGTTACAAGAAAAGAGTTGTCCTGATGTTCCCTAGTTTGTACAAATTGAACGTAATAATTACAAAGTAATGTTATATTCTTATTGGTAACTTGAAAACCCCGTAATATATCTATCAAAAAAGTTTATCCCCCCCACCCTCTTCCCTGTTTACACCTCCTTTAGGATACGAATATCGGAAATTAGTCGAATTAGTAAGTTTTAGATTTTGACAAAATAACTAAGAAACTAAGAATACTCCAAAACTAAGAAAAACTGTAAAATTACGAACAAAAGAAAACTGTAAAAAGATTAAAAACACAATCATTCCGACATAAAATTATTTTGTGCTAAGCTATTTTGTTTTTATGGTGGGTCGGATGCTTTCTAGAAAGAGATGGGGAAGTGTGACTCAAGCGAGTCCAATCTTGAAGACATAAAGGGTAAAGACAACATCGCCAACAACCTGGCATCATATAAATGATCTCGAGAATGGAGGAAGTAAGAATACTGAGAATATAAATTTAAAAAAAAAGTAAAAAACAAAATCATTCAGGCATAAAATTATTTTATGCCAAACTGTTTTGCTTTATCGTGAGTCGCATTTTTTCTAGAAAGACAGGGAGAAGTATGACGCAGCAGAATCGCGCTGGGCAGGTTTTCTCGGGGTTCTTCCGTTTCCCCTGTACTTCTCCACCATACCAGTCTTTCTCTTCATCTGTCCTTATTTCCGTGGGATAGTACAATAGTTCTCCGATCGCAGTGCTTGGCTTCTCTGTCACCCACATTCACTGCATAACATAACATAACATAACATGACGCAGGGGAGTCCAATCTTGATGATATAAAAAGTAGAGACAACCTGGGATCACATGAAACGATCTAGGGGGTAGAATAAGTAAGACTATAAATTAAAAAAAAATGTAAAATAAATTAGAAACAAAATCCTTCAGACATAAAATTATTTTGTGCTAAACTATTTTGTTTTATGGTTGCCAAATGACAAAAATAAAATAACAATGACAAAATCAGTAATATTTGAAGATATTATTACTTATGGAAACTGTAATGAATGCACGGAAACATTGTCATTATAACAGTTATTGTTAGTTGTTGTCAGTATAACGATTTCCAAAATAACACCTTCAAATATTTATGATTTTGTCGCAATTATTTTATTTTTGTAATTTAGTAACCATAAAATAAAGGGGAAAATAATTTTATGTGTAAATAATTTTGTTTTTTATTTTCCTGTAAAAAACAGGAAAAAAAAACAAACAGAAAAAAAGTAAAAGAAAAGAAAATATCATAAAAAAATATGGTCTTTGACTGATCTGGACCAAGCTGTCTGGAATTACTCTTTAGAACCCTGCGGAAATAAGCAGACTGCAATTGAAACCTGGACACATATTCTTCTCCCCCTAATTTAATCTCCTTCACACTTTTACCGGTTAGTTGTGAGAGTTTTACCGGGTTGCTAAGGAAAAAAAAGGAAATACCAAATTAAAAAAAAATAAAAAATAAGTAAATAAACTTAAAAAGAAAATGCAAAAAAAAATATTGCCAACAAGAGATTTCAACTCGATAAGCATCCCTCTAGTTGAAAATTATACAGAAGTGTCAAGGGTATTAAATTAGGGAGAGGGAGAGATGTGTCCAGGTTTCAATAAATTGTAGTCTGTTGCTTCCGCAGGGTTATAAATAGTAATTCTGCAACAATAATCATAAGATCAATACCGCACAATACATATTAAAAAAACAAAAACAATTTAATACGATGAGACGTTTCCAGATGCCCGAAATAAACGGCTCAGTAATTTTGCAAAGTTTGATCCAGATTGGTCAAAGGGCCTGGGAGTGTATAGCAACAAAGAAACACACAAAGAAACCAACAAACGTCCTCCTTCATTTTAATGTATTAACAGTTGTGAATGTATTAACAGAAATAAATCTCTCACAGTAAATTCGGTCTCACTAAGTATATTCAAAAAATCGTTATCACACAACAAGAGAATTAAAGAGTTTTTGATTTTAAAATGATCCTTGTCAAGTTAATCATTTCATTTTGTTACTAATTGTTTTAGTTAGTAATAGGATGTTATTGTTGTGTTTAGTTAGTACGATTGATACATTGTTATATTACTAAAAATTCGTATTATGTAATTATTACAATTTGCTTTGTATCATCATGATTATTTATCTTATATTCGATCATGATTTGAAAGAGAAGGAAGATGTTTCTTTTCTCTTTATTTTCCTGTATTTAATTTTTATCCTGAAGAAAACCCGTCATTGGGCTGAAATATAGATCTGATGTTTCTAAGATGGAGAAGTGGTTTTATTTCAATACTTTATATGTTTAGAAGATTATAAAAATATCGTGAGGATGAGATAGTTCCTCCTTCATATTTGAAATGACTGTTAGGCCCAACACAAGAATAAACAAACAAACA